>OX453058.1:10871000-11471000 GCA_949699795.1 Spicauda simplicius | reverse complement strand
TTTTAAATGTCTGTTCTGAGCCTGAAATTTATGTATTGACACGGGAAAAATCCGATTGTGATTCTAGGAGTGTAGATAGAGTTATTTATTATTACACTTATCTATCAACAATGGTCATCGTAACCCAGTTCTTAGTCGTATTTGTTTGGTGGCATATGGTCATGCATTGCAAAAGGGCACGATAAGTTTACTGAATGCACATTGCACTACTAACTTACACCCTACCAGTCTACAACAAAAAATATGATAGTAGATAGACTATAGAAGAGAGATCCATAGATAGAGATATAGAGATATTAAAAAAAAAGATATAAATAACAAAAAAAAACCCCCGCTGAGTTTCTTACCGGATCTTCTCAGTTGAGATCATATTCCGATCCGGTGGTAGTGTAAGAAAAAAATGTAACTGACAATTTGTAAGTGCCCCCGTAGGCCTATACAAAATAAAGACATTTCATTCCATTTCAGAGTACATAGTACATATATAAAGTACTCGTACCTATAATCGATGTTATTGGTGCCTAGTGTTTCAGGAACAGCACCAAATGTTAAGGTGCGGCTTGGAGAATGGGACGCAGCAGGAACGTATGAACCAGTGCCATTCCAAGAGTACACTGTGCTAAAAGTATTCTCACATCCCTCCTACAACGTAAACACTCTGCAGTATGATATAACAGTGTTGCGTTTGTCCGCGCCTGTTCCGTTTACTCCGATGAGTGGATCTGCTACTACTATTAACCGGGCTTGCTTACCTCCTTCCTCGACAACTACATATACAGGGCAAAGGTACGTAGGTAAAGTTAGGTTTTCAAGATGGTTAAACGTATATTTACCGGGGAAGTACCACCGCCACACCTATTTCTAGACAAGGTGGTAGAACCAGTGTAATTCAACCAGAGGAGTACCAACGCCACACCTATTTCTAGCGTGAAGCATTTCTTGCGTTTCGATAAAAGGGTGTGGTGCCAACACGCTGTGACATGAGGCGACCATCATAGTCATCGGGAGTAGCAACGCATCTGTGATTGACTCCAGATGGAACCCATGTTCTGTATGAAGTTGATTATACATGTCCATGGGCGGTAGTGGCCACTTACCATCAGATGGACTGCATGTTCGTTTGCTACTTCAGTCAGATAAAAAAAATCAGGGTATCATAAATCTACCTATATGATCGAACCATATCAACGTACCTGTATAGTTCGATCGGGGCGGTATTGTCCTCATATCTATTTCTAGCGTGAAGCGGTTCTACATTTCGGTGAAAGGGTGTGGTTGGCTTTCACATGAGGCGAATATCATGGTTCTCGGCATTAGTAAAGGATCTGTCACTGACTTGAGATAGAACCCTTGTGTTCATGATGTTGCTTACTGATGTTCATGGTTAACAGTGACCATTTTCTATTAAATGCAGTTCATTCTCGTTTGCAACTTTTTAACAGAAGTGTAAGGTTATTAGGAAAACGGAAAGCCATCGCACCATCGCATTAAATATGTATTTCCTACAGCTGTTTCGCGACTGTTTCGATTCAATTACTTGATAGTGCAACCAGACTTGTTTGCACAAGACGTTCCAACTTAGTCATCAGGAAAGAAACGCCTGTGTCGAGTTTACGTAGGAATTTTTGAGACTGCATTGGTGAAACTTGGTTTTTTTTTGGGTTATTATTATTGGCGCAATGCAATGAAGTCTACCTCTCTCTACGTTAAATTGTCTGTTATTTTGTTCTAAATTACTATTCAATTTGAGTTGTAACATTACCTACCCCTTGATTTTATTTCAGATGTTGGGTATCTGGTTGGGGTAAAGACATGTTTGGACTTCAAGGTCAATACCAGCAGATCCTTAAAAAAGTAGAGGTCCCCATCGTAGCTCCTGCCACCTGTCAAACGCAAATGCAAACCGCTCGCTTGGGATCCAGCTTCGTTTTAGATACAACATCGTTTATATGCGCGGGCGGTGAAGCTAATAAAGACTCGTGCACGGCAAGTATTTGATCCTGAACACTGAAAATTATGTAATAAATGGTTCCATCCCAGTGCTGGGCACGGGTCTTCTCTCAGGATGAGAGAGTTTTAGGCCATAGTCCAAGCGCTGGCCAAGTGCGAATTGGCGAACTTCACATACCTCCGAGAACTTCTTTTTTTTAAAGAACTCTCGGGTGTGTAGGTTTCCTCACGATATTTTTGATATTTCAGTGATAATTAATTTCTAATACGCACATAATTTAGAAAAATCAGCGGTGCGAAATTCAGGCAGGTTTGAATCTCGGACCACCCGATTCCAAGAGGGCAAGTTAAGCTACTGGTCTAATACAATAAATAATTAACACAATGTTACATTGAATGTCAATTTTAATCATTCTCATTTTTGCATGGTAGTAAAACGTACCTATGATGGCGCCAGTATTTCTCGTAACAAGTTGTTCTAGTGTTTGCGTGGAAGGGTGTCGGTGTTGACTCTCTTTCATATGACTATTTTAGTCCTCAGGAGTAGCAACTCATCTGTGATTGATTTCAGACAGACCTTTGACCTTTAAGAAGTACTTATATTAACAAATATTAACGTTAATATATTGTTTCAGATAATAAATAAGTTCTTCTTTATTTTGTTAAAATAATCTCCTTAAAAATAGTAACATGTATTTACGATCATGCGCTTTATCGATAACTGTTTTTTTTTATCTAGTTGGGCCTAACGATAAGGCCGACGGGCCACCTGATGGAAGGTAGTCACTATCGCCTATGGACATTTGCAACACCAGGGGAGTCGCCAATGTATCGCCGGCTTTGAAGGAGAGCTCTTTTTACACCTTTCTTGAAGATTCATTTCGATTTGATTAATTTTTTTATTGATTCATTCAATTTCATTCATTCATCTCTAGATCAAGTTTTTTTTTCATTTTCAGGGTGATGGTGGTTCTGGGCTGGTGTGCCAGGTGAGCGGGCAGTGGGTTGTTGTGGGTCTGGTGTCCTGGGGGCTCGGCTGCGCGAATGCCAATGTACCAGCTGCCTACGTCAACGTCGCCGCGCTACTGCCTTGGATTCAACAGCAAGTTGCTGCCGCTTAAGGGGACTTCTATCTCGTAAAATTGTTGAAATTATAGACAAAGTGACCTATACCGCAGTCAAATAAGTAAAATTTAATCGTGCTTCTTGTAACAATGTTATCTAATACTGGAAGGTGCAAAACTATGCTAATAAAAAATCCAGTGAGAAATTAAGAGCCCCTGCAGACAAATGTATTAAGTAGTACATATTTAATTAATTTGAAAATTTTGTCTGAATATATCACTTCGTCTATGGTTAATATGGAAAATTAATGTATATATGTATATTTATTAAAGAACGTAAATTTTTGCAAAATATTATGTAATGTGACAAAGTAAATTTTAAAAGTAATAATGATGATAAATTACGTATAACATTTTCATTTCATTATAACTGGACGTCGCTAAGGATTGCAGCCTCCTTCCTCTCTCCAATCCACACCTTAAATGTTATTAATATCAAAAAAGCTAGTTTCTGAGGATTAAATTTGTGCGACCTCTTTTTTTGGTCGACAAACTGCAGTTGGACTTAAATTTGTATAGGTTTATAGATTTGGCGACCTTTTTTGTCAATAATCCAGTCCTTCCCGAAAAGCGAAGGTGGGCCTGTCCCGCGGGGGACATTTAATTTTGATAAAAAAGTTGGGACGCCCCGCCAAAATCGGGACTTCTGGCAACGCTGCTACTTAGGCACATTTTTTTAAAAAAATACACTATATTTAATATCACCATGTTTATTTTATAAATAACAAACGAAGAGAACATAAGTGAAACTTAAACTAAGTGTGAAGCTTAACACATTCATTTATTAAATTAACAATCTATACAAATAGCTGTGTAAATATTATAAAACATACAATTCCTAACCAACATAAACAATAGGTACGGCCTATTTATTCCTAGTACAGCGTTCTAAACGCACAAAGTCAACAAGTAAAATTAGTTATAACGTAACTAGCTACGGCATAGTAACTGGGACGTAATCTAATATTGCAGCGGGTGAGAGAACCGCGTTACGGACGATACAGTTCATCAGGCTTCCGGATCACTCTTCTTCGACCTTCTCTACCTTCACCACGGGCGCTGGGGAGGGAGCACTCGGGGGTTGCGGGGGCGGAGGCGAAGACACTTCAATATATTCATCTGTGTTTCGCTCCTCTTTTATTTCGGGTTCTCGCTTCACTGGGAAATCGGTTAATGTAGGAGTTGGTGTGGACACCGGAGGTTGGGACGCAGGCTCCGGTGGAGCCAGAGCTGCCCAAGCGGACGCTGCGCCTCTCGCATAGGCCTCATAAAAAGCTCTCTGTGCTAACTCCGCTTCCTCGAGATGAACAAATGCGTGATTGTCTAACTCAGCACGGAAAAAGAACTTTACTCCACACCTACCGCAATCATAAGGTCTGGGTGCAGCGGCGTGCTCCGGTAGATGTCGCTGCAGGCCAGCGGCGCTCGTGAATACGGCTTGGCATAAGTAACACGTGAATGCTCCTATACCAGCAAATGTATGCTCAATGAGATGAGCCTGCAGACTGGTCGGTGAACCGAGTGTTCGTCGACAAAGCCTGCAATCGTGATCAGTGGACGGCGGGGGCCGCGGTGCGGCGTGGCGGGCGTAGCAAGACGAACAAGCTCTGGCTCCTTCTCCTGCCTCACTTTCCGATAACGCTCTAAGACATATAGCACATCTTTGTTCGTCTTCAGAGGGTCTGAGATGGAAACGAGCATGAAGTCGTGCTTCAGCTTCGGAAGCAAGAGTTTGGCGGCAAATAACGCATGGCGCAGGAAGAGTAGGATGATGGCGCGCCATATGGTTTAAAAAAGCTTCTTCAGAAGGTAATCTAGACCTACATCTCGCACAAGTGTCACCCGCTACGACCTGTAAAACATAACATTTTATATTTTTTTATGTGTTTTTTTTTCAAATTTACTTGTAATACTTGGAATTAAAGTAAATTTGTAATCAATAACAGGTGGAATTTCTAGGGCAGCTAAATTTGTATAAGATCATAAATCAAGTAATAGCTTGATAATTTAGTTTATAGCTATTTCACTTCTTACTTATAATTAGTACCTAATATATAATAAATTAGTTGCACACTATTTTTTTAAAGTACTTAGATTGATCGTGGTACATCTAATAATTAAATACACGACCTAACGATATTTGTAAAAAGTTAACGTTTACCTTACAATGCGTCAACTTGTGTTCGGCAAGAACAGCAGCGGATGGCAGCACTTCGTCACAAATAAGGCACTTGTGTCTTGCGGCTGCCGCGCCCGAGTGCGCTCGGGTGTGCGCTTCGAGCTCAGCGCGGCTGCGCGTGCGCTCGCCACAGTACGCGCACTGTAGCGCCACCGCCCCGTTCTTACGCCGCCGCTCCTCACTTGGAGCACTGTTGCCCTCTGAGCCTGTGATACAAGGCGAACATGCACCGTCCCCATCCACGGCATTGTTGTTTTCCGTTCGTTTCGCTCTGACCATTTCTCCGTTCAAAGCCTGAAATGAAAATTAAAACGTATTGCTTTTATAAACATCTATTTTAAGATAATGGACCTACATAAGAATGGTCTATAAATATTTACCGGTGCTAAATTACATCCCTCTTGTTATTCGGACATCTTAACGGCCACTCTACAAGAAAGCAATATTTCCAGCAAAAATATCTAGTAAAAATTCGTCATTCGTGAGGCTAAGCGGTAACCGCACGGTTGTATTTATATATGGTATCATCGGCGTTTATTGTTTTTTATTCACCAGGATCTTAATTGTTATTCGCATTTAGCCGAATTAACAGAATACAATCATATAGTTATCACTCACCTGTTGTGCGGCAGTATGATGTGCTTGCATGTGTCTTTCAAGCAGGTACTGCACGGCGAAAGAATCGGCGCAGGTAGGCACGGGGCAGCGGTAGGCGTGATGCGTGGCGGCGTGTGCACGCAGGGCCCGTGCACCAGGTAGCACGGCGCCGCACGCGCAACGTGCTGAGGCGTGCCGAGCGCGCACATGCGCCGCGCCCTCTGCTTCCGATCGCAGAGCACCCCCACTCGCGCCGCACGAACGACACAACCATACTTTGCTCTCGCCGCTGTGCGCTACTGCGAAATGCACCTGGAATCATATCAAATCTCATATAAATTGATTTCTGAGTTAATATTAACATAAATTATTTATAACGAAAATCAAGTTAGGTATATCTTATGACGGCTTCCGACGGTTCGTGATTGTTCACATTTATAAACGGACGCTGGATGACCACGGTTAGCCATGGAGCGCAGCAAGGCCCTCGTAACCCTATGAAGCAGTATGTCAAAAGTCGACACTGAGTTATAATTCCAAATTGCGTGACAACGTGAAATAGATAAATATTCACAGGTTTTACCAATTCACAGTGGATGCAATACGTAGTAGGTCTCATCTGCGCTACCAATAACAAACTTCTTGCCAGGGTGCGTCGGTGTGGGGTAGTTGGCGTCAGTCTCTAACATAACGGACAGTTGGAAGCCAGCATTAAATGCAATTTATCGACCAATTCAGTAAATATTTGTATCTTAACGCGTTTCTTGCGTTTAGAACAGGCAACCACACCCTTCCAGGGCACAAAATGGATGAGGCGATATTTGCTATTTCTATCGCACCAAAAAAAATAGTCTTATTACAAGGAGATTACCTGGATTGCCACTTTTGAATCAAATATTTCCTTGCAGAGCGAGCAGCGATATAGATGATGTGCGTGTAAGTCAAAAAGGTGTTTCTGGAGGTCGTCCGGTGCAGCGAAGTTCCGCGCACAGCTATGACATGTGTATTCGCAGGACACGGCGAGGTAATGTGCAGCAAGGTGTCGTTCAGATGCTGCTGCATCCGCGAAAGTGGCTCCACAATGCAGACACGGCGTAGGGCTTGAGCGAGACAATTCTCCTCCTTCTTCAAGATGCCCTTTTAAGTGAGCGCGGAAAGCTTCAAAATCAGGCAGAGCGGCATCGCATTGGTTGCATAAAAGTGTGCTCGGCGATAGAGCTGTCTGCGGTGTTGTGTTACCAGAACTCAATCGAGGCCGTTTCACGGTTGGGGCATCATCAGAACCTCTTCGGCTCAAGTCCGTGGGGGCGGGTTGATCAACTGATGATTGGGCGGGATTTTCTCCGTTTAACAGAGCAGAATGTGCTGCGCGCACATGAAGTTGTAGTTGTTCCATACTCGTAAAGGTATCGCGAGTACAGTATATGCAGGCCAGAAGTGTTGGTGGTGGTTGAGAAGCTACTCGTCGAGGAGGAGTCATTGAGGTGGTGTCAGTGCCATGAGCACTAACCATATGAGCCTGAAAATAAAATAAAATGTTTTAAATAAATGACATACGTCAACATTCAGCTTGCAGAGAGCATTTTCTCAAAGCCTTACAAATTGCAGTCCTAATTCAAAAATTCCAAATTTTTCATATGTGAATGAGGTGACAAAAGGTTAAAATTTATGATTATAATGTTAAAGTACGCCACGCTGCATTCTATGAACTAGAAAGTTCTCCTGCTGTAACTGTTGCACCCATAACACCTGTAGTATTTACAGCTCCGCCTCTCCGGACTGCCTTGAGCCTTTTATGATCATATTGAATTACATTAGGTATATTGAGTGATCATATTGAGTTACATACATTGAGTATACATACGCGCAGTTAGTTCAGTGCTATGTACCTACTTTCCGCTTAAACTTCGTACGGTGACAGGATAGTCACTAATTTATACCAGATAAATACCTGCAGCATATCAGGTCGTCGGAAGGCGTCCCCACAGCGCAAGCACCGCAGGGCCCGTCTCCGGTCCGCGTCGCGGCCCTCGCGGTCCCGCTTGTGGCCCTGCATGTGCGCCGTGAGGGCCGCCGCCGTGTTGTACCCGCGGTTGCACACCGTGCACTGGAAGGGCTTCTGGTTGTCGTGCGTTTTCATGTGAATTTTTAGGTGATCGCTGAAATAAAAAAAAATTGATAGTAATTTCGATTAAATAACAATATTTTTACTTCCGTTATGAATACAATAAGTGAAGTAAAAAAATCATTGAATGTTATTTAATTACACAAGAGAACTACTTTACTTACAAAAACATCACACAATGGTCCATACTATAACTGAGTTTAATCTGTAAAACTAACAGGTAATTGCTCTGACAGTAACTTCATCTTATCAATGAGGGCTTTATAGGAGTTAATCTCAAATTCAATCTTTAGACTTCAAAAAAGTAAAAGATTTAAAGGCTTATAAATCACGAAGTGACCGATTTAATAAATTTGTTATTTTCATTTCTTATACATTATCTCCACCTCTGTTTGTACGCCTATAGACTGAATAGCTCTGAAACATCGGCGTAAGAATTTAAAATTGAATAAGATAAATCGTCTTTGTGCGAGCGGAGAAAACAATTTGTCATATGAGACATAAGTGGCCACATAAAGCACGGACCAAACAGAACTAACAAAGAGGCTTTTCACGCAAACTACAGAATAGAGGCGTTCGCCCAAACACCTCCGCTAATGGCCGCGCTCGCCGCGCCGGTTTAGGTACGGGCCATTATTTTATTTTTGTGAGACCCTCGACGCCATTTGTCAGCGCATCATCTCTTTTCACTCGACGACGGAACGTTGGGTCGACAAATTGTATGGAATTAGTCACGTGGCCGCGGCGAGGTGACGAAAAAGGTGACGTTTCGTCCCGTGCCCGTGGCTTTGTGAACCGGCGAGGTGATCAATCTTGATGCGTGGTCATTGTCATACACGCACCTCTCAAGAACCTTCTTTACAGTACACGTAACCCATAATAGCGCCGAGAGAAGGATTAAGTTGCTTTTTAAATGCGCTATTAGTCATATTAACGAAAAAACTGTAGGTACCTTAGTAGAGTTTTTAATAAGACTATTTAGTTTTTGGGAAAATATATTCAATTAAGTTAAAGATATTGTTGCGTAGATACACCCGAAATTTTAATTAATATTTAACTTAGCGCCTCACTTTGATACATAAGTACCTACATGTGCTATTAACTTCCCGAATCAGATATCAATTTATATGAATCAGATGCATGCCTGCTCGAACCTCGAACCACAGTATTATTATCATATTTGTACCGTGCTCGAACTGTGTGCATATTATAACAATATGCTGACCACTATACACGCGGATTAAAAAAAGGCGTGTACCTATATCTGAGTATAGAGTCAATCTATGCAACTTTTTTACATAACTGAAGAAACAGACTAGTATTAATTCTGCCTTACGACAAGAGCTCCGTCCTTAGATGTCTATAATCAACCCAAAATATGATTGCAGTCTATCTTAAATCGGTCACAGATGCGGTCTACCCCTGAGAGGTAAAGATAGGAGTGGAATGTCTCCTATAAGTAGGTATCTCTCTTACTGGATTCAATTTAGTACACATAGAGACATATAGGAACAAGGGAGAAATATCCGAGGCGGTGTTGCCTCCGTACGCATACTACAAAAGGTTCTTACCTTCTGGAGAAGGCAGATTCGCAGTGTGCGCAACGGTACTTGCGGTCGCCCGTGTGCAACTTGACGTGGCGGTCGCGCGACCGCTTGTGCTTGAACAGTCGCGCACAGAACTCGCAACGAAACGGCATTTCATCTGTGTGGGTCTGCAAAAGAAAAGAAAATAATACTCTTGCTAAAAAGTGCAAAAATGATATGGCAGGAAAGTTATCGTGTCCCGTTTTGACTTAGGATTTGAATTTAATTTAATACTCTATGTGCTAGAGGTAAACTCATCCTTCAACTTACAGCCTAGTGGAATATTGTTCAAGCCTCCGCATTCTCTCCGGAATTAGCGGAAGGATACAAAAAAATTGCAGCATAATGAACTTAAGTTCGTTCCTTCAAAATCAGTAAAATTCTTCAGTGTAATCCAAATGGCGCAAATTCATTCTTTCATCTACTGTGCATATCAGAATAAGTAAAATATTCATGCACATATTTTTACCTTTACGCAAATATTTTTATATTTTTAACTTTACAAAAAACAATGCATGCATTAGTAAGCTTCAAGCTTCATAAAAATTTAGGTTCATTGCAGGGGCTCATACAAACAGAACCGCGAGGAAAAACATGTATAACTTCATCACTACATAGTAGTATAATAGTAGGTAAAACCTAGTTGTGTAAAATAAAACAAAGTCGCTTCTTGCTGTCTGTTCCTATATATGCTTAGATCTTTAAAACTAACGGATACGTTACGGATTTTAATGTAGTTTTTTTAATAGATAGAGTGATTCAAAAAGAAGGTTTTTTTAATATATAATATATGTATACCATAGTAGAGAAACGCTGTTTTTTTAGATTTTTATTTTTAGGCGGAACGATATTCCCCGGGTCAACTAGTACATAATAAACATATAATATTCGATTCTAAAGTGAAAGGTCTGTCCGTTTGTCACAAAGAATGAATATCGGAACGGCGCACAATGATCGAAAGACGAACATTACAGTACACTAGTTCAATAGAGTGATTTGAAGGAAATCAAAATCAAATAATCTTTAATTATGATGTTATGAACGCCGAGCGAGATATCGGCCGATAACATTCCGATTCGGGAGCTTCCAAATGAGACGAGATGCATTATCGGCTTCTCCAAACGAGACGTGCCGCTTATCTGATAATGACTGTGACATTCATGGGAGAGGCTTTATTCTTAGAAGCTACTTATTATATAGCCGATTTTAACCAGCTACTATGAAAGTGTTCATAGGATTGATAGATTTGTTATTCTTTTCGAATTTCGTTCTGCATTGAATTAAGCTAAAATTATTTATGTACACGAGCATTTGTTTTATCTGACGATAAATGGTCAATATTTGTAATCAGTACCTAATACAGGGTTTTAAAGTTAGAGCTCTGCGATCAGCCACAGATGCTTTGCCATTGTTGAGGCCTAAGTTAAATCCTGATGTCAGTGTGCCTTTGTTGCCACACACGTCAAAATACCACATTATAGCGTTTAACACTGCTGTTTTGCGACAGAAATAGTGGTGGCGACAATAAGTAATTATATTAAGTTCTACTTATTTTGTTACAATAACATCTGTTTGTGGAAGTGATCTACTACCTATTATTTGATTCTTTATAGTACACAACAAACTTAATTGTTATTTTTACTCAAAATTAATTTAAGTCTCAGTATTTCCGCATGATTAAAAAAGACGTGGATAGAAGCATTGCCTGACACATATGGACTTTTCCTAAGTGCTCACACGTCACGTCATTTATCCGTTAAAATACATATTATTCAGTAACATGAAGAGCATAATGGGTATGCAAATGCGAAGACGTCGAAGTTGGCAGCGAGACAATACCACTAGCCGTCGGCCTTCGTACCACCCGTGAACTGATGCGCAGACGAGCTGGAGACGACATAATAGAAACCCGAACTGACAGCCGATTCACGCTTTTACTTCTTGACCACCTCGCTGATTATGTCCTTGTGATGTTAAACACTCGTTCCGGATGATCGACTCGACATCTGCCAGCTATTGAACTGTATGCTACGTTCTCTAAAACAAACATAATGGGAACGAAATGGTAACGAAACGTTCGACAGGCGTTTTTGTGAGTAAAAAATGAAAGTGGCAGTTATCGATCAGCGTGTTAGTGGGATTATCGTGTTTGTTCAGTCGAGGGTTTTAGTCTCGTGCTCCCTCAATTACCATAGCGAGGCGGTTGGCGGGACCCATTAGCGTCACATCTCAATTTGTTAGCGCCACGGAGAGGTCGGCTCTCAAGATATCCGGGAAACAAACACCTTCCTCGCTGTTGATTATAGGCTAAGCTCGTTGCACTGGCCGGCTTACGGAATCGCGGAAATTATGAGTTACCACGGCAGAGTTACCTACTTACTTCGCTAAGTTAGTAGGTATCTATCATTATATTATGGATCCCGACAATTTGCGACGGAAAATATGTTCCAAGTTAGGCTATAGTTTAATTTCTATTAAATTGATGTTTGTTTGATTAGACATAAGGCGAAATGCCAAAACAACCACTGGAGTAGGTAAATATAATACATTTTGTCTGCATATATATTTGTACCTTAGTTACAAATAAATATAATCTTTAAAGTACCTACTTGTAAATCTCAAAAGACATAATATTATTATTATTTTGAAATTATATGGGTTTCAAATGTGAAAGAATAAGGAATAATTTGTCTTCATCATCGTTTTGCTGTTGTACTTGTAACTTACCTACTTGTTAAAATTAGGTATACCTATGTCGATGTATATATGTTTACAATAACTGTCTACGCAGCCGATGTTACTAATTTTCTATTAAAATTTCCGATGCTTTCCGAGCTTAGGATTGTGAAATTAGAATGAGCTTCTTAGTGAGAGCTTATTATGTCGAATGAATTATACGCAAAGGCTACATTTGAGAAAAATGGGCATCATCACTGCCATACTTAGATCGATTAAATGATATTCCCTTTCCTCAGAAATGCAATATAAATTAGGAGTAGTATAAGAGAATACAAGTATGTACCTATACTAGTTGTCCACCAATTGGCACTTGGCCGGCGCGGTGGACTATGGCCTATAACTCTCTCATTCCGAGAGAAAACCCGTGCCCAGCAGTGGGACAATAGTGGGTTGACGACACACCTTGAGCGATTAGTAACAAACTTTTAATTGCCAATAGACGCTCCCTAGAAGCAAGTAAAGGCAGTTCTACAGATATGCAAGCAAGAGCGCAAATCAAAGTGGTCGGTTGCCGCTGATAATTATGTTAATAGTATCGTGATTAATGTGGAGTGACGTGCGAGTGTTCCGAGACGTCCGGCGAAGCGTCGCATAAACATCGCCGCGGCATGTTTACTGCTCCCTCTTAATTGGAGCAATCGCCCCACGACAGAATTAATAAATCTGATCCTCGGTACACGATAAATCCACCACTTATCCGAAGCGCCCAAGCCCACGCAACCTTCCATTTCCTTAAAATGGCGCGGTAACAATAATATTAAATATCTAGGTATTATATGGGAAAAAATATCGAAAATATTACCTATCAATCGATCGTGTCTATACGGTTTTTTAACGAACGTTATATGTAAATAAAATGGTAATAGACTTAAAAAGATAATAATGAAAATATTTGAATTTTAAATTAATAGATGTCTGCCGTACATATTAAGTTTTTTACTGTGTATAATTGTAATAAGCATACATTATGATAGCCGGCGTGTATTTTATTAAGTCTTCTTATATTTTCGTTCGTGCGAGAATCCAATAAGCAAAACAAACGTCAGGCGCTCCGGGAGCCGGCCGCTGGGTGCGCGGAGCCCTGCTGGCCGAAGCGCCCCGCCACGACGCCGCACTCCGCTTATGGTGAAAAGGCACGCGAATAACCCCACGATTTATTATTATTCAACAACAACAAATACCGTGAGAGCGGCCGACATAATACGCTCCGACGCTGTTAACTTTTCCGCGTAAAGCTCACCAAGAGGCATTCTAAACTAGTTTAAGGCGACCGTGATAGCCAATAAAGGCCCGAAAATGGGCTGCGGCGACTACCAAGCCACTTTCCCAGGTGTAATAACAGCGATGACATCGTCGGTTCACAAGCCAGGGGTCAGCCGCGCAGCACCCGGACGCTCATCGACCCGGCCGCCCCGTAATCTCACCGAGCATCGGTATCCATCATAATAACTGCCTACTAAACTGTTACAAAACGTTGGAATTTGTTTTTAGTTTTAATGTCATATTTAAACGAGTACTATAATAAAGGGCACGAACAGTTAATCTTAAGTCTGTGTGAATACCTTATACCCTAATGTACCTATTATGTACACGACAAGTTCTAAAATCTAACCCGCTTGATTTATTTTAATATGGCTGAGACAAAAATGTTAATATATAAAATAATGTGGTTTATCTCGAGCAATGCCAAGAAAAAATACAAAAATGTAGTATTTTACAAGTAACCATTTCTCAGAACCTGGCAGCTACTGTAAGTTGTTGACACAGAATTTTTATGCTTTAAAATGATGATACCTACAAAACTGGCTTTGTACGTAAGTAGCTCATTTCAAGTAGCTACGTACTCAGCCTGGATCTAATTCTTGGCTCTTAAAATTAGCATAACCTCTTGTAATGTCGAATAACGTACGTAAACGGTAGATATTGTTTATATAAATAGTTCGCAAGTTAAAATTTGAAATATCTAAAATGTAAACAAGCAACTATTACACCAAAAAATAACACTATCATAATAGACATTTAAAAATGCTTACTCAGTTTTTTTCTGTACATGTGTCCCGTACACGAGAACGTGTAAAAGTCATCCCAAAACACTTGTATTTGTTAAACATAAAATATATTAGTCCTTTAATGTCATACAAAAAAGGAATAATGTTTGTGTTTTGTCTCGTTTTTGTTTTGTCAGACAACTTTATGGCTGCTATCATGCACGCGAGTTCCGCGGACAACAGTACTTTAATCTTGAACTACCCTGTTAAAAAAAAACCGTATTGCGTACGTCTTACTTGTGCCTTAACTTTATATTGCTTTGCTTTCTGGTTAGTACACTGTAAAAACGAAATGTATTTAAAATTTTAGAATGAACTTTTATCAAAAGTTTACGTGATGGTATCTTTCTACCTCTTTTTTATATATCGAGGAAGTGCAGATTTACGGCTTAGTTAAAGTTCAAAATGTTTCTAAACAGCTTGTTAGCTATGTGAACGGCTTATAACGCGTATTCGAACTCCGATTACACCTGCTTAATGAATAAGTCGAACGATGTTTCCTATCTTACTTTCTTCAAAGTCGCCTAGCCCGGTCTCAGTTATGTGGGGACTACGCAATTGATTTATTCCTATAATGATTGCTTTTCCCAAGCGGTGCGATGATAAAGGTGTGTCGCGGTCGGCTAGGGAGTTGTTATCGCGAGCCTATTTCCGGCCGTCACCGCTCTGTCGCGGCGCGAGCGACGCGATCATCGCGATACATTTGTCGGCACGCAACACCACGACCGCGCAACGGCTGATCGGTATCGCCAAGACGCAACGGTGACTGCAATTGCATACAGATAATCTAATGAAATCCTTTTACGATTTCACTCGCCAATTTAAAAAGGATTTGAATAATCGCGGCGGATTCCATCGATTTTCGGTTGCGTTTAAGAATCGCTTAATTGTTGCATGTCTCGACATTTTGTCCGAGGCTGCTATGCGCATATAAAGTATTTTGAAACTTGAACGTTTCGGTCGGTAGTATCAAGATGCAAATCTGCTCTAAACGTAGGCGGACTATGACCGGCGTTATGCAAAGTGACGTTTCTATTTGCCCTATCTGGTACATCTGTCGAGGCGTGTGTCGCAGGTAATCGTAACACAGCGAGATCGGCGAGGCACAAAGGAGCCGAGATGTGCGACTGCCGTAATGGCCTGCACGTCACAGCAGCCCCGTGCTGCGCACTGCAAGGCGATACATATCTCAATACACACCGGCTTCGCAAAATGGACCATTTTGGGTATCTACTTGCTAATGAAGCTCCGCGCTGCATGGAGAAACTGCTGTGAATTTACAGATATGACAACTTTAATAGTCGTATTGTAGTCGTGTTAGTCAAGTTGTTTTATGGCGCTAGACACGTTTATTACGACGAAGTACATGGTTTGTTGGCTATAGAAAGAACTTGTAGATATAAGATATCATCTATGTCGATTGCTGTATTGCATCATATCACTTTATTCGAAAACAACCAAAATCTTTTCACTCTTTAATTTTTATTTATTTGTTTATTGCACCTCTATAAAAATAAAAGGAATAAAAGGGCAAACTTAATGCCTGATGGCATTCTCTACCAGTCAACCCTGGGTGGCTGAAAAATTTAAGGCAGATGTTAAAGTCTTCACGATGCGATTTTCTTTATTTGATGATATAAAAAATATATAGTTATTTGAAATAAATTAGCTCTCATGCATGCGTTTTATAGATACGTATAACTCTACCTGATAAACTCCCGTGTAATATACTCGCATTAAAAAATATATTTTTGGTAGATATGTTGAAACAATATTCGGATGCTGAGAAGTAGATAAAACTAAAAATGCACACCTGTTCATGTTTCTTCAGGTAAGAGAGTCTCGGGAAGGCCTTGTCACAGAACTGGCACTGGTAGGGTGTGTGTTCGGTGGCGCCATGCGTGAAGGGGGGCTCGGCGTCCGCGTCTCCGTCCGCGGCGTCCGCCGACGTCGGAGTGGACGCGGGCGACGGCGACGGCTCCGGCGTCGACGACGGCCACGAGCTCGCCGCAGTGCTGCCGACGCTACCCAGCGCCTCTGTGGACAATGCAAAACGGTTCATTCCGGTTTTCACCGAATTTATATTTCATAGAAGTAAATGGAACATCTTGGCTTTTTACTAAAAAAAAATATCTTTCCGACTCTCTAACTATCAGTGCTTGGACTGATTTCGAGAAAGCTGAGATTCAGCAATAGACAATCAAACAATTATTTTTCATCGTTAGTATAAGAAAGATATATTTAAACAAAAATATTTTAAATACTATTTTTGGAATGTTTGCATGCCAGAGGTTGCATGGACACGGTTTAATATCTTCGAGTGATTAGGTTTTTTTTTAGCAATCGTGAATCACTAACCTTTCTCTTCTAAATCGTCTTGGAGCAGCGGTATGAAACATTTTGCTATTGTGAGGGGAAATCCTGCCTGACGTAAATATGTTGCGGCCATTTAGTAAATACCACAGAAAGAACACCTATTTGGTTTGTGGACTGTACAATGATACTACTACAAATCATTAAAATGTGCGCTGATTTTAGATTATAAGATAAAATAACAACAGATGGTTTCATTATCTAATCAACAATCGTGGATAAAAGGTGAGATAATAGAATAAACCAAGTTTTAAAAAATTATAGCATGGCATTTTTAAATTAAATGTCGTTTACTCATTAATCAGAACGTAACCTCCGAACTAGAACCTAGCAGTGCTTAGCCACGTAATACAGAAATAGGTATGACCTCCGAAGGCGAACTACTTATAGCTTTACGCTTTACCATATTCTAAAATTATAAAATACAATTTCCCTTTATTGCGAACTAAACTATGTTGATACACAACTGTCACGGTAAGCATAATAAAATTTTATGTAGACTTTACAGGCATAAAGCACATTAGGGCTGACAACGCGTGCAGATTTGATAAAGCCCTCGTAAATACCGACGAAGCGCTATATTTCGACGTTAGGGGCGAAATACCGTGGCACCTCCGAGTGGCGTGAAATATAAACAAATTGAATGGGTCGCGATGACGAGTGGCATCCCCGCAAATTATGACTAATGTAAGAAACTGCGCCAGAGTAAGGCCTCGCTTACACCAGGTAGCTAACGACGGCAATCTTCGTTCGTTTACACTTAGTCGACTGCTGACTTCGGTGCGTAACTTTGGACAAGGAAGTTCGATCGACCGTGTCGTCTACCAGCAGAGTTTACAGACGACTATTGGCTGTAAACTTTCTTGATTTCGGCGGACATTCGAATTGATCTGACGACCTGTACCTTAGTACGTTTCTTCAAACAATCTTTTACGTTTTCACCGATCACAGTGAAGTACATTTCAAGATATAAACTGAAATGAGAAGGCACAATTTACCTTGCAATGTATGGGCGAAATGATAACTGAAAGAACATAATAAACTCGTTCTAAAGACACTAGTCGAAATGAGCCCTTAGGTGCTATAAAATTGTAAGCTTTGATTTTTTTCTTATGATTTCGTGTGACATCAATGTTATAATGTTACCGTTTGCAATAAAGTTTTAGTAGGTTAAATTTGAGCTTTCTTGGTCTTTCTCAAAACTATAACTAAAATTAAGATTTCGTGCGTGCAGTTTTTTTCTTAAACTGTAAGTAATATTTGACTTTTAAATATTATTCAGATGGTCCTACAGAAATATGTATGCCGTTTTTTCGTTAATCCATTACTAAGGTATGTATGCAAGTTGAACTATATAGGATTCGACTGCTGTAATCAGTGGCACTACATTTCAAATGGTCGCCTTACAGCGATTCAAGTGCAGTTATAATTTAAGCATGTCTCCAAACACATATTTACCTAAATAAACATACACAAAATATTTCATTTTAAACGAAGTTAAAGCAATTTATCTAGAGAATAACTTTGCCATTTGTTAACTTTTTAACTGACTTCCCAAAGAAAAGAAGTTATCTATTCGTCACGGATTTTTTTTTGACGACTAAACATTTTTCTGCTATATTTGTGTATTTTACTTCTGTGGATTTTATCTACTGACATTAGGAAAAATACTAATACAAAATAAAGGTATGAAGTAACCTACTTGGTTTTGCGCGAGAAATATATCTTTCACGGCAAATTTCTTTTTCCCGCGGCGTTAATAAGAGGATCTATTTGTATCAATCTAGCGCCCTACGCCCCGGATGCAGTAACGACACCTCTAATGATGTGGAATTACTTCACATAAAGAGAAATAAAATCATATATTTTATTTGTCTTTTAGTAGGTGATAGAGTTATTGCTTGTGACAAACAATGCTAAGAAAACATGCTTATTTATACTGCATAGAGAGCAGGAGAGCGATATATAGAGTGGTAAGTAAATATGTTTCTGTTTTTTCTACATTATATAAATAGTTGTTCATACATTATGATAAATATATTATATGATTTACGATAATTGATTTGTTGGTCCAAAATATAAATGAAATATGTATTATATAAAGACAAAGTTCAACCTGCTTAACTAAGTAAAAATAATAAATTTAAATTTAAGCAAATTAAGCAATTGTAGTGTTAAATTAATTAGGTTTTTTAAGCTTTTAAGATAAGTAGGTAATGTAGGAAGCTATGAGCAGTAATAGCCTAATTGTTGAAACTTGCCCTCTCGATCGGGAGGTCCGCTGTACAAACCCAGGCACGCACCACTGATTTTCCAAAAAAGTATGTGCGTATTAGAAAGTAACTATCACTCGTTTTCGGCGAAGCATAATAGAGTGAGGAAACCTACGCACCTGAGAGTTCTTTAAAAAAAATAAAGTTCTCGGTGTGTGAAGTCCACCAATTCGCACTTAACCAACGCGGTAGACTGTGGCCTAAACTCTCTCATTCTGAGAGAAGAAGTGCCCAGCAGTGGGACAATAATGGGGTGACAAGAGAGGTAGCCTTGGGAAATATGTTTTAAAGTTGTTTCTACAATACATTCTAGATTTATACAAATAGATATCCAAGGAGAGTTTGTCATGCACCTTGGCACGTAGCACCTGAATTGCATAGCAATAACAATGAGCCCAGACTAATTCTTACTAACCAGGCAGATAGAATATCAAGTAAAGTAGGTGGCGTATCCGTCGACGATAGGATAGGCGTAATTAGCAGCGATTGCGAGCAATTCGTCGGGTGACTGTGGCGCCGCGGGCGGTGGGCGGCGGAAACCCACATCCTAATTGCGGCGTCTGAGACACCTCAACCGGCGCCTCGGCAATCAACGCCAATCGCCAAACGCCTATTTTACAATTCTCACAAGAAAAACTGACGCGCTGCAAGCTCTAACTGGAGACATAGACATAAAGGCAGATGACCAAAATGTCCGAAATAGATTATTAATATTTTAATGGGATACAACCCATTATCGTCTCACTGCTGGGCACGGGTCTTCTTTCAGAATGAGAGAGTTATAGGCCATAGTCCACCGCGCTGGCCAAGTGCGAATAGGTGGACTTCACACACGTCCGACAACTTTTTTTTAAAGAACTCTCGGGCGTTTAGGTTTCTTCACGATGTTTTCCTTCGCCGAAATGCAGTGATAATTAATTTCTAATACGCACATAGATCAGTGGTACGTGCCTGGGTTTGAACCTCGGACCTCCCGATTGAGAGGACAAGTTTCAACCATTAGCCTATCACTGCTCAATATTTTAATAGCTTATTAATATTTAAAATGCGAAATTTGTGGAGTGTTTGTGTATTAGTTACTCTTTCTCGTAGAAATTGATGGAATTTCGCTGAAATTTGGCACACACATGGTTTATGACCTAGCTTAACACATAGGTGGTACCGGAGGAGACGTGACCGAAGCTAACTGGTATGAATATTAGTACATGATATGTAGGTTACATTTAGTTAATATACCCACATAATTTATCTTTAGTAAATCATTATGTTATGGCGCTTAAATTTAAAAAATACTTAAAAGAGTAGTACTTACTTGTAAGTAGATATCTAAGAATAGTCTGCCTAAACTTTGAAAGTCACTATAAAATTTTGTCGATTTGCGAACAATTCCAAATGGACTCAACACTAGTACGAGCTGAGGTAATCCCGGGGCGTTATGACATGGGGCTCTTCAAAAAAGGTGCGAAAAGAGCTATCCTTCATAATATGGATAACACAAAAAATATTAGAAAATGTTGCAAATACAAGTATCAGCGATATACCTAATTATATCCAGACTCAGTAATCAATATGCAATCAATAAAATAGCCTTAAGGCAAAGAGCCGCGTTTTATTTTTGCACTTCGTAACCGCGGGTGGGTAAGAAAGAAGGTAAATGAACATTCCTGAATGATTATAAAATATTTAAAGAAAAATAAGTTCACATACGGATTTGGAATAGTAAAACATCGCTTGGTGTCAATTAAGTGCACGTTTATCGAGATTGTTCACGTATAAGGGGACAGGCTTGAAATTAGCTCATGTGAAAAGTTTTTCGCTTCGTTTCGTTCGTTCGTTTTTTTATCTAATTGAAGTAGCAAACGAGCATGCAGTCCACCTGATGGTGAGTGGTCACTGCCGCCCAGGGACATCTGTAAGCAACTTCATATGGAACATGGGTTCTATCTGAAGTCAATTACAGATGCGTTGTCACTCCCGAGAACTATGATGGTCGCCTCATATAAAAGTGTGCCGGCAACCACATTCGCAATAATTTTATTTCTATTCGCAATAATTTTATTTCTGGTATGAAGCAGTTTTTACGATTCAGTAGAAATGTGTCTCTGGTGGTTCACTTTCTAATGAGGCGACTATTTTAGTCCTCGGGAATAGAGATACCTTTAACCGATTACACATACTCTTCAGAACTTGTGTTCTATATAAAGTTGCTTACATATGTCCATGGGCAGCAATGGCCTCTTATCAGATGGATTGTGTGATCGCTTGTTACTTCAATCTTCTTCAATTTTCTAAAGAGATTTTTCTAAAGAATGCAGTATGCATCTTCTTTGATTAATCATAGTTGAGTCGCTTTATATGTACATGTATGTGTTCACAACTGGATCGAGCAGTCATTCCAGAATCTAGTTTTTACTCTGGTAAGTCCCGTGACTACTGGATCACAAACGAAATTACTTAAACTTGTAGGGAATATTTGAACTTTAGCACTGTATTAACCCGTACTTCTATTATGGTCTACCCAACGCGATTTAAATAATAATACTAACTCCGATGTGAAACAACTCCTTGTTTGTGCAATTAAAAATACTTGTGAGCCAAGTAATTTTAATAAAAAATCACACTCAACTTATTTTATAGGTGGCCTATTTTAGAAAGGAACCAGTTTTGGTAATCGTGTATACGAGTAGTTTTACTCTTTGTAGACGTGGGTACATCCTACGCTATGGGCGGGCGGTACAAACCACAATATAAATGTTGATATATGTAAAGTATCGAACAGGACGATGACGTGACTTTACAAAATATAGGCATAGTTAAGCTTAACTTTAAACCCTTTATTTTAGAAAAAAATACACACAAGAAATCCTTGTCAAATTAAAGTGGATACAACAATCTTAGTCAGTAAAATAAATTGTTACCTCCCACAGTCTAGCGTAGCAAGTTATGACCTGAATGCCTCATTTACTCTGTCTCAATAATCTAAGTCAGAGTAAGAACCTAATCTTATTATATTCCTCTTTCTATTAGTGCTTTTGTATGACGCGAAAACAAAAAAGGTTTAAAGTGGTCATCAAACAAACCTTGTATAAAAAGTGTAGTGTAAGACAAGTGAGTAGATATATGATGATTAAATAATTTTGACTACTTATGTGTGAACTAAATAATGTGGTAGCTAAAGCTTCACATGCTCCATTAGCAAAAGTTTATCTCCTATGTAAAGTTTTTTTCTAAAATTGTATGTTAAGAAGTTTTTATCGGGGATTTTTATTCACAATAAAAAACCTTGCAAAGATTATTAACGTTCAAAATAATCATGTGAAGGATCTACTATAAATTGTTTTTTATAAGCTTCGTCATATGCTTCTCTGACACACATTGTAAGGCCGCCTTTTATATGCAATCTACAATACTCTCTATGTAGTTATAACAAACAATCAAACAAGGGGTAGTTCAGGAATTTGTATTATTCTACTACTAGCTGACCCGGCGAACTTCGTTCCATTTAAAAGACGAAAATCTAAAATTATCAGTATTCCTTCACAATACTAAGCATTTACTATACATACAAACCTTTCTTTTGAATCACTCTATATATTAAAAATAAATGCAATAATATCAGTAGCATAGTTTTAAAGATTGAAGCATACATAGGGACGGGACAGCGGGAAGCAACTTAGTTTTATATTATCCTAGTGATTCCAAAGTTCACATCGATTTATTTGAAGTACATTTTATTTTATAGAATGTTTGTATTGTAAATTTTACTTAACGTTATATCTTTTTCTCCAATGTACATAAAATATTCGCAGTTTATAAGTGGATCAGCAAAAGTTTGCAAAATGATTCACCAACGAGATTTACTTTGTCTTTCTGCTATCAAACAACATTTATGTTGCAGTGTACCGGTTTGAAGAATGTAACAAAATGGACATCTATGACCACGTATGAAATGACAGATTGTATAGTGTTCTATAGCTGAATACTAGTCTTTTTTTCAAGAGATGGTTGTAAGATTACGCTATCTTCTTTATTGTAGATTGACAGAGATAGGTAAGTAGGCGGGTATATATAAATGAATCATTTCATCTGTCGTTAAAAAAAAACAATCAATAAAACTATAATAAAATTCTGATAGCTTAAAACAGTAACACTTTTTGCAATATAAATCATATCTCAATATCCATACAATATCACATGCTTTCGAGAGCCAAGACTTAATATTTTGCTTTGTTATTGTGTACACAATATAAGAGGTAGATGTTACCCACGTTATAATTTAAGATAATTGCTGCAAAAAATACGTAAACCAGCCTTATTTTCTTATTCAAAAGTTCATTTTGCCCTTAGCTGAGTTAGTTAAAGTTTCACCTTATTACGAGGTGAGGAGGTGAGATTCGTGTAGGTTTGTACGTTAATATATATAAAAAAAGATATGTATGTTCATATCACACAAATACAGTTCAAATCAAAATCAATCAAGTAATAAGTTGGCAAATTAGGATGTTTCATTGATTAAAGTCGTGTAATTATTTCAAGATTGAGTTAATTTTCAGGCCGACTTGTTGTCACGATGCCTTAAATAACAATTTATTGCCTGAGTTTAATTTACTGAATTCAAGGATAACACGGCCGCTAATTCCTAATCAATTATTACATTTGCCGTGTCATCTTCGGGGTTTAAGAATGTTTTTGTGCTGTAAGTACTTACAATTTTCAGATTTATTTGATCCAAATATTGACTAAATAATATTGATCAATTAGCATATGAAGCGTTAGACAATAGTTCTTTCACTATGGGCCTTGTTAATGTGCCAAACCCAATCTGAACGAAAACTAATACTCAAGACATTAAAGGGTTAACAACAACGATTAAATTAGAAAATATATCTAGATATTTTCTCAAATCATATGGTATATGCGTGGGTGAGCTCGGACACAAAAGTTTTAACATGGTGTTAACATTTTTTTTCATGAATAAATTTTAGCAGGTGGTAGAACCGGTGTAGTTAAACCGGTGAGGTACCACCGCCACACTTCTTTCTAGCGTGAGGCAGATCTAGTGTTTCGGTGGAAGGGTGTGGTTGCTTATATATGAAGCGACCATCTTAGTCGGGAACAGCAATGAATCTGTGATTGACTTCAAATAGAACCCAGCTGCAGTGAAGTTGTTTACATGTCCATGGGCGTCACTGGCCACGTCATGGCCGTCAAGTGGCCTGCATGCCCATTTGCTTCAATCATACGTTTACTTCAATATAAAAAAAAAAACATTACGTTAAGTTTCTAACTACCTACCAATTTGCGTCCATCGCAAAATACTGATTACGATAGCTACGTGCGTAGCGCAGTGTCATTTAGGTAGTTATTATACGAGTTGGTAACTAGCGCACGTAGTTAACCCTAAAAAGTATACGGGTTAAGGCATAAAAAATTAAACGTAACCAAGTAGGTAGCCACAGCAACTGGTTTTGGGGTACGAATTTTGTCCTGTCGGCTGTCATTGTTTAACATTATATAGGTATTACAAATTATCTTAATTCTGAAGAGCAAGGCAGTAACAACAGTTTCGATATTCATTATAGCTATGTAAGATCCTCCGTTTCCTTATTTCTTTTAACTTATTGCTTATCCTAATCGTAATGTATGACATACAGTCATTTCGTAGTTATTTAATTAGTTTGCCACAGATATCCAAATTAATTTCATATTTTCATTGAAACAAATAAACGCATGCATTTTTACTACCAAGATTAAATTTGTTGTGGCGGTTGTCAACGAAAAACTTATAGTTTTGGATTGAACTCTGTCTTCATCTCAAAGCACGACACACCTATCTGCTCTTAACCCAGAACAAAAAGACACTAAAATGTTTGTCTTCTGTATCACATTTACCCGAATGAATCAGAAGGAGAGTAGGTTATGTTTTTGAGTTTATCCGTACATATTAATTAAAAAATAAGTTCCGCGCGTCTTTACTTCGCATGTATTTGCAATTACAATACATTTTAGTACCGAGAATGAGTGATAATAGATTTTTGTATAATTTTATACCTTTGTATATTTGCCTGTCTGTGTACTTCAAATCGTATTTAACCCAAACGTATGAGGTTATGGCTAGAATAGATAATAATAACAATTTTTCATAAAAAACCAGCGACTCTATATCACTTTACAAGGTAATACTGCCTGGGACATACAAATATCACTGAATATACTACCAAAACAAAGTTTGTCACTGCGTGCAGCGCATTATAATGTACGATGTCTTTAAATATATTTAATAAAATTATTGTACTTATTTTTCTCAAGCCAACAATCATTTTTAGCAGTGTTTATTTTTTTACAATGATATATTAAATTATTCATGTATCTCATTAATCTGCGTGATTGAGCAGTCAGCACTCGAGTGCAGCAAACATGCAATAGAATAGGATCCAGAAAAATAAATCACTTTTTCTGTCTCTGTATATTGGTGTGTACACTGGTATTACGCATTTATGTAACACGTAGTGTCTGACGGAATGTAATTTTTTCCCGAACTACTATTCGGCTATCGCCACAAACTTCGCCGAAGCCGAATGTTTAAAAACCACGCGAAAACAAGCCCTAAAAGGTGATTACAATTACTTTGCTACTTCCTAAAACCGATACTTAAAACTTTTAAAGCAAGTACATTACCCGAGTGTGTGCTTATTTTAATTTATTTATCTCCATTTTCAGCGCGGTGTGGTGCGTTCGTTTGATAGATTTTCGGCTTCGCCCTTTTGCCCTTTGGCACTTTGGCCGAAGCCGAAGATTCAGCTAAAGGTGAAATTTTGTCCAAAAATTGAAATTTTGTTAAAAGGCCAAATTTTGTCCGTAGATGACGAAAGCCGAAGCTTCGGTCGGACACTAGTAATAGGTAAATCATCTACATGAGAATTTTGTAGAGCGGCGCTATGGTGGAATTTTTTAAGGAAATTCTTAATCTCTTGGAACTTATTTATTAAAATTGAAATCTTTTAAGAGCAATATATATTCGAACTCGTTGTTAAAACTCAGTATCAATTTTAGAACTTGATTCGATTAGCTGCTGGACAATTTAGGTCAATTGGAAGTTGTGAAAATAATGAAGCGAAAAACATTCTTCCAGTTTTAGCTTATATTAATAAATGGCTATTAAGTATTGAATGAAAGAAATATATAACTAAGTCTTAATTAACCTCTTCAACCGTTTCTTTGAATTTTGACGATAATTTGTGGTGATAACAGTATCTACGTATACAGTATGAAACATATGCCAGGAATGCGGCGTATTTTAAGTGGCAACGCATGGATATTTGTAAATTACAAATACTACTTACTAATTACAAATATCCATATATTTATAATTAGCCGGACTAAAATTGGTCCTGCATTCGGTACCAAATGGGTAAGAACTATGTAAGTTGGAATACCTCGTACGTATTGAAAAAAAAATAGCCTTCAAACAAGAACACAGCAGCGCTGGTATTGTTGTTATAAGACAAATAAATGGGCTGGTAGCGTCTCAAAGTGGAACTTTAAAGTTATACCACCTTAATGGTACAAGACGTACTCAACGTAAACGTTGTTAAACTTTATTGGAATAACATTTATATATAAATGATTTTCGATTACACTAATTTCTCACAGAGTGGTCACAATACCGAATTAACAGGCAATGGGCTTCGTGTTCGATCCGCAGCCAGGCAAATCTCCAATGAATTTAGATTTGACTGAGTCCGGGTGTTGGAATATTGGTCTTTGTGGGTAACTACGGCATCCGAGACACATAAAAATCTTAGTGTATCTTAGCGTATCCTATAAGTGCAGAATATGTTAAAATAATTATTATTATCTCTAATTTTTTGGCGATTTATATATAGTTACATCATAACTTCGAAGTTATTTATCTAATTAAATAAAACACTGTATAAAATTATTTTCTTACACTTTTGATATTATCTTTTCATGGGCAGGAAATACTTTGCAATAAAGTTTAATTGTTGTGAACTCCAGGTTGTAGTTACTGCAGGTGAGGTCCGTGCATAATTTTTGGGACGACAAATTTTAATTTTGCGGTTGCCAATTTTTCACTTTGTTAGGCATTTTATTTTACTTTCACCTAAGATCTTAAATTGTCTGTCCGGATATGAAGTTTACGTTAAATATGAACTATTAATTTAAAAATTAATTCTAGGCTCAAGAAATTATAATTGAAAAATTTCTTGAATATTTTTAAATAAGTAGTTTATGTATATTCTCCAAAGCTTACTTATTAAAATAATTAATTATCATAATATCATAACATAATAAAAGAAATCCAATGTTTTTAAATTACGCATACTTACTTAATTTAATCTTAATGTTTATACGTATTTAATTTTTTTTTCGATCAGGAAAATCTTATAAGAATATCAAATCTCACCTTTTATGTCCTCAGTGGTGACGTCGTGATTTTCTTTGTTGGCTTGTATTTTTTCTATCAAGTGTTCTAGCCTGCTGCTATTGCCTTTGAATAGCATGATCATAGCGCCCAAGTCCTCTCAGTGGGTGTGCTGGGGAGATGTCGCGAGCCGGCCTGGTCGCTCGCTACGGCCGCTTTGCAGGCTGCAGATTGCCGCAGGTGCATCGATTCCAGTTTATTTTGGGGTTTTTTGCGAATGAACTTATCGCGAGTGCGAATTAATGCGCAGCGCGTGTCCGACAGGTGGCACTAATTGAAGGGGCGCCCGCCGCGAGCTGCCCCTCGTACGCTTCCTTTACGGCAATTATTTGGGTGGCTGCCGTCGACCGACTTAATTAGCGACAATCGTTTATGGCACGCACCTTTGCGTTCCGGTTACAGGTGGCTCGAGTTTTTCAAGTGATTTTGTTAAGTCGCGCGGTTCGGTGCAGCGGTGCACCGGAGGCGACGGATGGAGCGCGACTGCGACGGCGGAGGCTCGGTGGGCGAGTCGAGGACCGCAGCACCTCGCGGCACCCTGCGCCCCGCCCGCCTGCTCCGCCCACGTGCTCTTCCCCCTTTATGCACCCACACCCCCTTTAGTTTGCTAAACCTTTTACACTACGCGAAAACTGTTTGACCACCTAGATCGAAAGTTAAGTGCCCTTGTAAAAGGGATCAGTATTTTGCTTCTAATTGTAATATTACGTACTAGTAGAAGATAATACTAAATAGATTAACTAGAGAATTGAATTAAATGGATCCTGATAGATTGTTATTTATAGGTTATTGTAAATTAAACGGGAGTTTCTAATCATTTTAGAAACTTGTGGTTTTCAGATTTTTTTTGATTGAATATTAAATGTACCTACCTTCTATCGGACATTCCATGAACATTTCCATATTTCAATTTTTGTATTTTCGTACCCATTTGCTTATAACAAATATAACATACGAATGAACGCGTTTCAAGATCTCAAAGTCCCAGGCGTAATCAATCGTTAACAGCTGACGTGTCATTACAGGAATGAGGATTGGAACGTGAAAATGGCATAAATACGAGCGAAGATGAGGTGACGGCTGCTAAAAGCTTTTAAATTGAGGACGTGAAGGAAAAGTGGAAAGTGTTGAAACGTTTTCCCGTTCCACCCACGGGTGGGCGCGACCAATGGGCGCCGCGCCCCCGCGCCCCGCGCTCCGCCACTAGCCGCGACTAACTAGCGCTAACTTTAACGCAAAAAGTAGGATGACTAACATGTCTCTACAACTATTAGCAGCATTGAATGATGCTATAAACGTTAAACATTATGACTTTAACTCTATAATTATTTTGAATGAAAGTGTCTTTTTGTGAAACTTAGTGTGTAAAAGTGTAGTTGCTTATATTGTTAAAGCCTGAAGCCTAATTTTATACTACGAACATGATAGTAGTTAGCATTACATCAAAAATTAATTTTAATTAAATAATTCTGTTAAGTGCTAAACCCTTTTATTATTACATACTAACATGTAACTTTATTGAAATGTAGAGTTTTAAACTTTAAATGTTTGATTGCTTTTTACTCACTTACCACATTTTCAGTACTAGTAATTAATAAGATAAATATAGTTATTAACTTAAAATGTTTTAAGTAAATAACTGACTTACTAACAGGTTTTATAGATAAATACCATTTGTTTTGTTTTCGAGGGGAATACCCTCAAAAGATATCCGATGCCGTGGGAGCAACGCCGCGTTCCAGCGCTGCGTGGAGGACTCCGGGATACCCTATGGAACACGGGCGGAGTCTTTCGACTGCGATGTCCCATTCGGGATCTACCACAATGTGGGCATTTGCGCTTACGACGGCCACACATGCCGTCGTCCTTCCCTGGGCCGTTTGGCTAGACGGTTCTAACTCCCAATCTTACCACCCACAACCCCGAACCTAAGTAAGTTAAATATAGTCACTTAATTTTAAGTTGTAATAACAGAAATTTGGAAACATTATTACTTTCCATCTTTATTCAACATTTTCGAGCATAAGAAGTAATCAAACTTAGTTCACGACATGCTAAACTCGAGTTGGTTATTTCACTGAAACAATCTAAACATTACGTTAAACTGTACCTACTCAGGATTTTTTTATGTTAGTCCTGATTTAATTAACTAATTGTATATGTATAGAATTTAAGCAAAGGAATCTCTCAACGATTTAGAATCGCACTGTATAAATATAAGGCAAGATACTGGACCGCAAATACCTATAAGGCAAGATACTGGAGCTTTTATAACCAATGTAAAAACAATATGGCAATAAAAAAAACATATACAAAGAAAAAAGAAAAACCCACTGAGTTTCTTGCCAGATCTTCTCAGTTCAGGTCGTGTTCCGATCCGGTGGTAGTGTGAAAAAAATATATATATAATTGACAATTTGTAAGTGCCTCCGTAGGCCTAAAAAAAATAAAGACAAAGGCATTTCATAAAGACTGATAGCAAAACAAAGCATAACACTGAAGTAAAACAACCAGCTAGTAAGATTTCATTTTAGCGTCCGGTCACCCGACGCTCGATCGCTCCTCTGGGGCTCATACCGACTCGGCCAGTACCTTTTAGTTGCGCATATATTACCCGGATTACGCCCAAGTCCCACCAACCGTTGGACCGGATTTTGCGGATAAACTCCTAAAACATCTGCATGTAACTGCACCCCCGCGGTTTGTCACCACTGATCGCCATAAAGGGCTTTAAGAGATTTTAGTTCTGTCATACGAAAACAATGTTTAGTTATTTAAATACTATAACCGAGCAAGGTCATAGCCCAACCAATATAATAATCGTCGTTCAAACCTTAATGTTAATTTAAATAAGTTTTTTTTTCAGAAAAATGAAAACACTTTGTAAGTATTATAGGAGTCTTCCATTTCATTAACCATCTTGTTCTATATATTTCTGTCTAATATTGAGTAATTGCTTATTCTCAACTCAAATTAAGTCTTATAAATTGGGCTGAGAATGAGTAATTGCAAATGCAAATGTTTTTCTTGTAAACTGCAGATAGCCAAATTTATTTTCAAAAAATTTAATACATCCACAATGACTTATAGAAGATTTCTAGCTTCCAACTAAGTACGTAATAAAGTCTTCTAAAGACATTCATATCATGATTTACATTTTAATCACTGCAATAATAATAAGTAATACAAAAACTCACTGTAAGTCATGAAAAAGGATGCCTTTACCGACCAAATTTGTTTGTATCTCAGTGTAAAGTAAACGAACATGCAAAGCTGACAAATTAATGAAAATAAAATATTCAACAGACGTAACGGGAGAGATGGGATTGACACGGAGTTGGCTCTGGCTGGATACAAAAGGGTTAAACATTAATACTTAAGCGGCACCTCACTCCTGACACCACCGATTAGTCTGTCACTGCAAATCTCCAAACTCTGAATAAAGTATCATGAAAAAGCAGCTACTCCTTATCTCCCGGTTGTGACGCGCTATGATGAGGGTACGTTTGCACTTAGCCTTTCTTGCTTTGTTTAACGGTACTATAATGTGCTGTACTTGTGTGATTTTATAATAAAATTGAATTATCTCTTCTAATTACACTTGTACACAAAATTTTGACAAACACAATACATTCAGATATCAAATTTGCAACAAAGTATCATATTTTTTTTACAAGAGGCAGAGGGAAATTAGTCTTAAATAAACCACGAACATTATATGGAAAAAATATAATGGTTGCAGGAGCACAATTTTACAAAAAGTTACCTGATACTATCAAGAATGCAGTATCAATCAATAATTTTAAGTAAAATTGAAGAAATTTGTCAACATCAGGACACTGGCTAAAGATATATAATAATGTAAACCAATATTGTAAATTCTCATCTAAGTGAATTTTGTATTAATTCTTGTGAGAAATAAAGATTTCTATACCCTAATTAGAAGTCTACTTATAAGGTAGCCAAGTTTCGTTCTATGATGCATTTATAATATTTTTCTGTTTAAAATCTAGAGTATACATAATTTTAATACACTACATAAATAAAAGTATATATAACTTACAATTATAGCGTATATTTAAATTGCTTAGCACGTGAAAATCTTTAAGAATTTTTATTAAGAATTATTACATCGGCAGTCTTACCCTACAGATAAATAAACTTACTTGATTGCTTTAAAAAAGTAATATTGGTAAGCTTTATCTGATTTACTAGAGAAAAAAAAAGGCACTACCGTACTATTAGTAATATTATTTATCTAAGGCTGAACAGAAATAAATAAGGCAGAACACCTTACAATATATAAATCGCCCGTTAATATGATATCGCATTATTTCTTATTGGATTCATCAAACATTAAATGTTCCCAAGAGTAACAGGCCCATCGCACATAGCACTATCTCTGCATATTTGATGCGACTTGACGCCGAGACACCGACCCGACTCTTCTCTTCTCTTCTCACAAGACGTTAATGTTCAACCCTTGATTCGTCCGTCACGGAGCCCGCTATCGCCTCATTAAACTTTCACCGCGTTTATTTATTCACAGCCACGATTCTCATCTTGACTCCTAATATTTGCAACTTTTGAAATATACCCGATAGATAGTTGAATAAGGTGGCAATTGCCGAGTTTAAAGAAGGGTTGCAAAATTGTGATAATAATAAGATCGATTGCTGTAGTGAAAAACCAAATATATATAATTATGTTGTATGCGTGTAGACAAATAAACATTGTAGCATCGACTAAGAAAGTCTCAATTTACTTGTATTGTAATAGTAAGTTTCATAATTATGTAGTGTATAATTTCATTCAATAAAAGGAACAAACCATAAAAAACAACTACACTTTAATTATTCATAATACTGAATATAAGTTGCCTTTATTAGGCAATCTACTTAAATAAAGATAAGTCGCGATAATTATTCATTACTTTGATGCATTAAGCATCAAAAATATACCACAAACTTCTCGTTTACCATGTATGATAACATAGGTAATGAAAAAGATAAGTAAAGTAACACATTTGAAAAAAAAATACCAATTGTCCTAAATTTTAATTTTATTACTGTTACTGCCTTTTCATTACGACACAAATAAAAACAGTTTAAAATCCGAAGCGAGCATGACGAATTAGTGACGTCAACAAACACCCAAAATGTTTTTGTCGCTTACCTGCGGGTCCTTGGGGAAGGCGACACGCATGTCTTTCCCCGTCCTAATAAATCAATGGGACAGGCGGGGTGCCTTCATTGCGGTAGATCATATGTTATTATACTTACATCTCAATCTGGTTGTGTTACGTATCTCCAGTAAATTCAATTTTATGATATACATGTTTATCTTGTAGGTACTCAGTAACGCTATTACTCATAATTTAATTTTGAGTCGGGATTTCTTTTGTTTTTGAATTTGAACAAAAAGTTCTATAGATAAATAATTACCTCTGTACAGTACTTTAACCATTCATAAATTAATGTAACAAGCTTGAAACAATTAACATTATAAATACGATTAGATTGTACATTTAGTTATTAATGTGTTCTTTTAATTACTTTTACTAGAGTGAGTAAGATTACTATCTTTTGAAACATTAATTATTATAATTTACAACATTTAAAACTTTAATTAAAGCTACAAAGTTTACGTTACGTTAGTTTATATCTACCACTAACCAGTGAAATTAATCCATATAATCTACAAGCCTCATTTCGCTTTTACCTAATAATGTACTTCGCTGTAGAGATCTTACGGTTTAGCTCTCTACAGCGAAGCATACAGTACCAAGATGATATGAAACTTTCACGTGTTAACAATTTCACAGTCCGGGATGAGCGTAAAATAAAGGCCACACAAGACAAACAAATCGATCGTTGTGACGTTTTTGTGGAGATCGCGGTGAGATAGGCGGCAGGGTGGTCTCGATGTGTTGTGATACGGATATCACGCAACTTTTAAAAGGGACCCCAAGAAACAGTAGGGTGCTGCAGTCCCTTGTCTCCATCTAATGCAATTTTTGAATTAGCTTTGCCCAATGGATTAAATTTATTTCCAAGTTTCAAAGGCAAATGTGTTAACTGCAATAGGTACCTACTATTATTTATAGATCCAAAATGCTACAGATATATAAGAATCTATGATTAATTCAGTTCTATTCTAATTTTCAAAAGACATCATTTCAACGTGTATACCGCATAAATAAAAAAGAGTTCAAGTCTTTTAAATAATGGAAGGCTTGAATCACAAACAGCTGTTTTAAACATTATATTTAATTTACCACTATTGTTACTTAATTATAATGACTTATTTATAGAAATTTGCACATATCCATGTGGTGAATTCGATCAAATTCGATGCAGACATGGGTCTGCGGAATAATTATATTATTACTCCTCAAAGTAGTAGAATAAAAGTAACGCAAGGTGAGAGCGAAACAGTAATCACCTCATCACACGTCGTGACAACACTTCACACATTCAACCACAAATGTGAGGGATTCCGACACGATCGTGCATCGCGCAATAAACACTCTCCTGCACAAATGTGACCTCAGCCCTGTTAGATCAAGATTACTGTGTAGCTCCAAAACATTTTATGGTTTAGCGACTGTATTATTGACAGTGTTATTTTTGAAAAACATAGAAGTTGTAAACAGGTAGTGCATGAGTCCATGTGATGGTAAATAGCCTTGGATATTTGTCAACAACCATAAGATTGAAGTTTTACCTAATGTTGGATAAAGACACGCTGCTGTTCCTGAAGAATAAGCAAGGACGCCTCGATTCTACCTCTTTCACCTCTTTACCGCCTCGACCTATATCTCTTTCATCACGCCCTTCGAGACACAATATGCTGCTGTTATTGGGAGTGGTTGTGGTGCCACTAAAGGTGAACTGCAAAGGATCTAAAGAAATAAGAACATTTCTTGGACATTTAGACTACCTGTAATATACTGTTAATTCTAAATACCCAAAAAGCTAAATACACAATTAACGTTTTTGCTGCGATTGTGTTAATTAATCTAGGGACAAACTGTAAAATGCAAACAGCCCCGTTCTTTTAATGCTTTGATGAACTAGGCTCGTGCGGCATAAATATTATGTTACATCTATCACTTAAGATGATTTACCTTACTTCTTAAGACAACAACACATCTGTTATAAATTCCTATAAATGATTTGTGCTATGTGGCACAGCCGCACAGGTCGGAGACAGGTCCGAAATAGTGACTTCCATCAGGACTTTTCCCACTTTCAACAGACAAAACACCTTAACATTATACATGCCTTACGTGATACATAGACATTTGAATAATTAGGGTGCTTATGTGATGCTTAACGTATTAAAGTTTTTATTCATATGTTACCAATAAGAAAACTAACAGGCATAACCAACTTTCTATCAAACGAGGAGTTTTGTAGTTTATATTGGAGTAGCCACGTACTTAGTGGTTTAATGGCAGTAGCAGTTTACCTGAATCTTTCTCATTCAGCCGCAAAACTCGATAAAGCATTGCTATGGACAATAATTTGCTTGGAAACACGGTGCTGTCAAATGTGTGACAAGAATAGAGTAACTACACACGATAGGCGGCATCACGTTCCGCGGCGATGGTATCCCAGAAGCGGCGGTGTTGTGTGTAACATCTCACACGAAATAGGTCAATTAAGACGTGGGAGTGGTGATACGTGACCGTAACGCCTGATCTCGCGCGATATCACGCGGTGCTACTTTTGACGCCTTCATTTATCTAAAACTACTGCTCGTTGTGCCTATCGTGGGACATCTACGCGTTCTGTGAATAGGACATCATCTGACAACCGATAGAATTGTTACCTTGTTTATGTGCACAGGATCCCAGGTTCGATTTTAGCGAAGCAAAAAACGTATGTGCGGTCTTAAGAAGGGTATTTAATTCTCTTTGCGATATGGCACTTACAACAGCCTAATTATAGAAAAAAATAGAGCTCTGAGTTATTCTAAGTTTTTCTAAGGAATGGCAATAAAAATAACAATAAACTTATTTTCTATGTCAAGGTTCACTATTTTTTACGTTTAATGTCACTCGCTCTAATAACTAACATAATTTTATACTGAAACGTACAAACTTTGTATGCTTTTTCAAATATCCTATACCAATTAAAATTACGTTCAAAGTGACTTACAGAGAAGATTTAGCGATAGGGTCCGTCTGATTTTTTATTTGTGAGTCATTCTGTGTATAAACTTAAAGTAAAACATATTGATAAAGAAAATATGACAACGCTTCTAATGTTTTGATGTTCATGTAGAGCGGTATAGCACAAAGTACCTAGGCGTGATCGTCTAATGACTCTCCCTCCGGATATAATGGACGAATAACTCGCATCACATACCGATGGCATGCTTCGAGACCGGTAACGTCCATTAAATAGATTGGAATAGGTTTTGAGTCGTTAGATTCCTTTAATTTACTGTTGTTCAGGTATTATTTGTTACAGTATGGATTGTTCTTAATTCCTAGTTTTTGACAGATTTGCTTATGATTAATGTGCCTACAATATACCTTTATACTTAACGTCAAACACCCACATTCATCGTATCCCGCTAATTGTCTGTTTTGAGATATACCCCTATTCTAAAACAGGTTCAGGTGTTTGCGTACTCGTATACCTATGTTTATATACGTTACTTGGAGTACTAAGTACGTATATGAGGTTTTTATTTTAGAAAGCATTTATTCAGAAGCTATGGAGCGGCCCTTTATTCTCGTGTTTCGATTAACGGTTTCTGTCATACTTTTCTCTATCAAAAACGTCCGTGGGAACTGTTGAAATCGTAACAATAATCCAGTGCAGTATCGGGGAGCATGACTAAGTGTGATTCTGTAACGAACCAAGAGGCATGCTTGCATCGTCCGTTTGGTGACAGTTCCGCGGCATCAGCGCCTACTACGCCGAGGTCACCTGAGCGCCAGAAACTAGGGCCACCCACTTAGCTTATTTAGGAAGATTGGTCCTAAAACGTTAACTGGAATTTTCTCAATGACTACTTTCTATTTAATTCCTTTTTTATCTAAGACGGCTTACCGCATTGCGTTTAATCGGAGTTGTTTGTTGTAGTAATGGACACTACATTTTTACATTTATATCAACCGATACAGGATGCAATAATGTAAATGGAATTAAAAAGTATACATTACATGTGAATGTTTTCATAACAGCATTTTGTTACACGAAATTGAAAATAAGCACCTTAAAATGACGGATAAGTAAGACTATGGCGCAGACAACTAAAATACGAGAGCGGCAATTTTGAAACATGCAAACACGGTCAAATATATTATATCAGTTCATAGACCTGGTTGTAACCTATTGTGTTGTCATCCTCTTGGAATCTGCGACAAATACAGTTGTCCATGGTCGGGCGTTCGAGCTCGTGATCAACAATTGCCACGGCTCGTCACGACACTTTTTATCACCTCTTGGTGAGTTATGCTGCGTTAATCTCTTGACCCTGGAGTACCACCACGCGTGAGACAAACTGGGTATCTTTTGTGCGTCACTTATCACCAATAACGTCAACAGTCGATAGGTTATTTGCGTGCGAAATATGATACCAGTCAGATGACTATTGCATTGTGACTTGCTGTGAATAACTATACTTTTTCGTAATATAGAAGTGGCACACGTGTATATAAACTATTAGATGGTAAGTGGCAATAGCACATAGAAATCTTATACCCGATCCCAGATGAGATAAAAGAGCTATATGAGATCGGCCACAAAAGCCCCTTATGGCTAAAGATGGGCATTCACATTACGACAGTCGCACGGATTGTCGCACGAATTACGGTCGTATGCGACAAGTTCGATCGTGAATGCCTAGGTCCTAAGGCGGACTGTACGACCAAGGTCATGTCGCAGGTCTGTTGAAGTATTCAACTTGAACTGTCGTTGCGTCAGTCCGTTCGACAGTCCCTGCGACCGTTGTAACGTGAACGTGAACCTTAAGTCAGAACGCCTCGGATTAGTTGGTATGTCCTTCTTTCTGCAAACTTCCAACCTAGAACTCAGAAGCGATTAACACTCACCATTCTAAAGCAGAAATAAGTGTGGTGGCGGTGCTGGTTCTAAACTACGATAGTTTTGCCACCTTCAAAAAGCTCAGAATAAGAGAGTCATTTTAGGTTCGCCAATGAAAATTTTCTAGAGCCGGTTTTTTCCGTAATCTTTGGAGCTTGCTTGTTATTGAAGTATAAACCGATAAGCATGACGTTAGTGGTATCGATGGCGACAGTGATTCTTTGGTAATCAGCGATGGTACGAGTGGCGGGCGAGGCGTGAAGCAGGCAGGTGGCGCGACCACAGCATCTCACCTGCCCCTCCGGAACTACGTGCCGATTCGCCCGCCGCACCGGGGGCTCACTCAAAACGAATCACGCCAAATTGATAACGTATTGGGCAGCGATAAAAACTAGCAACAAGCAATCGTTGACTCACCGGCGATGGCCAGCAAGTGATGCGTGGCGCAGGTGCCGATGCACGTAAATACATTGATGTTTCAATAACAATTTTCGTAAAAAATACATTACCAGTAAAGCCAGTTTACTTTATTCACAGCGAATGAGCCCTATTTGTAAAATCAGATGAATAGAAAATGATAAGAAATACATGGGAAGTATGCAAAATCTATAAAAATAGGATAGTAAAAGAGGTCTTCAGCCAACATTGTATGATACAAAATGGTAAAAGAGTATTAAGAAGATTGATTTCTCAACAAATGATCTTAAAAGAGATAATGTAGGTACTATTCAATATATTCTGTAATTCTAAAGGAGCATTATACCGGACCTTACAATATAACCATCACCAAGGAACTTTTACAAAACACAAGGAATATTCCTTTATCTTCTACCGAACATTTACATAAAGTTAGGATAAAGTTCGGGTCTACAGTGACCGGAACACAGCCCTCCTACAATCCGGTAGTGGGCCGAACGTCCGGAGTTCCCTCCGGACTTGTAACTGCCTCAGATGGACTTCCGCCTTTTAACTGCTCCTGCAGGCGACCACTTGATTTGTGATAGACCTATATACTGAGCAAATGAGTAATTTAGAGAGCAAACCATAGATTGTTCGAAAGTTTATTTACGTAGTAACTTTTGAAGCCCAAAATGTTGAAAATTTTTGTTTAAAAATATTATGTGGTTTAGAATACGTTATTTCTAGTACATATATAAAAGCTAAGTTTTAAGTTAAAATATTACGCCTAATAATTAAACAGTCAAGAATTATTAATGTACCTACGGCTTCAGTTTACGAATTATAGTTTCGGTGTATTTTAAATTAATTTTTATATTTTGAATGGCATATACGAATATGCATAGGTAGGTACAATCTCTTAGTAATTGGTCACTGCCGCCTATGGAAATGTGAAAAACAAACAATGTTAAAGTTTTATCTGAAGTTGACTACCTACAGATGAAACTGTTACACTGGAGTAATAAATTAATAATACTTTTAATAACTTTAATTATGTAAACATACTGGAGAAAGGGGTGCTACAGCTAAATAAGAATAGATTACGAAGAATAAATATAACATTGTACAATTAATTAATGTAGAACAAAATTAGTTCGAATGATAATCTAATCTAACTCTGTATGGTGTTTCAAGTGACGACACAAATCGTTACGACAAGTGTGACGTAATCAAAAGTTTATCAACATAACTCTTCTGTTGTAAATTACGCACGTGCATTTCACGCAATTCGCATACATCAAACTATAAACTAACCCAAAGCCAGGCACAGTAAGCGTAGATGCAAACAATAACAATGAATAGAATCGTAGACAATATACAGAAGAGCCCAACACAGGAAATGCCAGGGAAGCCAAGACGAACGCTCCACTCCGCTATCACGCACAATGGCCAAACAAAGGAGATGAGACCGTTTAATTTATAAACACGTACGGTCTCTGATATTTTGATTGGGCATCCGCATCCGAAAACTATTGTAGTTAATCGTACCATATTATTATTATGATTAAATGAGATTATAAGATAAAATATTAAGAATGAAAGAAAATCTTTTCTTTAATTTATCTTATTAATGTTATATACATATGATTTTTTTTGAGTGATATATGAGTGTTTTTTACGCAAAAACTACAGATCGCATTTCGCTAAAATTTTTCACTCAGATTAAAACCTGAATTAACACAAGCTATAATATAAAGAAGTAGAGTTTAATGTCAGGGCCTTACATACGTTTATAAGGTAGAAAAGTCTTACAACACAGTCTTACAGTTTAAGACTGTAATTGAACGAGTCTCAGTTACGACTCAAAATAAAAATTCTAAAAATTACTTTAGTTATTTGATTCAAATATCATTTACAGCAATATTGTTAAAACCAATTAAAATTATAAAAAAATATATTAAAAAAAAAATCAACATATTTTGTTAATTTTAATCAGCAATGTTATAATTTTACTTATCACATATAACTAATCTATTTACAGTGATATTTTTTGTACTAATATTTTGTATCTCTTATTTTGGAAGTAACATTATAGTCGTATGATTATTACCTACCACAACGTTTAAGAGTATAGCTCTTACTACGGGCATGTTAAAAAAAAGATATACTAGAAAAATAGGTATATAATGTGATTCGAATATGTTATTACAACACGTAATTATTGAAATGCATAAAATTGCCAACAGCAGAACAGGTAACAAACAAAATGATTCCGAAGTTCTCGATCTAAGAAAAAATTGTACAGAATATTCTACATAATTTGCGCTCTCATGCTTCAATAGACAAAAAGTGTATCAAGCGATTTGATTGACCTAATCACAGTTCAAAAAACGAATCTGAAATTAAGTTACAAAACGAATTAGTCGCGCACGTGCCAATGAAGTTGTCAGCTTATCACCTGCTGATTAGACGTTTACGCCACCTGGCTTTGTCTGCGGTCGGTTTTTCATCACCTCCATAGTCAATTATTAGCTTCTCATTTATGATCCATTTGTGGTTCTTTTTATTACAAAAATAGCAAACCATATACTCTCGGTTTTTTAAGATAGGTCTCCCATGATAGGATTTTTGCCAATAGTCACAGAAACTGGCATATGTGTTGGTGATCGCAGTAGTTGATCTTATATAGGAAGACACTACCGTCCATTTCCGGATTTTTTCCTTTGATGCCTAGTACATCATACACGGGAATAGAGATTGTGGTTCTGTTCAAAGCCGATAGGCCACCATCCCTCTATTCCACACGGCACAAAGAAGTTGCAAATAGGCATATGTTAACGTGATAGAACCAATATGCTTAGGCTGGTTGCATTTATGCAGGATAAAAATTATAACGTATAAAGATCATGAAGCACTCATTGCATTCTGGTGAAAGGATGTAGATACTGGGTAACTTTTGCATGAATCATTTAATTTACTACTCAAATGGGCCTACAAGTACTTGCAACTAACTTAATGTAGAATTCTTGTTCTATATAGAGTTGTATACATCTGGATATCTATCCATGAGAGCCAATAATCACTTTTCTTTAGAGGGACTACATGCTTATTTGCCTCATAGGTACAATTATTTTATTGCGATATAAGACATAACTTCGTACAATCATCGGTCTGAGATTAGAACCTCGGAATCCCCGATTAAAGCCGAATTTAAAATCACCAGCTCAAGACCAATCTAATACTTATAATATGCTTATAAAAATAGTATCTCACACGTCAAAGCTGTCCCTACGCACTTCTGGAAATTATAATCGCGTAGAAAGTGTCGTAACTAGCTTAATTAAGAATTAATTACTTATACGAGCTTTAAGTAGCCTTCGAAGCTTACTTATCTATACTTATCGATTATCTTGTTAAACATGCTTACATACATATTATTATTATACATATTTCACAAATTATCTGCAATCATCTGACATATCATGGTCAAAAGAATAATTTGTATAAAATATAAATAAAATAAAAGTAATTTTATTTTGATAGCTATTGTTAATCTTTGCAACGAGATTTTAATACTAAAGTGTAAATTTTAAATTAGGCTTCTGAGGTTTCGTCTCTGGCGGCATCACGGTCGCTTCTAATTTTGGGTCCAACCCTTTATAGTTTTGTAAGATAGGCAAAAACACATGATGTGTACGAGTATATAAATGCCTCAAAGGTACCTCGCTGAAGCTGAACACAAATGCTTCATTTTTCAATCATTCAATTCAAATCATTCAGTTTACCATAAATCTCCTGCAATATTTATTTGTCAAACGATCATACGCTAACCATAGGCCCTAGTAACTGCCAGTACATTTAAGTAACTCCAAGTTATATCCAGCTTGACCACTAATCAATTTATCATTTCTATTGACACCTCTGTGACACCCTGCGCACCGGTGTTAATGTTTAATTAAACCATTAATAAACTCATGGCTTGGCTGTCACTTTTACATGCATAAGTGATAAGGCAATTCGTATTATGAAGGGCAAGAAATGAAAATTAAATAATCAATAAAAAAACATTATTAGCATTTTATTCACAAGGCCATTAAACAGTACATTAATTTCTCAAGGAGTTTTTTTATAACTTTATCATCGAATATTCCTATTTATATGAAAGTGTAGAGTTAAAACTAAATTTACATTTTTATTACTGCACCCTAAAGTTTCCAATTTCAATTTGCCTTTATCATACATAATACCACGAAATGAGCCCGAAATTTTAATACTGCAAACAAATTTTAAATATTTTAACTCTACCTTTATATCACCGTGAAATGGGTACCGCCACGAAATGGAATAAATGACTCAATTTAGATGGGAACCTCTCAACTCATACCGAATGTAATCTTCACCACAATGAGGATAGCAACGAGCAATAAAGACATGAATACGCTAATTTTCCACTGAGTAGTAAAAACGTGACGGGAGACATAGTTAAAGAGTATAAGCAAGTTAAGGAAGTAAGTTAACAGTTTTTAACAGTTTTTAACAGTAGAAAATAAATTATTTGTTATTTAGTTTTTAGTATAAAATTACAATGTTTTAAGTGTAAGAGTACTCTTAATACCCTGTTAATCTTAAATGTGAATATAAGTTTGCTTGTTACGCTTTCACACCAAAACTACTTAAACGACACTTTGTATATTTAGACGTATTAGAAAGAATATACGATATTTTTTAGTATCTGGCTTCTTCAAAGCCTTCATATAAAAATGCTATTGACTAAAGCTTAATATAAAAGAAAGTACGTAGATAAACCGATCATTTAAGCCCTATCAAAAACTGCCAATTCTGATTTTAAAGTATGTGATAAGGAAGACGTACGTATTCGTGGCGTTTCAAGTTATTCCTAACAACTCATCTGTTGGTCAACCCCAGGTAAAACTAATTTTCCCTAGGGTTGATCCCAAATGTCAATTGCATGTTTGTTTGTTACGTCTATATAATTTTGCAAGTATTATGTAGAAAAATTGACATACCATACTTTTTTTACTGTGGTGAATAGTTTGGCGATGGCCGCAACTTGCACGGACATTATGGTAATTATGTGTTCCCATAAAATCGCTCCCAGAGAGCTCAATCAGTTATTTGACCGTCGAACAAATTTGCCTATCGCATTGACTTCAACCACAGTGTTTACTTTTTATTTTCAGCTTCACCAAAATGTAGAGCAATTACTCACTCATCTGCCTCTAATAGATACACCTTATTACAAAAAAGTTGTTGACGAATACATTTACCTAGGGCAGGCGGTGCAGATGGGTAAGTCCAACTTCGAGAAAGAGGTCACTCGTAGAATCCAACTCGGCTGGGCAGCGTTCGGGAAACTGCGCCATATCTTCTCATCCGATATACCTCAGAGCCTGAAGACGAAGATGTTCGAGCAGTGTGTGTTGCCAGTGATGACATATGGCGCCGAGACGTGGTCCCTTACTGTGAGCCTCGTGCGTAAGCTCAAGGTCGCTCAGCGAGCTATGGAGAGAGCTATGCTTGGTATTTCCCTGCGTGACAGAATTCGTAACGATGAAATCCGTAGGAGAACGAAAGTTACCGACATAGCTCTCAAAATTAGTAAGCTGAAGTGGCAATGGGCAGGCCACATCGTTCGTAGGACAGACAACCGATGGGGTAGAAGAGTCCTCGAATGGAGACCACGTCTGGGCAAAAGGAGTGCAGGCCGCCCCCCGACCAGGTGGACTGATGACCTGAAGAAGACGGCGGGTAACCGCTGGATTCAGATGGCCCAGGACCGGTCGAAGTGGCGCAGATTAGGGGAGGCCTATGTCCAGCAGTGGACTTTCAAAGGCTGATGGATGGATGGATGGATTACAAAAAAATGTCATTGGTGAAATGAGGTTGTTATTATTTGTATTGATATTTCTGTCTAAACTTATTTTTACTTTAAAAATTTAAGTTACGTAGGAGGACTGTATACTGTCATTAGGTTTTTTATACTAATTATGATATATGTACCTACTATATCATCAAGTAAATCACAATTATTTATGTAAATATACTTTGATTACAAAAAAAACTATATTTATAACCCTTAGGTTTAAATAAATATGAGTATTCATTTATCCCAATGTATGGCGGAAGAAGTGAATTGCAAGTGCTACCTACCGTGGCGGTCAGGTAACTCACAACGGATGAACATCCTTCGGCTGGGTGGTCGCTTACGTTAATTTCACGCGTTTTAAGAGTCATTAGAGCCTGTTCCGTCCCCGAAGTCGTCACCTGCTTCGATAAACAATTATAAAAGCTTGATTGCAACTCAATGAGACTGGTTACCTTTAAACGGGGCATTGTATTAATAAAGATCGCTAGATACTTTTTGTCACCAACGCACAGTTTGTATAATGAAGGAAAGTTTTTGTGTCTATCATGTAAATTAGCGCTTGTTACAAGACATACGAATTAGGGAATTCAGTGTAAATACGGGTTTTTAATTTATACTCATGTTTATTAATAAGTCATTTTATGTAGTTCTTACTTACATTAAGTTAATTACTATTGTCATAGTAGCGGTACTTTAAGAAGTCCATGTAACAGCTGTAAAATGTTTAAAATTTCTATCGACCGATATAGAAGTTTAGTCATTAGGGCGCACCATAAACCTGAATGGTAATAGTGTGGTGGAGTATGCTTTAGACGTCATCAAGTTGGGGTGCAATCTATGGAATGGGAGGTAAAAAGTTCGCTATAGATAGTGCTCTTAGTACCAATGTATTTCTGGTCAGTGATCAAGGTGTCAAAGGGATCTAGAAATATTTTATCGTTTCTTCCTATTCCTATGTGTTTTGAGTCCCTGTAGTTCTGGGATTATAGGGGTGTCGTATCCATTGACTGTCGTAAGAAGCGCCTTAACAGGGTTGCGGGCGGCAACAATGGTCGAGTCAAGTGACCCCGGGAAGGACGGCAGTATGTATGGTCACATACAGTCATAAGTAAAGATCAAATGGTCCAGTAGGCCCAGTGGTTTACCTTGATGGAGCCGGATATCGTGCATTATTTATAAGTGCAACGTGCTCCGTTTGTATTCTTTTAGAGTTCTTTCGTAGCGCAGAGGATGGCAAGCGGGGTGTTTTAGTGCGGTAATAATCCGACATAATCAGGCGTTGCTCCCACAGCTTCGGGTACCAATTGAAGGTTTCCTCCCTCGAAAAAATATATTCATAGCCGCAGCTGATTCATAAATTCCGTAACCTTAATTTATTAACGACAATAGGGGATAATATCTAATCCCAAGTCTTACCCACGAGGCAAAAACATACTGTTTCGTCTCTATTCGTTTTTTCTAAGCGTCCTCCTTTAACCGCGTTTGCCGACTTACTTTCACATGAGACGATCTTAGTCCTCATAAATAGTAATGGTATTTTCATTTCCTATAGCCAATTAAACGCCTGTTTTATATGAAGATGCTTACAGGCTTCCATGTCGTTACCACTTCTGCATAAAGCTTGATGCTTATTTGCTACATCAATCTTAATGAAATAAAAACACCGCCTAAAATCAGTTCGGAACGAATTTTACTAGGTACAAAAGAGCTTAGTATAGCTGACCAGAGTATGCAGGCCATCTGACGATGTCTGCCATGCATGAATATCTTTTCGTGATAAAGTTAACAAAACAGCAGTGCACTTTATCGTTAATGGCAACACATACATAGTCCTATTTCAGTTCGTTTACAGATACGTTTACTCCCGAGAACTAAGATGGGACTTCTAGTATTAGTATTAAGCGTATCTCCCACCACCAAAAATAAATACAATACTACTATTATAAGATAGAATTAGGTAGATTAGGCTTCTATATCACAGGGTTTTACCTTCGAAACTATGAATAACCAAATAGAATAGGGGGCAAGCTAGCTCAATAAGCATCATCGTTTCATTAATTTTAAACAGCTTTACCCTTTTAATATATTTCGGCTTAACATATTTAACTTAAATCCAAATAACTATACTCAGATTATTACTAATTGTTATATTATTTTTGATTTCAATGACTTAGGAAATATTGTTTCGATCTTGCTTTTATTTCGTTCCCATTGAGTTGTGGCCAATGTTACAATTAGAAGAGTCAAGATTAGAGGTTTCAGTGATAGTCTAGTATAGCCTGCAACGTGCAGTCTAGTGCTAGTAGGCGTGGCGGGTGGGCGTCGCAGTGGGCGGTCGTAGCGCCGCCCACCGCGCCACGTGGCACCCATGTGGCGACCCATAGCACGATAACAAATAACAATAACATTTTTTTTGTTTCATGATTTTATTCAAGCTAATTTAATCAAAAGTTTATTTTATTTACAATTTGTTTCTAGTTTCATTGCAGGCGTAGTGTTTACATAAGGTTGATAGTTGATAGAGTCAAGTGGTTTAAAATATCTTATTTTTTTTTAGCAATTGTGTAGTTGCTGTTAACCGTAATGGCCTTTACAGCTTCACCGAGATTATTCTAGCTTTAAGCTCAAGCCGAGACAAAGACTTTGGAATGGAAGGGAGAGATGATTTTGGTCCCCGTTTCCAGTTTCCTCGACCTTCCTCCTTTGCTAGAGGGAGGGACGGTTACCAGTTAATGCCAGAGTCCTGGCCTTCCGCTTCTGGATAAATGGGAATTGCGGCTGATCCAAGGGCAACTCCTGTGAGATACGGACCGTAGGTCAGTTACGCTAATGTGGGGCACTGGCGATACACCACCGATCACGCGGAGATACCTTGTAAAAGTTGTGCTGTAATAGGGTCCTCGTCTCCGCCGGCGAGGACGATGTGTTTTGTATCTGTTGTTATTGAATGTATGTGGGGGCGTGGAGGTGGTTCCCCTTGCCAATGTTGGATATCTATGTTCGGTAATCTTATCATCAGGGTAGTAGTAGTGGTACCACCTCTACATAGACGCCCAAGACTTATTCTAGTGTCTTGGGTGTCTATGTAGAGCTGGTGCATATATGTCAGGGGGGAAACTGGCTGCAATGACAAAAAGCTTTGGTATGAACAGCTTTGACATGAAGCTTTTGGTATATGTATGTGCGAAGACTACACTAGCATAAATTAGCTTACAATTTTACACATAACGATGTAAAAGAATAAAAGTAAAATTTTGATATTCCTGCTCAATTCCTCAGAATGCGATATAAACAAATTTCTGTTTTACATTAAATCTAGCGAGTTGAATGTGAGTGTATTGCCGGAACTTCTTATACCTACATGTTTCTAAGACATTTGGTATGGAAATCAAATGCTTCAGTGATCCTATGAAGTAAGGTCTGTTATTATAAATGTAAGCATTGTTCTCATATAAGTGATTTTGTAATAAGTCTTTTTGAGAATAAATTCTTTAAACCCAAACCCAAATGCTTCAGTGTCGTTAACCCATTATTGTTCCACTGCTGGGCACAGGTCTTCTCTCAGCATGAGAGTGTTTTGATTCGAGAGAAACTGTAGTAGATATGATATGTATGTATTTTCTACGACGATTAATGGTACGATGCTATGCCCTTAGTACGATTCGCGTTTCCTCATTGTTTATGATTTTAAGCAAACGTTGCACTTTTCCGTTTTCGGGAAAATTCTTTGCAATGATGGGTGCGAACTTAAATAATGATTGTTTTGGGAAACGTAAACACGTACTAATGACAGTGTCAGCAAACGTGAAAAGTGGCATTTATAAGGCATATCATTGTGGTTATGCGTTACAAGTATATGTAATAAGTAGGTTATACACTTCGGACTAGTATCATATTGCTGATAGATATATGTAGTACTAAGTAATGCAGATGTAGATTGTAGAGATAACAATTTATTACGCATTTGTAAGGCAGATATAGAATAGGTCTGAAAAATCTTCCAACCGGTGAATATTTTCCGCGCTGTTTTTATCCAATTGAAGTAGCAAACGAGCATGCAGTCCACCTTATGGAAAGTGGTCACTGCTGTCCATGGACTACTGTAAGCACTTTATATATAACAGGGGTTCTAGCTAAAGTCAATCACAGATGCGTTGGTACTCCTGAGGACTAAGGTCGTTCTCATGAGAAAGAGTTCGACCACGCTTCTTACTCCTCAATGTATCGCTTACGAACATTTGAATCAAGTTAATTGGAACATCCAATTTTCGGGTTCTTATAGCGCTGAAATGCCCGTAGAAAGAAATTCGCATCGTCAGCGTGGATAAAATATGTTCTAGTTTGAGTATTTTTTTGGAATAACGAGCTAACTTCTTTCAAAGTTTTTTTCTATTGTTACACTCCCTTTCTCTTACTTAATTCTACCTATTATATGCCATATACCTTTGCCATGTTAGTTCCTTTAAAATCATTTATTCTTGTATCATTTGGATGAATAGTTGAAAATATGATTTATTACATATAGAAATTTTCTAAACAGTTCTAGTTTGACATGTGACACTTTGTTTCACTTTGTTAGTGGAGTATTTTTTTGATGTAATTTTTCTTGAAATTATAACATTTTAATAATTATATTCATGTTTCAACTGATTCAGCAATAGATCTAAATATCTTTCTTTGTGCTGATATATCAGAAAAAAACAGAAATCAGTGGAAATTAAATTCAAATATAGAGAAAATTTTCACTTTATTTGCAAATCCCAAATTCCCGTTTTTTGTGGAGAGTCCTGGAAACATTTTCACGGTTTTGTTACTTAGCTTGCAACTTAATTCTCTAGTTTTCCAATAGATGTCAGTCCCTAGCAGTGAGGGGTTGGAAAACAACCCTAAGTTAAGCAACCCTTGTTGAAACTCGATTTTCCTTGAACGTCGATAGAGCGCGCCACTTGTACTAAATATCCATTGGAATTGGTTACACAATACCTATATATTTTCGAAACAAATAAAACGTATAAATAATAATTGATTAACTTGATCAAATGTTTAGTTTCATGTTCTGCTAATATCTGCCGATAATGAAGCTTACGGTTGACATCTTCCGCATCTTTTCAGTTGAGGTCGTGTTCCGATCCGGTGGCAGTGTGAAAAAATGTGTGTACAAAATGGAAAATTAATTTTACAATTGTTTCAGCACTTTTACTAAATGAATAATATATTTTTTAAGATTTTAAAGGGTGCTCACTCAATCCACACGCACACAAAAAATATATATGTAATTGGCAATTTGTAAGTGCCTCTGTAAGCCTATGCAAAATAAAGACATTTCATATAAATATGAGGCGAGGGTCCTCTGGAGTGACAACGAATTTTAACCTCTTTTCTATATAGAGTAGTGTTGCCCAAATTCAGTCTTGGTCTTGCAGTCTTGGTCTTGTTCTTGCGTTTTGCAAGACCAAGACCAAGAACAAGACCGCGTATTTTTAGCAAGACCAAGACCAAAACTGACCGTGCAAGACTTGAGCAAGAACAAGACATAGCCTGCAAGACTCTTGCGTCTTGCAGCTAGGACTTAGCGCTATTTCACTGAGTAGTTAGGTGTAACAGTTCGGTGTATAGGTAGGTACGCTTAGGAATTCTATGAGACGCAAAAAACTGTATCAAAGAATATGAAAAACTGGACCTATGCGCATTACGACTAATACCATAAACATAGCGAATAAAATATCTATTAAAATCAAACTGAGTGCATGCATAGTTATGTTTTAACCATCGGCACTTTAATAATGCGGCATCAAAGGTTTTGTACTTACTTCTCAAAGAAATTTGCCGCTTTTCGGAAGTACATGGTTATGATACACGCGCCGGCGGCTTCTTTTGAAATCTAAAACAATCGTTGCCGCCACGCCGAAATCATAACATTTGACACTATTTGATTGCCGCCATAGGGCGTAGGTATACTCATGCAAAATAATTTCGAATTTTAAGAGTACCTACAGGTGTTCCAAAGAATAAATAAGTTTCAGAGTGCTTAGAATGAAAATGAATACATTATACTGATCACGCAAGTAGTATTATGATTGGGATAAAATGGTAAGGATAGGTAGTAGATGTCATATTAATTCATTCTAGTAAGTATATATTATAATATTGATTACTTATATGGTTTTAAACTAATTACTTAGGTACTATTATTGTCGTCCCTGTAGCCTCGGGGTCAGAATAGGGCTACGGTATCCCCTGCCTGTCGTAAGAGGCGACTAAAAGGAGCTTCCGGGGTTGCAGACGGCTAGAGTGGGAGCTCGAACCATTCGGTCAGGCAATCCCGGGAAGGACGGCGGTATGTGTGGTCGCATACCGTCGTAAAGACTAGACGGAGTGGTGGGCTCAGCCGCCCATCTGGGAGGAGCCCGATGGGGCAGCGCGCTCGGAGGATTCCGGTTGAAGTCGTTTCGAGATCCCGGAGTCCTCCCTTTTCAGCGCCGAGGACGGCCACCGGGGGGGTTTTAGTGCGGTAAAAATCCCACATAACCCTGCGTCGCTCCCACGGCATCGGGTACCTTTGGAAGGTTTCCCCCTCGAAAACAAAAAAAAAAAAAAAAAAGGTACTATTATTGTACATTTAGTCAAACTTTAATAAATAGTAATAGACTAATAGGTATTTGCAAGACTTGCAAGACTCTTGCTGCAAGACCAAGACCAAGACCAAGACTGGGAGCGCAAGACCAAGACCAAGACCAAGACCAGGTGTATTGGCGCAAGACCAAGACCAAGACTGGCTAAGTCTCGTCTTGTTCTTGCATTTGGGCAACACTAATATAGAGTTGGTTACATATGTCTATTTGTGGCAGTGATCACTTACTATATACAGATTAACTGCATGCTTGCATACTTTAATTTTCTAAAAATAAATTTGAATCAAACTTAGAAATAGGGGCTCCTATTTTCCATAAAAATAGACCGTTTCGCACATTTTTTGTTTTTCCATAAATACCTTTTTTTTGCTGTAGATACAAAGTAGATAAGTAAGCATATAGATGCATAAAAAAGAAGCCCAATAGTTTACACTTTCAGTCTAAGGAACCAAGGTTTAAATCCTAGGCAATTCTAAACCTTGGAAACTATATGCAAGGGGGGGTACAACCCATTATTGTCCCACTGCTGGGCACGGGTATTCTCTCAGAATTAGAGTGTTTTAGGCCATAGTCCACCGCGCTGGCCAAGTGCGAATTGGTGGACTTCACACACCTCCGAAATTTTTTTTTAACGAACTGTCGGGTATGTAGGTTTCCTCATGATGTTTTCGTTCACCAAAAAGCAGTGATATGTAATTTCTAATGCGCGCATAAATCAGTGGTGCGTGCCTGTGTTTGAACCTCGGACCTCCCGATTGAGAGGGCAAGTTTCAACCATTAGGCTATCACTGCTTTATATGGCTATATGGTCTATATCTCTATAGATTCTCTACATGCTTAATAGAGATTAATAATCACATAATTCAACGGTAAAATCATGTTCGACCGAATTTGCTTAAAACAAATTCACAAATGTGCGTAAAGTCTATTACTTCGCTCTTGGCCAATGCCATGGATTATTTACTAACCCTTATCAAGGTTTGTCAAAATAATAGATTTTAAGACTGTAAATAGAGTTACACTAATAACACCGCTTAACTTGTAATATTATATTTGTAAAAAAATAATAAAAAAATGTAAATAATATATAACAGGCGTGTCTGGCGAAAGATTTAGGTACGTTGTAGGTATTGTAATAATATTAGAATTAATCAATCTTACGAAATGTTCAATAGCAGCAACGAAACAAGAACATCGCAGTTCTTGTTTCGTTGACTTAGGAGGTTACTCTAACCAAATCTAGATATCATTTATATACACCGGTAGCGAATTGCCGAGTGAGATAATCGGCATTTCACTGAAAGACCTTTCACACTGAAAGAAGATGGATGGCCCAGCATGGATTTTTTTTTGACTGAAGTAGCAAACGAGCACGCAGTCCACCTGACGGTAAGTGATCACTGCCGCCATGGACATCTGTAATCAACTTCATACAGAACATGGGTTCCATCTGAAGTCAATCACAGATGCATTGCTACACCCGAGGACTATAATGGTCGCCTCATGTAAAAGTGTGCCGGCAACCACACCTTTCTATCGAAACGCAAGAAATGCTTCACGCTAAAAATAGGTGTGGCGGTGGTACTTATCCGGTCGAACTACACTGGTTCTACCACCTTGAAAATGATAATAATAGGAATAATTATAGGTTGACGATGACGACTTAAATGGGATAATTCATGAGTACATGTGAATAATTTAAAAGAGTACGGACCAATTTTAATACCGCTTGTGTTTCTAGCTAGTTGAAGGCTGTTATCGTGAGTCGACCAGTACCGTCATCTTATAATTCTTCTCAAATATTTCCCAGTGATTTCCACATAAACAATAAAAGTTAAATCTAGCATCTACAATAATTATAGTAATAAACGAGATTAGAATCAAGTAGCCGCTCTAGGCACGGCGCGCGGCGTCGCGCGGCGAGATCAAGCGGCGTCGATACCATCTGCCGCGACACCTCGCCGCCTTGCATCTCCTTCCTGATAACAGTCATCTCTGATTTCATCTGCGCAAATCTAATTCAGTCTTGCTCCTTTGCGGTCAAGCAACGTTAGCCTAGCAATAGCTACTGCGTAATGTTGCTTATTATCTCGACCTATTTCTAACGTGAAGCAGTTCTTGCTTCAGTGGAAAGGTGTTGTACGATTATCATATGAAACGACCTTAGTCCTCATACCATAGAACTGTTCGAATGGAACTGCTGTTCTATATGGAGGTGATTACATATGTCCATTGGTGGTAGTGACCACGTACAAAGGGACGGGCTGCATGATCCTTCGCTTCTTATTATAAAAAAAAAAACTAAATTCGGGTGTTGCGACAACCACCATATTTATTTTTGTCGTATGTTGTGCCGCCAGTGTTTCAGCACATACATATAGCTATAGTATTCGCGGTGCTGTTCTTACACTTCAGATATAGCATATAGTAACTGTTTACAAAAGTACATATAACTTACAGAAGCGTAGCCTTATTTTATGATCGTTGTCGCGGGGCGTGCGTGCCGTGCGCCCCACGTGCGTTGTCGTGAGTGCGCAGGCGCGTCCGTCGGCTAAAGCGAGTCCTCACCGACGGCTCTTACCGCGACGGAGGGGTGCGGGCGTGATGTTGTTACGGACGGACTTTCGCTCGTCCGGCGCCGGAAGCCCGCTCGTGTGTGTACTTCGCGTCGGGGAGTTGCGCCGTTCTCTTGCCGCGTCGATGTAGAGGGTGCGGGGGGTAGGTGCAGGGGGAGGAGACGTTTTCAAAAGAAACAAGAATGACGTTATTTGTCTAAGCCTTAATGGTCCAGCCAAAGCCTAGCCCTAATCCCCCTTGCCTAGCCCTAATATTCTTCGCTCTTCTTTCGCGGAGAATCTTCTTTCTTCCTGCTGCAGAAGGTCCTTCCGTCCTGCAGAGTTTCCAGTCTTCAGTCTTCAGTGTCTTGAGTCTTCTTTCTTCTTCAGAGTCTTCTTTCTTCTTTTTCTTCTTTTCTTCTTGGGAGTGCTTCTCTCTGGAGGCCATGTTCGCAGTTACGGGGGACTTCTTAACCCTACCTAGCCACATATACGACGGCTTTGTCAGCGGTATAGGGGGGGGAAAAGGATTATTCGGGTCTCGAGGGTCTCCTCTTTACCCGGGCAGTTCTCAAGGGGGGGTTGTACCCCTTGGTACAATAATATCGCATCCCAACAATGCAATATTAATTAAAATATTGCAATGTTGAGAAGCGGTATTAATGTAATACCATCCCCACTGTTTAGTGGGTGGTGCGGTCATAACTTCGGTCTACCTCCGAACTATGAGCCACTACCCTCCTGGTGGTCGGAGGTGTCCAGTCCCAGGAGCTCCCGCGGGAGCGGTCGCCCCTCAGGTGGACGATCGTGTAGGGGCGCGAACCCCTTTAGGTGTTCATGTGGTCCGGCCTCCGCCCGCTCATACATTGAACGAGCGAGACGGACCACAAACTCCTGCAGTGGCTGCATATTAAGGTCGCGCTCCACCACGTCGTTCCTGACATAGCGACCGGCTCCCACGATCGCACGTAGGGCCAGGTTCTGCTGTGCTTGAAGACGCTGGCGGTTCGACCTAGACACCAACGCGTACCATGCCGGCGACGCGTAAGTGAGACGGGAACGAATATAGGTCTTGTAGACACCTAGTTTCGTCCTAATAGGTAACCTGGATGTTAACACTGGTCGGAGCATCGCTCGGGCCACTCGGGCCTGGTGGATCGATTGTTCCACCTGCGGGATCATACGCAACGAGCGATCAATGTTACATCCTAGGTACTTAACTGAGGGCTGCCAAGCTATCTCCGTCCCGCGGAGTCTCAGCGGCGCTGGCATGATACGCTTGCGACTGAATAGTATTGCAACTGTCTTACCGACATTGACAGCTATGCGCCACTTATCCAGCCACATAGGTAGTAGGTCGAGTAGCCGCTGCATCTTCTTAGCAGCTAGCTCAGCTCGGCGGGATGACGCGAAGTACGCACTGTCGTCTGCGTACAACGCGAGCATGACGTCCCGTTCCCAGTCTTCCAGGTGACCATGGAGAGTGGGAACGTCGTTGGTGTAGAACGCGTAGAGCCACGGCGAGAGACAGCTGCCCTGCGGCACTCCGGCACGAATGGGCCTAGGGTCTGAGGCTTCGCCCTCTACCGAAATATAGAACTGCCGCTCCCATAAGAACGATGCTATCAATCTAACCAGCATCACCGGCGCGGAAGTCTCCATCATCCTGTACACGAGCCCAGCGTGCCACACACGGTCGAACGCCTTCTCTATGTCGAGAAAGACGCCGACCGTGTGACGCCCGTAATTGAGCTCGGATGCCAGGTGGTGGAGTACCCGCGTCAGCTGTAGCGTTGTCGAGTGACCGGCGCGGAAGCCGAACTGCTCCTCCCTTATATTAAGGTGCGGTCGCAGTCGCTTCAGCGCCAGCCTCTCGAACAGCTTTGCTGTGTTAGACAACAACGTTATGGGACGGTAGTTACCCGGGAGACGGCGGTCTTTCCCCGGTTTCGGGAGGACGATTACCTTCCCTGTCTTCCAGGTGGTCGGGAAGTGGCCGGTGCGCAGGATGCCATTGAAGACTCTGGTCATAGCGACCAGTGCCCCCCTGGGCAGCATGCTTAGCGCCGTGTTCGGGATCCCGTCGTGGCCTGGAGCCTTACGACTGGGCAGCCGTAAAGCCGCCTTCCTTACCTCAGTGGGAGAGATAAACTCGATCCCTTCAGGAGTCGGTGTCGGACCACTTAGGAATTCCCTTACTCTACGCTCTACCTGCTCGTGATGCGCGGAGACAGACGGTGCGGCCGGATGGGGAGAGAACTGCTCTTCCATACACTCCGCAAACATCTCCGCGCGGTCCTTTGCTGCGTGGACCCGTCTTCCCTCCCCATCGAGGAGTGGGGCGACGGGGACCTTGGCTCTGGTCAGCTGTCTGTTTAGATGGTGAAGTGAGGTCTGCGACTCGCCCGCCTGGTCGATTCGCATCTCCCAGGCAGACCCCCTCTGCTCCGCCATCTCCCCAGACAGCCGCTCCGCCAACGCATTTAGTTCGCGCTTGACCCGGGGGCAACGGGTGCGCGCCCACAGCTCACGCAACTTACGCTTTTTAGCGAGCATCTCGCTCAGACGAACTGGGAGAACCGTATTGTATCGGCCCGCCTCCACAGGTATCTGGGTGGTCGAGGCCGCTAGGGCGTCCTTAATAGAGGTTTTAAGCACCTCGGCCGCGGCCTCGATTCCCTCCGGTGAGGAGAGCGGGCCGCTGAATTTGATCTGAAAAAGATGGTCTTTATAGGTATCCCAGTCCGTCTTGTTGCGCGACCTGGGAGGCTCCACACACGCCGCACCCAAGCCAAGCACGACTAGGATGGGCAGGTGCTGTGTGTCTAGGTCATACAGCACCTCCACATGGACCGGACACGGTAGATCCTTGTGGAGTACTATGTCCAGGACATCGGGTCGGTGGGACTCGTCCGAGGGGATATGGGTGGGAGCCTCGGGCCCCTGTACCTCATACCCTTTAACCTCGGCGTCTTCGTACAGCTGCCGTCCCGCGGGGCTGATGACTCTAGAACCCCACGCCAGATGTTTTGCGTTGAGGTCACCAGCCACCAAGGTCGGCGCGCCACCGTCCATGATGTTGGCGATGTCCTGCGGGTCAAATAGGGGACCTGGTGGGCGATACGCCGCGAAGAGACGCAGGTCCTTACCCGCCATACTCAGCGCGACTCCTATGGAGCGCGTATGAGTGAAGGACGGGTGTGACAATTCCTCGTGTATGACGTCATGACGAACCGCCACCGCGGTACCTCTAAAGGGCATCCCTGCGGGCGAAGTCTCGTCGCGTCTATACACATGGAAATTAGGCAGCTTGAGGGCGAGGTCTGGACGCAGCTTGGTCTCGCCCAAGAGCACGACTTGAATGTCCTGCTCCCGTACGAGACCCCGCAGTGCGGCCAGATGGGGTTTAATCCCTCCCGGGTTCCAGTACAGCACCCTCAGGGATGCCGCACTGGATCCCGAGGAGGTCGGACATGATCCCACGCACGACCGTAACAAGCTCCGGGTACCGGGCCACCGCCTCGCAGATTGCCGTGACGGCTGTGATGAACACATCTGCGGGTGTGTCCAGCCCGAGGGCCCGAAAGGGCCGCGCGTCGGTCATTGTGACGGGAATGGGGGTAGGTATGGGATGTTGGACGGGTTGGGAGGTAGTTGGGATTTGTTGGGCGGGTTGGGGGGTAGGTTGGGAAACCTCGCTCCTCTGCCGCCTCTGCTGCCTCCTGCGGTATGTGCCCTCCACGACGACAGCCGGGGCCGGGTGTTGGGCTTGGACGGGTCTCGGAGCGGCTTGAACCTGCCGCTGTGCCGGGGCCGCCGCGGACTGTTGGGTCCGCGTAGGTCCCGGGACAGCCGCAGATGTGGAGGCCGCCTCCACGGCTACCTGCGTCTCTGTGGTGGATTGTGGCTCGATGTGGTGCGGCGTCGACTCGGCAAGGGGTACCTGCCGGTCGGCCCGCAGCTGTTGACGTCGGCGAAATGCCTTGCGCCGTTTGTTCCCCCTCCGTGTGCGGCGACGCCGCTCCGGGGGGGGAGCATTGGCGGGAGCCATCAGAGATGCACCAGCCGTGTCCGCATGCTCCTCCACTTGCCGCACTCGGTGTCCCATTATAGCTGCGGTGGGCGCTCGTCCTCTGGCAGGGGGGTCCTGAGGGACAGGAGCGTTCCTCCGCGCTGGTCGGTGAACAGGAGCGGGTGGTCTGAGAGGGACGTTCCGGGCGCGCGCCACCCTCCTTAGGAACGCACATCGCCTATCGTTCGCGTTGTGCGGCCCCTGGCAGTTAGCGCACTTACCCGGAGCGTCTCTTGGAAGGGGACAGTCCCGCGATGCGTGTCCCTCGGCACACCGGACACACCTGGAACGCCGGAAGCAATTATGTGAGGAATGTCCGAATCCTTGGCACCTGTGGCATTGCGCCAAGCCGCCTCGGATTGTCCATGCCTCCACAACCACCCCCGGCATATAAAGTAACTCGCTTACCCTGTAGAGGCTCGCGAGCTGCTCCTTTTCCATGTGCTCCAGCTGCACCTGAAACACGCACCCGGGCCGCCCCATTTTTGGTGGAATGTGGTTCGCGGAGCGAGCCGGGAAGCCCAAGTCCCTGAACGCCCTTACGACCCTTTCCGGGTTCGTGTCCCCCGGGAGCCCACGCACTGCCACCTTGACAGGGCGGGTCTCCCTTGGGGAAAAACAGAACCAGGATAGGTCCGGTTCTATCTCCGATAGGGCGGTCAGGTAGCGTTGGACCACCCTAAACTCTTCCACAGTTTGAGGGAGGAAACGAATCCCCCTACCATAGGGCCGCGCGTTAGGTGCATGGCCCAGTCTGGAGTGCAGCTCCTCAAAGTGCTGCACCCAATTGGGTATCCGCTCCGCTATAATGGGGGGATAGCCCTTTGGTCTGTCGTCGACTCGAGGTGGCCCTTGGGAGGGCCCACCGACGACGGGTGGGCGCGGCGCTGCAACAGCAGCCGCAGTGGGGGTTGGGGTGGGGGAGGCGCCTTGCGACGCCTGCGCTGACAAAGCCGCGGCATATGATACGCCGGGCCTAACGAACTCACCTGTCGGTGCTGCTGGCGGGTTTGACCTTTCTCCGTCCGTGGGAACTAATACCGGTTCATACCGTTCGGAAGGAGAGGGTGGGGCTTGTACGGGATTGGACGTGGGGTGCTCCTCGGCTCGGGCGGAGGGCGACGCTTCCGACGCAAATCCCATATATGAGGACCTGTCGAGACCGGTCTCGACGGAAATTGCCCTCGAGGGCGGAATGGATGGGGAGGGGGATCGCGGGGGGGACCTATGCGCTATTACCTTGATGGCAGACACAGTCGCAGCAGCCTCCATCCCTGCACCCTGCTCCTCCACGCTGTCTTCGAATTCTTCTGATGAAGACGTCCTATGTGAGTCGGCTTCTATAGCCGGTACCTTCGCTGGTCGGTCTTGCGGCGAGTCGGAGAGCGAGACCCGACGTGGGATTTTACTTGCCCTCCGAGGCGGCGATGATGGTGCCGCAGGTACCGGTGTGTCAGCGGGAACGACTACTTCCGCTGACTCCTCCTCTTCCTCTTCAAATAGGGCCGGCATGTCTCTGCCTGGCCCTGGTGGTGACCCTGTAGGTGAGGGGTCTCTGGCCTGCAGCGATGCATCCGTGCGGCCGCGGCCGCCGCGTCTTGCGGCTCTGCCCCTTCTGGGAGGACCCCTCCCTCGGTGGACCATGAACATGGTCTGCAGAGGACCCTCTATTGGGGGAGGTAAGATGTTACGAGGCGCGAAAATGTCTCGCAACATTACGCGCCTACCCTCATCCCCTTCGGAGGGTACGTAGCCCGCGCCGGAGGACCGGCGCGTTCCCTCTTCACCTTCTTGCCGTCGCGCGGCCATCCCCACCGGGTTAATCACGCTTCTGTGAAGCCCAGCCAGGCGCCAGCGCCATGTTCGCAGCTAAAAACCCACCTGGTCCGCTGCCCTTCGGCATTACCTTAATGAAAGCCGCATGGCTCTAAGCCCATATTGCCTAACATTTCGATCTAATTTTCACTTTGGCTGACCCATGTCCGGCTAAATCTTTATTTCTTCCCAAAATCTTACATACATGTGTCATATATCAATGGATTCGTCTTAAAAAGGTCTATAAAGCCATACAATTCTTAATCTTATAACTAGAAAGACAAAAAAGTTATTCATGAAAAACATCGTAAAAACATAGTAATTTTGTCTTATCTTACACTTATTCTCCTTAATAAATCCTAAGTTCTAAATCTTATCCTTATCTATTGTACATAAAAATGTAGAAAAATGCTTAATCTATCGATCTACACTAATTACAACAATATATCTTAACTAAAACTATCAACAATTACAACAAACACATGATTTACATAATACTTTCATACAACTTTAATAAACCTATTCTCTATCTCGTATTTTCATCTTGCATCTCTTTCATATCGTGTTATAATCATAGCTTGAGTCTGTTGTGATCCTATCGTAATAAACACTTCCGAAATATCAAATTAAAGCTTATCTAAATTCTTATCATACTTCTTAAGACTTATTCATAATACAATTATCATATTCTTATCATACATAAAGGAACTTAATCTAACTAATTAGATGAGTCGCCGACATCCTCCCCCTCGTGCGTAGCACCAACTCCTGACCCGGCGACTCCGTGCTGCTGGCCCGATGCGATGACTGCCTCCCCGCAGTCTGGCTCGCTGTCCGCCGACCCGCTGCTCGGCTCGACGGCTGCTCGCTCCTCGTCGCGTTGCGCCGGAACCAGTAGCACCACCTTGGAGCTGGGACGTTTCAGGACGCCCCCTGCCGTGCGCACCTCCAGTACTCTGGTGCGCCCGTCGGGTCCAGGATAGGTTCGGACCACCTCACCCCTTGGCCAGACTCCTCGCGGCAGCGTGGCGTCCACTATGAGGACCGTATCCCCACACTGCAGGTCTCTCTTGGCAGCTCTTGCGTCGACTCTTCTCGGGATCAGAGTTGGAAGGTACTCTTTCACCCATCTGCTCCAGAAGTGGTCGGCTAGTCGCTGCGCCGTCTTCCATGTCCGCTGGCCGGTGAGATCTTCGTCGGTGAATATTCCCAATCTTGTGCCGCAGGACCTCCCAATGAGGAAATGATTGGGAGTAAGGGCCCCTTCTTCCATGTCTTCGTCGGCTTCGATGAGAGGTCTTGAATTTACCAGGTGCTCCGCTTCCAACAGCAGAGTGTGCAGGACTTCTTCTTTGGGGTGTCGCTCCTTGAGGGTGACTGCCAGGGCCGTTTTGACTGACCGGACCAGGCGTTCCCACGCACCCCCCATGTTCGGAGCCCCAGGTGGTATGAACTTCCACCTGATGCTCATCTTCTCCGCTGTGGTGATCATCTCTTCCTTGTTGAGGTCGGCGAGGGCTTCTTGCAACTCCTTGTTGGCCCCCACGAAGTTGGTGCCGTTGTCGCTGAAGATCGTCTTCGGCATCCCTCTTCTCGCCGCCATCCTTCTGAGCGCTAGGATCATGGAGTCCGTTGACAGTGATGCTGCTACTTCTACGTGGACCGCCCTTGTCGTGAGGCACGTGAATAAAGCGCCCCACCTCTTCTCATGGCGCCTGCCGACTGTGACGCTCATGGGCCCGAAGTAGTCCACCGCGGTGCATGTGAACGGCGGCTCTCCATGTTGCAGCCGTTCCAGCGGGAGGTTTCCCACCGGCTGAAGCTGCGGCGTCCCTCGGTACACTCTGCACCACTGACACCGATGAACCGTCGACTTCACGGCAGATCGTAGTCCCAGGATCCAGAAGCGCTGCCTTAACTCGTTGATCACCGTCGCGTGGTTACCGTGGTTGAACTTCTCGTGGTAATACGCGATGAGCAGCCTGGTGACGTGATGCTTGCTATCCAGCACCACGGGTCTCTTATCTTGCCGAGTGTGTACAGCTGCGTCGATTCTTCCTCGGAGACGTAGTATGCCATCTTCCATAACGACGTCCAACTTCTTTAACTTGCTATTCTTCTCGAATGGCCTTTCCTTCTTGACGCAGCGTACTTCTTCTTGGAAGCTCTCTTCTTGGCTTCTCCGTATGAGGATTCTTTCGGCTTCTCTTATATGTCCGGGTTCGAGGGGAATGAATCTTCTTTCTTGGGTCTCTTTGTTCACGGGCTTCGTCTTCATCTTGTTCTTCTTCTTGATCCTTCTCCATGTAGGATCTTGACGCTCGGACTTGCGGGACACGTTGACCACTTGCTTCCTTCTTCGGCACAGGTCGATGAACTGCAACACCCTCGCGGTCACCCTCACCAGTCGAGTCCACTTGGAGAACTTGACCGGGTTTGGAGTTGGATGCCGGTCGACGGGCTTCGTTGCCCCCACAGTCGCTCGTTCCTTCTCCTCTCCCGTAGGCTCCGCCTTGAAGGTGCGCGGCTGCGGCCAATCTTCCTCGTCGAGTGCCAGGAACGCAGGTCCGTTGAACCACCGGTGTCCGCTCTCGAAGTCCTTGGGCACACCCCTCGTTGCGTCGTCAGCTGGGTTCTGGGCCGTTGGCACCCAGCGCCACTCTTGCGGCTTCGTCGTGTCCTCGATCTCTGCCAACCTGTGTGCAACAAAAGGCTTGAAAGTTCTTGGGTCTGACTTGATCCAGGATAGTACCGTGCTGGAGTCGCTCCAATATGTCTTCCTTGTGATGACGATGTCCAGCTCCTCTTCAATCGATCGCGCCATCCTGGATCCCAGCAACGCAGCTTGCAGCTCCAATCTTGGGATGGACACCGGCTTCAATGGTGTGACCCTCGCCTTTCCTGCTAGGAGCACCACCCGATGACCACCTTCCTCGTTGCGTTGCCTCAAGTAGATCGCGCAGGCATATGCTTCTTCACTCGCGTCGACGAACACGTGAAGCTCCCCCTCGGTGTTGGACTGCGCGACGCACCTTGGCACCCGAAGATCTTTCAGCAACTGCAGGTCGTCCAAGTAGTCTTCCCAAATCTTGTTGTCCTCCGCCGTGATGTAATCGTCCCATCCGACACCACTCCTCCAGATGCTTTGAATAAGCTTCTTCCCTTGGATGAGCACCGGCGTTGCTAGCCCCAGTGGGTCGAATGTTGACATCACGGCGCTTGTGACTTCTCTCTTGGTGGGAATCCTCTTCCTCTCGACGACTTCTTCTTCCACGTTGCGAAGACACGTCCTGAACCCTATCTTGTCGCCCCCGGTGAACCACCTTAGACCCAATGTCTTTTCTTCTTTAGTTCCTAATTCAATCTCTTCGTTGTTCCCCTCTGGAGTGAGCTTCCTTAATACTTCTTCATGATTTGATGCCCAACCCCTTAACTCGAACCCGGCCTTCCTATGGATCAGATCCACTTCGCTGGCTATCTTGACCGCTTCTTCTTCCGTCCCGAAGCTGTGCAGGTAATCGTCCATGTAGTGATTGCGTTCAATCGCTCTTGCTGCTTCGGGGTATTCTTCCTTATGTTCGGTCGCATTCTTATTCTTCACGTAGATAGCAGCACTCGGAGAACATGCGGCGCCGAAGATCACTGAAGTCATCCTATACTCCTTCGGCGTCCCACTCCGCTGGCTTCCTCTCCATAGAAACCGAAGACTGTCTCGATCCTCTTCCCTTATCTTCACTTGAAGAAACATTTCTTTGATGTCAGCTACCACAGCAATAGGCTTCTGACGGAACCGCAGTAGTACTCCAAATAACGATTGCAGCAGATCTGGTCCCGGCAGCAGCTCGTCGTTGAGGCTCCTTCCTTGATACCTCGCGGCAGCATCGAACACCAATCTTATCTTCTTTTTGGTAGGGTGCGTGACGGCGAAGTGAGGCAGGTACCATTTCTTCTCCGATGTGGACTCATGTTGAACTTCCTCGGCGTATCCACTGTTGAGAAGATTCTTCACTTGACATTCATACTCCTGCTTCAGTGCCGCATCCCTATCCAACTTCTTCTCTATATTCTTCAACCGGTTTTCGGCTTGTCCATAATTGTCCGGCATTCTTCCATTTTCATTCTTCCATATTAAGCCGGTCTCGAAGCGCCCATTGTCCAACCTCTTCGTAGTCTTCTCCAATATTGCCAGAGCCCTTTCTTCAATGTCCGTGGTCGGTCGACGCGGCTGAATCCCCAACGACTCCACGGCGAAGTGGTCCTTGATGACCCGTTCCAATTCTTCTTCTTTTGAAGTCACATGTGCGCAGGTTGCGAAGTTCACAGGCCTCGATGCTGCTCCATCGGACCCATGTAGCACCCACCCTAGGTAGGTCAGCGATGCTACGGGTTGACCCCGCTTCCCCTTGCGCGTGGCTCTGGACACGATGAGCTCCCAGTTGTCTTGTCCAATCAGTAGCTTGGGTGACTCCTCTTCGTAGTACAACTGGTCAGCCATCGACTTGAGGTGAGCGCATTCTTTGATCCTCTTCTTATCCAGCCTCTGAGGCGTCAGGCATATGTCATCTATCGTACGCGCCCCAGAGATGGTCCTCTTCTTTGCCTGGTGCATCCCTTTAATCTTCATGTTCAATTTCATGGAGTCTTCCTTGGTGATGGTTCTTCCTCCAACGGTTTCTAGGGTGAGCGCCTCCATGGGTCCCTTGAGTCCAATTCGCCGCGCGACCGCCGCGTCGAGCAGCGTGACCGTCGAACCCTCATCCAGCAGCGCCAGCACCTTGGCAGCCCCCCTTGGCCCGTACAACTCGACTGGAACCATCTTCAGATACGCCCTTCCTGTCCTTGCCGCATTCACCGGGAGCATCACGTTGTTGGCAACTTCTTTCTTCTCTTCGCGCTTCGGGCTGGGCCCCCGTTGCTCGTGAAGCACGAAGTGGTGCCACCGGTTGCACACCTTGCAGGGAGGACGCCGACATGTCTCCTTCTGATGCCGCCCTTGCAGACACCTGTAACACATCCGTGACTTCTTAGCGACGTCCCACCTTTCTCTTACCGGTAGTTGCAAAAACTTGCGGCACTCGTGGAGGTGATGCTCGTTCTGGCAATGTGGACAGGAGGTCTTCCGTTCTTCTTCGACCCGATCAGACGTGGTGTGTGCGAATTGACGCCGGGGAGGCTGCCTCTGGTGCACAGTCTCCTGCGTCGCGTAGGGTCCACACCGGTCCGCTTCCCTGTTGAGGAACTTCATCATTAGCACCAGGTCCGGATCTTCCTCTTCTTTGTCGGCGGCATAGTCGTACCACCGATAGCGCAGCACCGCCGGCATCTTGTCCACGATGGTCTTCACCATCTCCGGCGAGTGTAGGTACTGCGGTCTTCGAAGCCCCCGAATTGTCGCGACAGTGTTGTTCACCCGGCTGGCAAACACGCAGACGTCGCGCGCACCTTCCGTGATGCGTGGCAGGTTCTTCACCTTCTCCAACTCCATCAGGATCAGGGCTTCAGGTCTTCCGAACCTTCGACGAAGAGCTTCTAATACTTCCTCTGGTGGGCACTCCGAATACAGGAGACTCTTCACCGCCTCCCGTGCCGCACCCTTGATGGACCGCCGCAGCCGCGCCATGTTGAGGGTATCTGTAAACATAGGCGCAGTATCTTCATATACCGTCCTGAAGGCGATCCACTCTTCGCTCCTCCCGTCGAAGTCCGGCAACTCGTGCACGTAGCTCGGCGCACTCCTTGGCGCCGCGCTGATTGCCTTGATGATGGCCTCCGCTAAATCCTTGGTCCCGTTCGTTGAAGGTTCCTCTTGATCCTCTGGCTTGACGGCGGCAATTGGAGGTTGGATGGCGCGCCCCTCCTTGGACGTGCCTTGCTGGTGCCCCTCCTTGGGCACCTCCCCCCGACGTACCTCTTCGGACATCCGACCGACCGTCGACTGCACCCATGTCTGGACGTTGGCGTCCCATGCAGGATTCTCTTCTTCAACTTCGGACTCTTCATCTTCCACCTGGGCCAACTCCCATTGGGCCCGGGCGAGTTCCGCTGCTGCTTTCGCTTCGTCTAGTTGTCGGCGCGCCAATTCCAGCTTGGCTTCACGTTCCCGACGTCCCGTAGACACGACGGAGCGAGTCTTCTTCTTTGCTGCAGGTGCTGCCGTTGCAGCAGCTGGAGCAGCAGGAGCAGCAACTTCCGTCTCTGTAGTGACTCTTGACTCGTACGTAGTTAACGTTCCCTCTGTAGTTGTGCCCGAGGTTCCCGACGTTCCCGAAGAGTCAGTTGTCCCTTGTGCCTCTTCTTCAGCACGGGGCGCAGTCGACTGGTTCGGCGGCGAGGTACCCCTCTGGCTCCTGGTGACAGGCATGACGACGTCAGTAACCCGATGTCTCGACGAAATACACGAAGATCCGGCTCGAAGGACCAGCAGATGTCGCGGGGCGTGCGTGCCGTGCGCCCCACGTGCGTTGTCGTGAGTGCGCAGGCGCGTCCGTCGGCTAAAGCGAGTCCTCACCGACGGCTCTTACCGCGACGGAGGGGTGCGGGCGTGATGTTGTTACGGACGGACTTTCGCTCGTCCGGCGCCGGAAGCCCGCTCGTGTGTGTACTTCGCGTCGGGGAGTTGCGCCGTTCTCTTGCCGCGTCGATGTAGAGGGTGCGGGGGGTAGGTGCAGGGGGAGGAGACGTTTTCAAAAGAAACAAGAATGACGTTATTTGTCTAAGCCTTAATGGTCCAGCCAAAGCCTAGCCCTAATCCCCCTTGCCTAGCCCTAATATTCTTCGCTCTTCTTTCGCGGAGAATCTTCTTTCTTCCTGCTGCAGAAGGTCCTTCCGTCCTGCAGAGTTTCCAGTCTTCAGTCTTCAGTGTCTTGAGTCTTCTTTCTTCTTCAGAGTCTTCTTTCTTCTTTTTCTTCTTTTCTTCTTGGGAGTGCTTCTCTCTGGAGGCCATGTTCGCAGCCGTTACGTTACGAGGGACTTCTTACCCTTCTGGCCTCTCCTATACTACGGCTCTGACGGCGGTATAAGAGGGGGGGGATAAGGACTATTCGGGTCTCGAGGGTCTCCTCTTTACCCGGGCAGTTCTCAAGGGGGGGTTGTACCCCTTGGCACAATAATATCGCTTCACGACAATGCAATATTAGTTAAAATATTGCAATGTTGAGAAGCGGTATTAATGTAATACCAACCCCACTGTTTAGTGGGTGGTGCGGTCAAACTTCGGTCTTCCACCGAGCTATGAGCCACTACCCTCCTGATGGTCGGAGGTGTCCGGTCCCAGTAGCTCCCGCGGTAGCGGTCGCCCCCCAGGTGGACGATCGTGTAGGGGCGCGAACCCCTTTAGGTGTTCATGTGGTCCGGCCTCCGCCCGCTCATACATTGAACGAGCGAGGCGGACCACAAACTCCTGCAGTGGCTGCATATTAAGGTCGCGCTCCACCACGTCGTTCCTGACATAGCGACCGGCTCCCACGATCGCACGTAGGACCAGGTTCTGCTGTGACTGGAGACGCTGGCGGTTCGACCTAGAAACCAACGCGTACCATGCCGGCGACGCGTAAGTAAGGCGGGAACGAATGTAGGTCTTGTAGATACCCAGTTTCGTCCTTAAAGGTAACCTGGATGCTAACACCGGTCGGAGCATCGCTCGGGCCGCTCGGGCCTGGCGAAGGGATTCCTCCACCTGCGGGATCATACGCAACGAGCGATCAATGTTGCATCCTAGGTACTTAACTAGGGGCTGCCAAGCTATCTCCGTCCCGCGGAGGCTCAGCGGCGCTGGCATGATACGCTTGCGGCTGAAAAGTATTGCGACTGTCTTACCGACATTGACAGCCATGCGCCACTTATCCAGCCACATAGGTAATAAGTCGAGTAGCCGCTGCATCTTCCTAGCAGCTAGCTCAGCTCGGCGGGATGACGCGAAGTACGCACTGTCGTCAGCGTACAACGCGAGCATAACGTCCCGTTCCCAGTCTTCCAGGTGACCATGGAGAGTGGGAACGTCGTTGGTGTAGAATGCATAGAGCCACGGCGAGAGACAGCTGCCCTGGGGTACTCCGGCACGGATGGGCCTAGGGTCTGAGGCTATGCCCTCTACCGAAATAAAGAACTCCCGGTCCCACAAAAACGATGCTATTAACCGAACAAGCACCACTGGCGCGGTAGTCTCCATCACCTTGTATATGAGCCCGGCGTGCCACACACGGTCAAATGCCTTCTCTATGTCGAGAAAGACACCGACCGTGTGCCGCCCGTAGTTGAGCTCAGATGAAAGATGGTGGAGCACCCGCGTCAGCTGTTCGCAGCTAAAAACCCACCTGGTCCGCTGCCCTTCGGCATTACCTTAATGAAAGCCGCATGGCTCTAAGCCCATATTGCCTAACATTTCGATCTAATTTTCACTTTGGCTGACCCATGTCCGGCTAAATCTTTATTTCTTCCCAAAATCTTACATACATGTGTCATATATCAATGGATTCGTCTTAAAAAGGTCTATAAAGCCATACAATTCTTAATCTTATAACTAGAAAGACAAAAAAGTTATTCATGAAAAACATTGTAAAAACATAGTAATTTTGTCTTATCTTACACTTATTCTCCTTAATAAATCCTAAGTTCTAAATCTTATCCTTATCTATTGTACATAAAAATGTAGAAAAATGCTTAATCTATCGATCTACACTAATTACAACAATATATCTTAACTAAAACTATCAACAATTACAACAAACACATGATTTACATAATACTTTCATACAACTTTAATAAACCTATTCTCTATCTCGTATTTTCATCTTGCATCTCTTTCATATCGTGTTATAATCATAGCTTGAGTCTGTTGTGATCCTATCGTAATAAACACTTCCGAAATATCAAATTAAAGCTTATCTAAATTCTTATCATACTTCTTAAGACTTATTCATAATACAATTATCATATTCTTATCATACATAAAGGAACTTAATCTAACTAATTAGATGAGTCGCCGACAATCGTATTTCAATTTAGGTGTCCGACTTAAATAGCGAACTGTATTCTGTCTTATTAAATAAGACAAAAACAAACGTCAATACGATTTATGCTTTTATGAAAAAATTAAAAAAAAAACATCCTTTTTACTCATATATAACTCTGTAAAAGTATAGAACTTAGGTTCTATATATTAGATTTGCTAAACCAAAGCTGTTTAAATAAAGACCAACCAATATGCTTATTTATCGTTATTTAGGTACGTACATATATGTATGTTATTCCACAAGCTTTCTACATTTAATGCAGGGATTTAATCCAGCTTTTAATAGAGGCTAACTTTTCCCGTATGTGTCGATTATCTGTAAAGGGCAGCCTCAATCGGTTTAGTTATTGTATTATTATTAGGTATAAGTGACGGTTATAAATTCTTTCGCACCACGACCTCGCAGTTCCCACGCCGACGCCGCTTTCCCCGGCGACCCGCCGTGCTGCCTTTGTCACAGAGCAAGCACTGGCCACAATGCCCAACCGTTGATCAGTAGGGATGTCGATCCCTCTCTAATAATCAAATCGGTCGATTTTTAAATCAATTCGAACCGAAGTCTGAAGTATTGATCCACAAAGATAAAGGACTAGAGAATTGATTTCTTACAAATCGATCGTTGAATTACTTTCCCTGAGAAGGTTTAGGTGAATAAAAAAGTTTTTTGTAAACCTCGTAAATTAGGATTACGAATAAATTTTAATAAATGATTAGTTCACAAATTTTATATAATTTGTACAGAAAATATCGAATATCAGTTTTTTCTAGATCGATTCATTGATTACTATCGTTTAAGAATATCGATATCCCTCGTCCAAGAATCGATTCTAAGATTAAACGATCTCAAATCGCCATCCCTAACGACCATCGAAGTACAATTCGATACAAAGTCGAAGACACTGATCGTTTGTTCCGGTGTTGGTCAAACAATACACCGCACGCAGAATGGTCGATCAAGGTGAAAATCGATGTTCATTGTAATTTAACGCCACTGATGTCGTTATTATTGCTACCACAGTCAACGAGAACGACAGATGTTTATACAAAAATAAATTGTGTAAATATGATCCTACCTACCCTTGAATAAACTAGCGACTTCGAATATCTTAATTAATTTCAAGCTGGTTACATATAAATATATTAATCCGCTTAAAATACTTATGACAAAATATTTTTCTGTCTAAATCTATTCCCATGTATTAATTATTACTAGTCACCCGTAGCATCGGCCGAAATTCGACCGTAATTTAAATTAAAAATCAAATGTCATCTGACATTCTTGACGTTGTGTCTTTTCATTTTCATTTACTAAGTACATATGTGTTTGTGACAAATGCAAGGCAGTGTGTGTAATGTGTTTTTAGTTGATTTTATGTATGAAAAATGCATTATTTGAAAAAAATATTAACATTCTGCACTCCTTCTCTACGTCCACTATAACCGTGCAAAATTTCATACTAATCCGTCCGCGGCATAGTACTTAAAAATCCGTCACAAATTTTTGCTTCACGTATTAATATAATAATTATTTATTATTATCATTATACATAGTTAACTTTTAATCTTCGTCATATTTTTAAAACATTTTAAGCGCCTAATAATTTTCATGATATAATTTAACAATTCATAACATAGTAAACAGAAATGTTTGTTTAAATTCATATTTTACTGAACTTTTTATAAAATGGTACAACCTTCTGATTAGCCTCCATAGGTACTGGTTAGACACTACACCAATTTCTCTCTTACTGCGCTCAACGATGTTTTTGTGTTCTGTTTCAGTGTGGTACTGGAGCTACATTTATTCGAGGCGTTGCAATATATTTCTCAGAATTATAAATGCATTTTTTATATTTGTACCTAACGATAAGACATACGAGCCACCTGATGGAAAGTGGTTACCGTCGCCTATGTACATTTGCAACACCAGAGCAGCCGGCAATGCATCCCCAGCTTAATGCATCGTCAGCTTATGCCGCCGCATGGCATCTGTGGCCAATCTTAGGTAAGACTTAATCCTCAGGTATTCTTGGGAATTAATTACAGATTTTCGGGGATGGTAGTAACCACTTACTACCCGCTAAACTGCGTGCTCATTTGCTTCTTCTATATTATATTTATGAAACAAAAATGAAGAATTGTATAGGTGAATTGTGTAGGTGTATACCCTCGCTAAGTAACTGGATATAAGTCTCAAACACTTCTGCATGAAGAACGCTTGAAACAGATTAGTTTAGTGTTAATCTAGTTTTGATTCGCGATTTCAATGTGGCCCAGAATGGCTGCGTAGAGCAAGTCCTGCGTTCGCATGTAGATGTCAAAGTTTAATTGAACAGCGTGAGCTTCGTCGCCCGGGACTCGGCCGGGATTGGTCTGCGTCCCCAGGGACAAAGCATGACGTCTTCAATTTTGACAGCTGTAGGTACGAAGAAAATATTAATGACAGTACCTATCTACGATTGAGTATTACAGAGATGTTTATTCGTAAATTGGTTATAACTTTAATATCAGGATCCATTATTGTTATTTGAGTTATCATCATATAATCTACTTCTTAATGAACAGTTGGGCCCAAGAGCAAAATTTATGAGTTTTATTTAATCAAGTAGAGCGTAATGCGGTAGGAGGTTTATTGTTGCCACCTCAGGTGACCCTGTACCGCCCTTACCCGCCCGCTTATTATCTTTGTGCGATCTCAAAGTGCTTAACGCATGAATACTCGGAACCCATTCATTTGAGCGCAATTCACTATAGAAACAATGAGCGTACCCTTCGCCCGGGCAAAAGACTACAAAACGTGAAAAAACATATTGTACTCGCTTCTTGGGAACCCTTTAATACCGGCGAGGGCAATCGAATGTTTAAAACACTGCAATCGAATATGAGTCGGTGGTGGCGGGTGAATGACGGCGCACAATGGCGGCGGGCGAGCGGGCGCGGAGACGCGGGTGTCGTGTGTCGCCCACGCCGCGCGCACGCCGCCGCACCGCTCCGCGCGCCGCTCGCCACCGACACACGATATCGCCTTTTTATTTCATAATTCCTACACAATGAAAACGCTGCAAAGGCGTAGGGCGAAGACAATGCGCCCGGAGGCAAAAACGGCTCGGAAACCCTTTATATCCAATTTATTGTCTCAAAATAAAATCGGGTGCAAATTAAAATACGATCCGAACCATTACCAGTTCCTGGTACCTATTTTTTAACCGTCTCGTCGTAGCTATACAAACATATATGTACACACTTTACGTACTCTTTGCACTAATGTAAGCATAAACCAATATCAAAATCACTATTTACCAAAAAATATAATATCTACATGCTAAAACTGAAACAGTATCCATATGTTTGGCTCCAATCAGGGTAATATAATTGCCAGGGATCACAGTAAATATTGCAAATAAATTTTAGCCCGCTTATCGGATTTGGCAAGTCCGTGATAAACGTATGGTCAGTGTAATCAGATGTACGTACGCTCGGACTTTTAATTCCCTGAGATGTTGGCGGTGCGGGAGAAAGAGAAAGTCCGGCGCCGACGCCGATAGCGCCTATAAAAAGGTTGCGGATCGCTCGCTTCTCCATCCACCGATTGGCTAGGCGGCGCCCGCTCGTCCCCAGGGCCCTATACGAGAAGCGAAATGGGCCCCAGAACACCCATAAGAGAGCGACCCCGCCCGCCACGGCCGAATAATTAGGGCTCTTTGTTTAGATAGCGGCAATTTTATTTGGGAGAGAATGGGCGCTGGGGACGTCTTCGGCCATTCCGACCGCCCGATATTAATAAGAAACGTGTGTGCCGAATAACACACCAAACGCAATCCGGATTTCATTCTTCAGACCTATTAAGAATGGCTTTATACGATATAAATACGAAATGTGTAAAGAAATAATTGGCAAAACAAATAACAAAAGTAGAACCATTCATCTTCTAGTATAGCACCGAACTTGCGAAGTACGAATAACAGCAGTGAGGCCATAGAAAAGAAAAGGGGAGCAGAGACACCGATACGACAGTCACCGAGCAATATCACATAAATAATGCAGCCAGCAAAATTGGGATTTTGATTTGTTTTCTTCGAAACTTTTATTTGTCTTTGACGAAAACGGGGTAACTGAACATAATGCTTCCTATTGTTTGCCACGAGGCTATGGGTTTTGTTTATAATTTCCAAATTAAATGAGGTGTAAAATTCAATGATTCTATAATACAGCCTAATTGGCGCTATGCTTACTAAGCCGGCAAGGTATGCAGACTGTATCTAGTTCAATCCTCCTTTGGTAAATAATATTTCTATTGATTAATAGGGCTTGAGTCCACAAATTCGTTAATTGGTTTTAAAATTAATCCAGTACAATAAACAACATACGGCTTATTTTTATTCACCTATGTATTACTAACTCAAAATGTAAACTTTAAGATATACCTCACAATTTTCAAGACGAATGTCCGGCAAACTCGCACATTTAGTCCCTGCATATTGTATTGGGGAGAGCGAACGACGCTCCGTCGAGCGCGCTCCACGGGGGCTTCCGACCAGCCTTTGTCTCGTCCCCGCAAACTTGCCATAAATGTTAATATGGGATCTCACATTTGAATATCTATTTCTTCGCGAGGCCGGTTCGTTAACGCGGCCTTGAATTTTAAATTTTATCGCCGCGTTGGGAGATCCGCAGATGAGGTGCGCGCCTACGTGATCTCCCCAAGAAAATAACCAACCGAAACTTCTTTTTGTTTGTCTTCTTTTGTTTTGTACTAAAACTGAGATGTTGGAAGCTATTTGTGCATAAATGCAATATTAATTTCTGATTTAGTCTCAGAACTTTGACTTTTATTTCGTTAATAAAATATATAGAACCAAAACAACTATGTATGTATGTGTGTTACTATTCATAACCATTATTATTTTTAGCTTAACCAGGATATGAAAATATCTCTCACAAATTTTGTAACGGGTTAAAAATAAATCTGAACAACCAATTTATTTTGTGTAGTAAACCTCTCCCGGGGGTTAAATTTGGTTTTAAAATGGAACTAAATCAGATCCCAAACAACCATTCATTATCACATTCTTATAGTAAGTACACATGTACTTACTTATGAGAAATATACATACTTGCATATACTTGCATATGCGGCATATATTTGAGGCACTGAGGCATATATTTCCATATGCGTATGCATATGCAAATATATGCCTCCAGCCTATGATTATCAAATTCCGACGTGCATACAATCAATATCTTTTCGTGTGTCTATTACATACTAATTCCCCGTGGTTTCATTGGCAATGATAACCTAATAACTTTTGATACAGTGCATAGATTTTAATGAAATAAATAAAAAGTAAGTTGCATGTTACTCGAGATATTGATTAAAAATATGTACGCCTTGGACTTAAATTTAATAGCTTTGGTTTAATGCGATTACAGACTCACAAAATGATAGACAGAAAATGTAAAAATGACATAAAATTATGTTGTTACTTATTCTGTGTTCTCCAAACATTTAATAACGAGGTGTTACTGATACGGTACAAAACAAGAAAAATGCTTGTTTTTAGGAAATATAATAAACCCGTACTAAGGGTAAGCTAATAATTATTATCTCTTCTTCTAGCTCCTGTATCTTTTCGTCGGATCTCAGTGTCCTAGTGTTATATGTTGCGAGGTGCAGAAGTCGTTGGTTGTAGTAGCCAGATCGCTGACGGTGAGACGGTGGCTTATTGATATTAAATATAGCAGTAGATGAAATTGGTCATAAACACCCGTTGCCTATTAAACGGTAGGCGTCTTCCTCCATCAATCTGCTTTAAAACAACGTAGTAGACTATGTTGTAGGGCTATATCAGTTGTAAGTAAAATATCTTACCCAGAAATGAATTAAAAGAGGCTGCAGCGAGCCACCATCATCAGATAGGCACTAGAAATATTTTTAAAACAGTGCTATCCTAGTGCTAGCCCGCGTAATTAAGCCTATTAAACAAAACCCTGGCTAAAAACAAATAAATAATAATAATAATACTTCATTTATCTGATTGAAGTGCAAACAAGCATGCAGTCCACCTGATGGTAAGTGGTCACTGTCGCCCATGGACGCCCATTACAGATGCTTTACCATTCCCGAGGACTACAATGGTCGCCTCATAGAAAAGTGTGCTGGTAACCATACCCTTCCATCGAAACGCAAAATAATGCTTCACGCTAGAAATAGGTGTGACGGTGGTACTTCCCCGGTCGAACTACACTGGTCCTATCACCTGCAGAATTACATAAGATGTTTAAAAAGGGCGCCAAAAATTGAATATGCCGTTTAGGCGTTCTAAATGTATGGCACTCACATACGTACTCGTATTTAACAATAAAATAATTAAAACGCTATATTACAATACTGATAACTTTAGCGGATTAATATGTTTTTATTTTTATATCATCGTTGAAGAATTCGTTATACGTGTACCTAATAGCATTTTTTTATTAATATATTTTTTTAATTTTCTGGCACATATGTGATCTTTCTTTATTTGTTTTAATTGGTCGGGTAGTTTATTATATAGGTAACTTTATGGCCATACAGACTGCGCCTTTTGTCACTACTGCTAGCTTTTTGTTCGGAGGGTAAATTAATTTTTGTTCGCGCCGCGTATTGTCCCTGTAATTTGTCCGGTCGCTCAAAGAATGCGTTTCTGATACCTGTGAATTCGTCATGACTAGTGATGTACAATAAATAACATTAATAATATTTTATTAAAGTTATTTATTGCATTCATTATGCATATTTATTCAATTTAATTTATATGCTGTTATTTTTTTATAGAATTTAAATTTCAATATAATCAATAATTATTCACAATGTAAATATTTTTTTAATGAATCAATTAATTGAATTGAATTATAATTTCAGAATATAATGACGGGATAAAAATTAAAATGGTTATTATTATTTATTGGAAAATGTTTATGAAATACATAGATTTACCTAAGCCTTAAACAATGAAGACTATGTCAAACAACTTAATCTGTCAATTCGCTTGAGGAGTCATTATTATCTTCACTAACGTGTATAATCAAGTTATTGTCAATCATTTCTATACGGATATCGCGGTCAAAGTCATCAAATATAATCTTATTAGTTTTTTCAACCCTACCCATTCAGTCATCCCTTGTGACTTTTTCGTATGCTTCTTTTAAAAGTATCTTTTTATGCCATACAGTGGAGAAGTATTATGACGGGCTGCATAACCTCATAGCTCAATGGCATTGTACTGACAGTGGTACAGGGGAATTCGGAAAACGCGAAGACCGTCCTCCAGAGCCAACTCATCTGTTTCATATCGTATATTTGTCGGCTTATCGTCATTGACTTATTTCATCAGCTCTACTTTGAGCATTGACATATTTGCGTCAATGCCACCACATAATTTTAGCCCAAAATTAATAACTATTGCTAACTAACACTGTCACGGAATAATCGACTAATATTATCGCGGAATTGACACAATTTAATGCTTAACGGGTACTCACGATACGCGGTTTTTTAATCCTTTTCGAATTCTTTTTGCCGATATTTCGACCTACTATCAACCATAAAACTCGGTTAGGCCTATTTAAAATTTATTAGGGAACAAGTTATTTGACCATGTGGTTCCAGGACCTGAATCGTCGTCGTCGTCAACCCATTACTGTCCCACTGCTGGGCACGGGTCTTCTCTCGGAATGAGAGAGTTTAGGCCATAGTCCACCGCGCTGGCCAAGTGCGAATTGGTGGACTTCACACACCTGAGAACTTTTTTTTTTTTTTTTTAAAGAACTCTCGGGTGTGTAGGTTTCCTCACGATGTTTTCCTTCACCGAAAAGCAGTGACAATTAAAGTATAATACGCACATAAATCAGTGGTGCGTGCCTGAGTTTGAACCTCGGACCTCCCGATCGAGAGGGCAAGTTTTAACCATTAGGCTATCACTGCTCAAAAGGGAATGCCCCTTTCGGGGGAAGAGCCCGAAAGGGGCATCGCGCTGGGAGGACTCCGGTTGTGTTCCATTGGAAATCCCGGAGTCCTCCACGCAGCACTGTGGATGGCCATGGGGAAGCTTTTAGTGAGGTTAAGGCCCCACATAACCCACGTCGCTCCCATGGCGTCGTTTTTTTGAAGGTTTACCCCTCAGAACAAAATAAAACGGTACAAGTTATTAACAACAGAAGTGCATTCCGTTACAAGTACGTTAGGTTACGTAGGAATCTTATTAGACGGTGCAAATTATGTATTATGGTCAGAAATTATTCAGAAACAATTATTTCACATTCGTTGTTTTGCTTTTTCATCCTAGAAAGATATTAGAGCCACTCATGGCCATGTGTAACCTTTTCAAAATCCTTATTAAATGTGCCAAAACTTGTAATACAGGGTCACTTTTTGGGTAGGGTTTTATTTCAGAGTGGGGTCCGAAGTAAATAGAAAGTAATCATTTGAGAAAATAATTTGTCCTAAAACTTAACATTATCTTTAATTAACCCAATAAACAACCATAAGTAGCATATCTAACGCAAGGGCACATTAGTACCAATCTAGTGAAAATTATGAAAATAATACATGTAGAATTTTTCGAATTTTGATAAGAATTGGTTTAAAAAGTCAATTTTCTTATTAAAACACAAAATAAATTACAACTCTGCAGGGGTTGAACTTAAGGACCTCCCGTAGAACAATTTTTTGCTGTTGATAATCCCATGTAACCACTAGTAGCGTTTGATCCACGACTTTTTGGCCACCCTGTATATAGTACCTATGTGATGTTTTATTTTCGTTACTCTGTTGTTGTATAATGTTATTTATTATAGGCGAGTTTCCAATATTTATGAAATAATCATTAAAATTTTCCGCAATGTCCTGTGGATTTTTAATAAGCGTATCAAATCAAAATCAAAAAATCAAAAATGTTTTTATTTCTTTACAATTTTCTTAGACACTAGTTGCAAGGGCCCCTGTACTAGGTGATAACCTGTGTTACTGGGTACCCCGCTCATCCACCGAGTAGTAAAGAAGTTGTAGTAAAGAATAAACAACAATTTAACAATCTTATACTAAAGAAACATAATGTGTAATGTTAATAGTATGCATATGAGTGCGTGAGTGTATGTGTGTGTGTGTGCGTGTGTGCGTGCGTGTGTGTGTGTGTGCGTGTGTGTGTGTGTGTGTGCGTACTTGTGCGCGGGTGTGTGTGTGTATGTGTGTGTGTGTGTGATTGCGTATATAACTGTCATATAAATGAATTTAGGATAATAATTGTTCTGTTTCCTCGTAATTTAAAGTTAATAATGTTTGAGTTACTGTCCGCCTCACTTCAAATTTGGTCATGGAGTAAATGTTTAGTCTACTATTAAGTTTATTGTAAATTGATAGAGATTGTGTAGCAAATTGTTTTTGTATGAATTTAGTTTTGATAAGTGGTAACTGGCAAACCGTGGCTTTTCTACGTTTTTGTATTAGACTTGGGTTGTAAAGTAGGCGCTGGTGAGTTTTAAGAACACTGGTTAAAATATAAAGTTGCCGGGTGGTCAGAACATTATAAGCATTATGCAGATTAAAGGTGGGATAGCGTATAGGTTTGTAGAACATTACTTTAAGCAATATTCTTTGTGCTCTTTCTAGAGAAATCATATGCGTTTTGGCTGCCCCACCCCAGGCAGGGATGCAGTAGCTCAGAACAGACTGCGCTAACGCTTTATAGGTGTTTATAAGTGTAATTTCATCTGCTACTACCCTAAGTTTCTTAAACACCCATATCAATTTTCTTAACCTGTCAGTAATGAACTCAATGTGCTGATTCCACTTTAAGTGTTGGTCGACAATAACACCAAGATATTTTATGTCACTAGTTCTTTCAACGGTGGTGCAAGAGCAATTATTTGCTAATATATTTGTACATGTATGTACTTTTAGATTAAAGTTGTGGTTCGGTTATGTAGATCTTCGGAGTGAAAATGGTATGAATTTAGTTTTACGTAAGTTTAATGTAAGTAGATTTTGTCTTAAACAATTGTTGATAAGTCGAAGACCACATTCGGTGGTGATTTTTAAGGTGTCCCAAGACTTAGCATGAAAGATAAGGGCAGTATCATCTGCGTAAGTAAATATTTTGCAATTATTAAGTTTGTAACTACAAAGATCATTCACATAGATAAGAAATAAGGTAGGTCCGAGAACACTACCCTGTGGAACTCCATATGAAATAGTGGATTTGTCACTAAGACATTCTCCAAGTTTAAGCTGCTGCTGTCGGTTTGTTAAATAATCAGAAAAGAGTGAATGTGGGAGCCCGCGTATACCACAATTATGAAGCTTATCAAGAAGAACAGGAACAGAAATAGTATCAAATGCCTTGACGATATCTAAAAATACTCCAAGGCATTTATTGCCTGAATCTAGATGACTACCAATTTCCTCAGTTAGAGCTAGCACTGCATCTTCAGTAGAGAGGTCATTTCTAAATCCGAATTGATTATTAGCTAATAGGTGGTTATCTTGCAAGAACTTCTTAAGCCGATTATTTATAAGTTTCTCGAGTACTTTGGCTAATACAGGCAAGACTGAAATTGGCCTATAGTTATTAATGTCGTCCTTGTTCCCACTCTTATGTACGGGAGTAACAATGGCTATTTTAAAAACGGATGGAAATTGACCGGACTCAAAACAAATATTATATATATGGCAGAGAAATCGTACAAGAGTGTGTTTAGCTAATTAACATTATTATTATTATTAACATCTAACTGTATATGTATTACTTTTATCCGTCTTTGGCTGTTTGCCTATTTTTCATGTATAACCATGCACCTATAAAACTTTTTAATTATGTAAATTCAATAGGCCAATTACGCGTCATTTTTATTCAAATTACTTTTTTTTATTTGAACAAGCTACTATGACAATTTATTGACACAATGAGCATAAATAAATGAATTACCGGTCTTGCAATCTTTGATACAGTCTAATAAATGAGACATGTTGTTTACCTCTTAGAAACCTCACGACGCGGGCATCGCGACAAATGTATGTATGTAGTACTACATACATACATTTGTCCTACTATGTACCTATATTATCTAAGTAAATTAAGTTGCTGTTTTCCTGAGCGCTATAACGAAGACGCGTCTTAGGATGCGCATTAATTAGGAATTGTAACAGGTTCTTAATTGCAAAATTTAAGATCAAATTGGATACAGCAAGGATTTAAACCACTGTCTTATACAAAGATAGTCTATCTAGAAAGTCTAATTACTTAAGAGTTGTAGAGCTTCCGTTCTACAATATAATTCTTTGTTCTGTTATAGGTGATATGTGATACTAGATATGCCCGCGGTTTCACCCACATTTAAATTAACAGTAAATACCTAGTTATAAATAAAATCGTTTTCATCGACTATCTAGTATATGAAAACGATTTTATTTATAACTAAGTATGATTTACCTATGATGGATTTTAAGTAAATAAAAACTGTTTATATTTAATGTAGTAGTAGCAGCTTTTATTTGAAGCGATTTCAAGCATATCTGTAGTTTTTGTAATTTTTATCCATAAAGAGATGGATAAAAATTACAAAAAGTACAGATTTTTATCATTATTTATTCTCAAAGTATTGAGAAATTCTATCGAGTATCTACTGAACATTTTTCTTAGATACATATTTGCGTTATACAGAAACGAGAAATTTCATCTTTATTACATGCATGAATATGCGTAAATCAGAGTAGATTTGTTTCAAGTGATATAAACAACGGTTTTTATTACTAGGATGATGAAGTTAAAGTATACTGAGTGAATTCGTTCACCCTTTTTTTGAAAATCGTACTTACCGCGATATAGAATGGCGGAGAAATCTAAGGTGGCTTAGAATTGTCATCGTAAATACCTACCTTGTTTTGTGCACCGAATATGTATACGTCTTACGAGTAGGGCGTGCCTACTCATAATTTCGTTTTTAGTAATTTATGTTTGTCAAAGGGGTTCGTTTTGTTGGTAATGTAAAAATTACTTTGTTACTGTGCTGAATCTCACATGAAAACGCATCAAGACTTGCTGAAAAGTAGAAAAACAACAGTAAATACCACAGCGTTATTTTATTAAATTGAGTATTCAAAAAATGCAAGCTTTAAATGAGTTTGGACTTTATTTTCCAAAAAAACATAAGTGTAGGTTGGTGAAGAACAACCTACACTTTATGAAAAGCCATGACCCTAAGTTCAAAGTGACATAATGCCATTAAAATGTAACCATATCTGTTTTTACAATTTGATGTGTGTATCGTGAACTATAAAGTAGATTTCGTAGTAGGTTCTATAGTACTTGACTTAAGAGATCGATAAAAGATCTGTCATGTTAAAATTTTCAGACGACTTTACAACGAATATGCATTCAATGTATGGTTTGACTTTCAAATAACTGATATCGTTCATCACCAATCACTTGGTAAGGAAGTTTAAACAGACAATTTAACAAACACTATGTATATCTGATAATAAATATTATTAGTAAGCAATCCATGAAAGAACTGCGTCTAAAATTATTTTTTTCTATAAAAAGGATTTTCTGATTAAACCCTTAATTAGGCAGTTTCTCTAACAGGAATAGAAAACAATACTTAATATATAGGTAGCTAATTAAAATCGGACGAATACGTACGAATTATAGTTCGGTTTCCCAAATCAGGAAGTCGCGGTGACGAGCGGAAAGTTTAACATTGAACATTTTAACTCCCACCCCCCTGTCTGACCCTCAATTATTGAAAATGCATTTCTGTCCGCGCCCTGTGCCCGAAGCACCGCGCCACATCGCAAATGCACATTTTAAACTGCACCTGATTGCAGAGTCGTGTTACTATTCCGACTAATAAAAGTCCGCCCGTCGCTTATTTTAGACTGTGATTGGTTTCATTAGTATTCCACTATGAATCATTAAAATCCTATGACATATCATTGTGTCATAGCCGGGTTGCCTAAACAGGATACTGTCGTTTATTCATGATTAAATTCAAAATATGTAGTATAGAAGGTACTCATAATATTTTGCAGAGTTGCATATTTCTTATTTGATTAACTGTATGTTATTTCGCACCAATATGACTTTCATTAGTAGGTAGTCAAGATTTTTTTTCATTACGAGTAACACGCATAATTCCTGATAGGTTTACAAAATGTAGAAAAAATATTAGCAGATAACTGTGATTATTTTCAAATAACTCCGATTATTAGTTTATTTAAAACGTAAAATTTAATTCAGATATATGACGGTCTTACTCCAAGCTAAATACTATAAAAGTCTATAATAATAATAATCAATAGCAGTAAGCGATAATGAAGTACATTAAACATTATTCATAAGTTAAAAACTTATAAACCCGTGGTCAAAGCGCCCGTTCTGTTCATAATGTGCTAAGTGACGAACGATGTATACAATTTGGGGCGTCCGTTTTAATTGTAAGTTGGGAACGTTCTGCGTCCGCAATGCAATTTTAGCTCCGAATTTTCTAACGGAGCCAGTTCTGAACTGATTCCCGTTTTGGGTTACCTCTTTTACGTAACTATAAATTTGATTTTCATTATTGTTAGCTAATATTCAGGAATAAATTCCTATAAAAATATCATGAAATTATAACAATAAAATTTTTAATATTGCACTTAATAAACTGAAGAAATATATTCAGGAATAAATTCCTATAAAAATATCATGAAATTATAACAATAAAAATTAAAATATTACACTTAATAAACTGAAGAAATATATACAGGAATAAATTCCTATAAAAATATCATGAAATTATAACAATAACAATTTAAATATTACCCTTAATAAACTGAAGAAAGGATGAGGGAAGCATTGTTCTGTCAACTATCCTCATTAAGTATTGGATTTTATTAAATAGCATACATGGGTAGGTAGGTACGTCCGAATAGTTGTTGTGAGATGATCAGATTAATTATTGTTTTTGTATAAAATATTAACAATAAAACTGCTATATTTTAACCTGAAACCCCTATTGTCCCATTTCTGGGCACGCGTTTTTTCTGAGTTTTTTAGATCATACCTACTCCAACGCGCTACCCTAGTGCGACTTTCACACACACCTATTGGAACTTTTTTTTATAAAACTTAGGTGTATGTACTCTCGATGTTTTCCTTCATCGTAAATCAGTGATAGTAATTAATTTTGAATATGCATTTTAGAAATGTCACTGATGTGTGCCCTGGATTTGTACCTCTGAATTTAAGGGTCGAACCTTCAATTGAGAGCTCCAGTTTCAATCATGAGGCTCTTAGTTGCCTCAGCTTTGTCAGTGTATTTGAAATACATATAAACTTTGTAAGTAATTTGTTTTATGGTGGAGATATGTAGATATATAATAAAACATTCAAATAACTTAAGGTACGAAGAAATGTAGTTAATATTTGAATAGTGGAAAATGTACAAAGTATATTGGAGGTATGACAGGACAGCGTTAACGGAGCCCTGGAGGGCCTTTGGCGAAGTCCCCGTTTCGCAATACTGCCGAAAAGATAAAATGAACGTAAAGTTGAGAAGCAGATATTCGCGCTCGGAGGAATCGTAGTGTCTCTCCGGGCGGCACTAAACCGCGGCTAGCAGGGAAACACGCAGTTTGTGGAAACACCCCGCTGTTCCACACTTCCTCTACGAAAACACGAATTTTTCTTAATTGCCAAACGGATTACTTGAAATCATATCATACTAATATTATAAAGGCGAAAGTTTGTGAGTGTGTATGTTTGTTACTTATTCACGTCTAAACAGCTGCAGTGATTTTCATAAAATTTTGTAAGAAGTTAGCTGACAATTTGGATTAACATGTAGGCTACTTTTTATTGTGGAAAAATATCTTACTCCCGCGGGACTATCGATTTTTTAACGCGGGCCAAGCTGCGCTGTTCAGCTAGTTAAACATGTTATCGGAAATTATATCGTTCAAGTTATCACAAAAACAGACGAAGAAAAAATAATGAACGAAAATGTGTTGAAAGAATCAATATATTTTCCTATTAAAACCTAAGGATTAGACCGACTAGCTGATGGAATGTAGTTCCCGACAACGCCACGTTAGCAACACCAGAGGAGTCGCCAATGCATCGCTGGCTTTAAAGAAGCGCTCTTCTTGCACTTATGTTATAAAGCCTAACGTTGTGACGTAACAGAGATATCCACTGTAAATTCAACAGGAAATATACCAAATAAATTGGCTTTTTACGAATTATCAAATATAAAGCTACAAGAGCTCCAAGCAACCGAAAATGTATTATTCAATACCTAACTGATGATATCAGTTACTATATATTCTGAAAATAAAATAACAAAACATTCTACCCGTATTATTCCATTAAGTATTCGTTATTACAAAGCTCTGTCAATGTTTACGTCGCTGAATAATATTTGTACTATACGGATGGTACTTACCCGATTCAAAACTATCCATGCTCTCCGATTTGATGTCCATATCTGTAAAAGAAAAACAATAGTGTTATATAAAGACATGTGTCTTAACGTTTGGGGAGATGATCGTGGTATACAAAAAACCGGCTAAGTGCAATTTGGACTAGCGCTCGAAGACTTTGGTACCATTATTATATATAAAACATGACAAAAATCACGTATTTGTATGGCCCTCTTTAAATATCTGTTTTGGTATATTTAGTATTTGTCGTTATCACGTCAACCTATTATTATCCCACTGCTGAGCACGGTCATAGTCCAACGTGGTGGCCAAGGGCGAATTCGTGGACTTCACACACCTCCGAGAACTCTTTTTTTTAAGAACTCTCGGGTATGTAGGTTTCCTCACGATGTTTTCTTTCACCGAAAAGCAGAAATAATTATTTTTTATTACGCACATAATTTTAGACATATCAGTGGTACGTGCCCGGGTTTAAAACTCGAACCTCCCGATCCTGATTCGATCCCGAGGGCAAGTTTCGACCATTAGGCTATCACTGCTCGTTTCAACCATCAGGCTATCATTTGTCGTTATAGCAACAATAGAAACACATCATCTGTAAAATTTCAACTGTCTATGAAATACAGCCTGGTGACATAGAGACGGACAGCAGTCTTAGCATAAAGGTCACCTTTCGGGTACGGTACGAAAGAGTAATTTTTACTTCAACGGTGCCACCACACAAAGTTTATCGACCAAAACTAGAATTAGTGTAGCCTATAGAGAGCACGAAACGCGAGGTCGCCACAATCAGCCAGAGGAGTCTTTGTAAAAGGGTCCCGTTTTTACCTTTTGGATACGGTATTCTAAAAGAGTAACTTTTACTCCAAGGGTGCAACCACACAAAGTTTGTGGACGAAAGTAGAACTAGTGTACATACAGAACGAAACGCGTGGCGCCTGCGGCCAGGTCCCGTAATCCACTTGCGAACCCTACACCACTCCGAGACAGTTTTCCCCTTGTTTTAAATTCACACTTCGAATAGGTGATCCGGTTTAAAGTTCCGATAAGTCCGTTTAAATAGTTTATGGACCTCAGTGGTAGATGTTTTATTCAAATTGTTGTCATAAAATACCTATGTGATGTGTATATATACAGGTGTAATCGTTAAGTGTGCACAGGCGATTATTCCGTAACTATTACAGATTTCAAAAAACTCTAAATTGATATCAAAAGTACTGTTCCCATGCATGCATGCATTTTTTGCATTGGAATATGCCATTTTTAATCAATAATGCAGCAATCATTATTTATTACGCGAATTGAAAAACACACAATTTATTATTGTAAAATGTACTAGTTCTACTACTCTACTTTTTACTATCTCATACTGAATGTATAGGAGCGTTTATTGTAAAGTTTTTGGATATCTTCTCATTAGGTAAAGTACTTTTGATATCAGTTTAAAGTTTTTTTGATATCTATAACAGTTATGGAATAATCGCGTGTGCTCACTTTACGATTACACCCTGTATATGTGTAGTTAAAGCCTGTAGAGTCGGTGTGATGCTTATATCGATAAATTGTCCTAGTTGAAATGAAGATTTTGCTTATGAAGTAACTTTCCTCATTAAACAGATTTTAAAGTCCAATAAGTTATGCTACCTTCATAATCATCGTACGATTTTGTAGTCGACCTTGAGCTTATACAGTACCAGCGCCATAGTATAAGACGATCTAGCTTCATCCTACTTATAGCAATTAGTTTTATTGTGATCACATAAAATATGAAATCAGAAAAAAACACACAACCTAGGTAATCAAAACAAATGACGTTAGAATTAATAGAACTAAGATACTTTTAGGCTTTGTACGTGACACCAAGCGCGTTATATTAATGTCAAAGCAAGTTCTGATCGCATGAGGTTACTAATTCACAAAATCGAATCGCGTCGCGAGGCGCCTACGTTCATGAATGTTTCATGCGTCCTGCGTCTGCCTCCGATTAACGTTTGCTACTTACCACTATTATCCTTATTGACTACGTTCGATGACGGTATGTTTCTTCTTAAATTATTTAGGCATATACCTATCTAAGTCAATGTGAGACATATAAAAATACTTAAAACTATACTACTATACTACTTTTAAGTTTTTTTTTTTTCATCTGATTGTAGCAGCAAACGAGCATGCAGCACCTGATGGTAAGTGGTCACTACCGCCCATGGACATCAACTTTATATTATAGAACATAGGTTCTATCTGAAGTCAATCACAGATGAATTGCTACTCCCTAGGACTATCATGGTCGCCTCATATCAAAGTGTGCCAGCAACCACACCCTTCCAACGAAACGCAAGAAGTGCTTCACGTTAGAAATAGGCGTGGCGGTGGTACGTCCCCGGTGGAACTACACTAGAACCACCTACGAAATTACTCTTAATCCCAACCCTCAAGTTTATCCTTTGATAATTTAATCAAATATGTGAATTGGAAATCAATAATAACGTGTTTTAAAGCCATAAGAAATCTTTACTAAGTGTCTTATCTAAGTGTCTTGACAATGTAATCAGGACTCTTACACAGCAGAAAGGTATTGAAGAAAACTGTTAAGTTACTCCCCGCATTTGGACACAGCTGTGCTTATACAATACGTATTAAAGCATTCCAGCATAATTATATCATCCGTAATAACGAGCGTACAATAATTACTACCCCCTCACTCCACCTGCGTGCATCCTGATACGCATGTTTTATAGTAATCATGTAATTATTATTTTGCGCTGGAAACCGGTTACATAATTTAATATTGTGTATTATACTAGATTAATAAATTCTGATTTAATATATATTTTTTATATTTTGTGTACACGGATTAAGGTCATAACAAAGATTTTACGATTTAAATTTCTTGTATGAACAAATCTTCATGTCTTTTGTTCGCTTTCGCTCTGAAAGGACTGTTAATCATTGACGAGTCGTAAAGAGATAAAACTAAAGGCAGGTGTTCGTCACCGTAGCATAGTCGGACCGGGAGGGAAGTATATTAAATACATCCCAGTGGAGTGGGCGCGGCCGGCGGCGGCTGGAGGCTCTAAGGCTGCCGCTAGATTTCCCGCGGGGGCACGTTAATTTTCTGCCGCCTTGAGCATACTGCCCCCCGGGGGCGCTACCTTTCGCGGAGCCATTCAGACTGAAGGTGTTATTCCGGTAACGCCACTGACTGATGCCGATATGCCTCTCTTGAGGCGTCTTTTTACGTATTACTGAATAAAGTAACAAAACATATTGCCGGCTGGCAACCGACGGTTGAACAGGTATTTGTTAAAATACGTGGATTACAGGAAATATCTTAATATTATGTATTGTTATTACCCATTATAACTCTGGTATTTTATTAATTATTTATACACAATCTCGAAATATAAAGATGATCCAGCATTAAATTTTATTTAAATTACAGAAACACCAATTGCCTTTTATTCTACGCTAACTTACCCGGCGAACTTCGTTCCGCTTAAAAGACAAAAATCTAAAATTAACAATATTCCTCCATTATATTATGCACGTATTATACACAAAACCCTGCCTCTTGAATCGCTCTATCTATTAAAATTTCATTAAAATCCGTAGCTTAGTTTTAAAGATTTTAATGTGCCCTTGAATACTAAAATAATAGTGTTTTCTGAATACAAGTCGTATCGAATATGAACCATTAGAACATTTATCGGTTTATCGTATGATATGTACAACACGTGATAGGCAATACACGTGGAAAAAATGACAATTTGTTTTGCAAATATCATTAAAAGTTTCCAACGGGTTCAGATATTGGTTTCGATCAATGTTTAACCTTTACACAGTTCACAGTTGTGATTACAGTGAATGAATTCCGAGTTTTTATTGATAATAATCATATGTGTTTATATTATTTAAGTAATTAGATTAGAACGACGTGTATAGACAATATACATAATCAAAGTATACCAATTAACTACTGAAAAATAGCGATTTGTCTGATGTAGAGATACTACCATCATGTTTTTATACGACTAAAGTAGCAAACAAATATGCAGGCTACTTGATGGTAAGTCAATTTTACCTCCCATGAACATCTGTAATCATCTGGAATTCAATTTGGTACATATAGGTTGCTACTCCCGAGAACTAAGATGATCGTCTCATATGAGCCGCTACTTACTGTTTGATTGACATGTCTACGGGAAGTTAAAATTTATATATAAGCTTCGTTATATTAAGGAAATAACAAATGAGCTACCACTTTACAAAAAACTTGTTGACACGGCGAACTTCGTTCTGCCCAAAAGTCAAAAATCTAAAATTATCAATATTCCTCCACTATAGTTTGCATGAATTATACATACAAACCTTCCTCTTGAACCACTCTATCAATTAAAAAAACTGCATTAAAATCCATAGCGTAGTTTTAAAGATCTAAGCATACATATGGACAGACAGCGCGAGCGGGAAGCGACTTTGTTTTATACTATGTAGTGATTGTAACAGCCACTAATGGATTAATGATTATTGAGTCCTACTTGAGGTTGGCTACCACTATGTGCCTCTATGCGCCTTGTATAAGAGTTTGTTTCTTAACCCTTCCAAACAAAACACTGCAATGCTTAACACTGGCTTCATAAGGCAGGAATCGTTGTAACCGTGATATATTATCAGAAGAACCATAAAAACTTAACATAATGTTAAATGATTTTAAATTTATATCGATAGGCACAAAGATTTCATCCAATGTCATAATTAGCTTCCGTTGGAAAACTTATATTAGTAGTGTACGAAAAATAGCAAAATTCTTAGTATTTTACTATTCTTAAGGGAAAACTTAACTGTCTAGAGATATTAGGTAACCGGTTTTCATCGGAAAAAGATATCAAGCGCTAGTGAACGTGAAACCAACGAAGTTATCTTTAAACGATGGAATTTAGAACTAATCTTATTTTTATTGAAATACGTTTAAAATGCGTGAAAGAAAAATGTTGCCATTAATGTTTGTATCAATATATCATTTAAGAATTTGTATACTGTTTTAAATGAATAATTTGATATGCACACCATTTTAAATCAGCACTATAGTGGTTTATGAACAATTATTAAATCTTCAATATTCCTACTTCATACTCAATGCTTCAGAATTATATTCATAGGTACATATTTTAATTCAGAGCAGCTATACCTTCACAGAACTGCTTGGGACGCAAAACTTTAGATATTCATAGGCATTTAAGTAAGTTCTTCTCTTTTCTTTTTCTAGTCGTTAAAATCCATCCAGAGTTAATATAAAAGCTTTATTCTCTCTCTCCTTAGTCGTTGTTCTGTAATCCGATAAATTCTTCCCTAGGGAAAGACTACTGTAATCACCTGTCTATACGTCATGACACACGCGACCTATAGATTCAAAAGCATACCTACGATCAGAAACTAGCTTTCTCTATTTCTAATAATTGACCTTAAAAACGGTTGCTAAGAAATGTACATAATTTGAATGTATGAACAGTTGCGACTCGTATGGCAGGCTTAACAAAGTGTCTGATACGCAAAGAATCACACACCCGCCTAAGAGCAATCTGGCCAGTATTTAACTCCACATTAAACAGAATTCAATGTCAATATAACGCCCTATCAAAAGAACCTAAATTAGACATATTTAATAATAAAATATTTTTAAATTTAAGAACTCTATAAAATACTTATTAGCGGATTAATTGCATTCAAATAAATATATACGTTTTTGTAATCCTCTTATACATTTTTTAATATGCATACTACCAGATTTACATATATAGGTAATAGGTACTATACTTAATTATACTTATTACGTGACCATTACAATTAGGCGCATGAAACAAAAGCGGTTCGGTACCCCGCACCTCGCTTCTGTTCCCGCGCATCCCCTAGTGACGTGCAGTCGTGTATCGTCTAGGTGTTTACGTTAGCCAGCACGTGTTTAATGTTATTTCGTTATAATGTTAGTTTAATGAGTGATTGTTGTATTTTCTAAAGTTATTATTAAATTAGTTGATTATTCCTTAATAAATCTCAAAATGGGTAGGAAAAAGACTATTCGTGGAGGAGAAAGGATTCTTACATTCAAAATGTGCATTTTTTTTAACAAGAGAAGATGCATAGGTTCAGTATTCCTGTTCCTCCCAAGTCGAAAATCGAGTGTGTGCTGCAACAGGCATCAGTCCCTTACACAAATAAAAAAAAAAAGAAAATATTTCATATCTGCGAATATATTAAACACATGAAAGTGTTTTAATAAATACACGACTATTGAACTATGGCGCATGTTTTAATAATGGTATACCTACATACTCTTGGTATTTGGTAATAAAATATACTTTATATCGGGATGGGAAATTTCCTAGTTCTAATGACGTTTCAACTGTCATGCGCCTAATTGTTTTGGTCGAATAGTACTCGTCACCCGTCGCAGCGGTCGAAATTCGACCGTTATTCAACTCATAAACTATACATAATATTGTCCAAAGTAGTACGAATATTTCACAAATTCAAATATATTGTGAAAAAATTCAAGTTATTTTGAACGCACTCGTGAACGGTAAAAAGAAGTTTAATTATCTAAGCTGCATTTAAAAGCAATAGCTGGTATTTTGACAAACACATCTGACATTTTTGACGTTATATGTTTTCATAGTAAGACATTGGATATTCAATTTCATTTACTATGTATTTGTTCGTGACAAATGCAAGGTAATGTGTAATGTGTTGTTGGGTGATTTTATGTATATTTTATGCATTGTTTGACAAAATTATTAGAATTGGGTAATCTTTCTCTACATCAACTATGACCATGCGTAATTTCATACTCCTCAGTCTGCGGCAAGTATCTTAAAAACGGATCACAAGTTTTTGCTTCACGTATTAATATACAGAATCAAGGAAGTCGTGTTAGTTACACTATTTATAATCAAGAACGGCTGAACCAATTTGGTTGAAAATTGGAGGGGAGGTAGCTCAGAACTAGGAAACGGGCATAGGATTTTTATAACGTTCTTACCGCGTTTCCGTATTCTCCTGTTTTTTTTAGATTATTTAGAATAATTCAGTTTCTGCAGATACGATTCTCATGAAACTTACAATCAAAATTGGGTACTAAAGATGACATGACATTATGAAAAGTTTGACCTTCAATTTCTAAACCCTGATGATAGAAGGCACTACCACCCTAACTCATAGGAGTTCGCTATTTGTTGTTTATGCATATACAATAAGATTACTAAATTGAGACATACAGTTAAATATTTGGCCTTCAACTCCTCGATTCTGATGATGCAGGGGTACTGCTGGTCTAAACCAAAGAAATTAGCCAGTTGCCGTTTACGGATATATAATACTTGTATAATTGATTAGTAAAGACATATAATGAAAAAAAATACCTCCAACCCTTATGATACAGGGGTACTTCAAGCCTAAGCCATAGGAGTTGGCTATTTGGTGCTTACGGGTATGTAATAAAATTATTAAATTTAAAGACATTGATGAAAAACTTGACCTTCAACTCCTTAACACTAATAATGCCGGGTACTTCAGGCCTTTACCTTTAGTGACGGGGAGGAAACCTTTAAAAGTAGGTACACCGAAGCCTTGGGAGAAACTTCGGGTTATAGGGAATTTTTCCCACTAAAATCTTCTCGGTGACCATCACTCTTTACGGGCTCGTTTCTTGGGAGACGTGTAACTGTCCCTCTGTACCTTCCGGTTTCTACGATGACATGTCACCCAGATATGCCGCCGTCATTCTCGGGGTTCCTTGCTGGGCGGTTCGACCTCCCACTCTAGCCCTCACATTTATTCAAACACAACTCAATTATTCCTATCGGTTGAGGAGTTACATATTTTGTCTCCGAGCCACATGTTCAGACCCGTAAATAGCCAAAAATGAACTGGCTTTGCAATTTTATTAGAACCTACACCAAATATCTTCAAACACGACTCAATTACATCGATTGAGGAGTTACATATTTTGACTCCAAGCCACATTATCAAACCCTTAAATAGTCAATCATGAACTAAGCTTTGCAATTTCATTAGCACTTACACCAAATACCTTCAAACAAACTCAATTATACCCATCGGTTGAGTAGTTCCCGTCATTTTCTCCAGAACCCATAGATGGATCCTAACCATATTTATGTGGGACCAACTTCCAGCTCGTCTCTACACAATGAAAAATAATTATTAATATCGGTCCACTAACGGTGGAGTTATCCTTGTACATACATAAAAAATATATACATATACCGGCCGAATTGAGAACTTTCTCCTTTTTGAAATCGGTTAAAAAATAAGTTTGTCTTAATTTTAAAATCTTAAATCCGATCACTCTTTGGTGAAACGAAGTTCGCCAGGTCAGCTAGTATATAGATAGTAAGAGAGATTTAAATCATAATCTACCACGTTGGCGAAATGAGTTTTGGGAAACTTTTTTAGGGTTCCGTACACAAAGGGCAAAAACGGAACTCTATCACCTAGTTTAGTAACAAGGTGCCTTTTTTACCTTTTTTCCTTTACGTCCGCTCACTCTTGACCGATTTTTAAATAATTCTTAGCCGTGTCGGTTCCCTCAGCTAAATTAGGAATGATACAAGGTGTTTATATTTGCAGCAATGATTTTACACAAACTTAATTTCAGATCAAATCAGATTATCTGTTTGCAAACCAATTATGTGCTAGCATAACTTCGATAAACTTAACCTAATTATAAATATACAATGTTAACTATATGTAACTGCGTATGTAAGAAACAGAAAAGATATTAAAACATATTTTTTTCAATCCATAAATATATAGTTATTTGCCTTTTTATATTTTACTTTAAATACGTAATGCAGAGTTGCGTCCTTTATAATTCCTTACATAATTTATTAATGTGATTTATTAAAAATATCTCGCACTGCCTCTGCCACATGGGTAACGCAAAGTAGATACAAAACAGTAAATAGGTAGCTACCAGACAATATCATTAAGTTTAAACGTCATGGGAATAGGTCTGTTTTCCACATTTCCAACTACAAGCTCTACGTACTATTGAGTAGAGACGGGGATTGTATAGCAGGAATGCGTTGGTATGAGTGTGCTTGGGCCGAGAGCTCCCGAGGGACGCAGGAAGTGTGGCCGAAGCGTCGCCACCTGGGACCCACGTAGGGGAGAAGTACAGCGCTCTTAAGAAATAGGCAATCGACCGTGGATCGCCTGGTTATTAGTAAAAAAGACAAAAATGTTCTATAAGTATATTATTCGCATAGGAATTTTAAGGATTCGATTATTTGGGTCGATGAAGAAATAAACCAACTAGTTTCACGATTTCCTTTTATGTTGAGTTCACACGTAACTAGAAATACTCAAATACCCCGATGAGCAACAGAAATCACAATTGATCATTTAGAGATCTGATTGGGTGAGGATCAAAAAGGAACTTAGCGTATCACACAAAAGTATGATCACTTTATAAAAAAATATTGTATATAATAAAAGCATTCTGAGGTATATTTAACTATAAGTAATACTCTTCATAAGTACTTGGTGTCGCTTATACCTACATATTATTATATTATTGTAGATTTTTATTGATTCATTTTTTACCTGCCCAGAATTAAAAGAAACAGAGGCTCAATACTAATACTTGACCTTTTTAGCATTGATAGAGTAAACAAACACTTCCAGTAATTAAGTAGTGGCAGGTCGCGGGCATCCCCGGCGGCACTGACTGATAATATCTAAACGCCTAATGGCTGCTGGGCCTGTGACGAATGTATCACCCCCCCGCGCTCCACTATGTGATAATTCCAAACGCTGCGGCCGCGCCACCTGGGATATGCCAGGGACGGATCTGTGAACACTTTTTAATTTTTTTTCTACTTATAAATAGGTCTATATGTGTTTTCTTGTTTTTTTATATACTTTTTTTTTGTTATTGTTGTCTTCAATTCTTTGTTTAATTAAATTTGTATTTTAGTTTCTAACGCCTAATAAAAGAAACATTTAATTTCCTAAATACGTTTCATTCAAATATTAATATTATAAGTATCATGGAAAGTTGTTTAATTTTTTTTAAATCATTTATAGAGAATCAATTCATGAAGTGTGATTGTACCTAATTTGTAATTTCCGAAACACCATTAATTTTGCTAAAGGCATTGCATTCACTGACAATACGGTTGTTTATGAGTTATTGTTACAATACAGAGGCAAGTTCGCGAATTATTCAGGGTTGTCGACTTGGCACGACGAGGCATGCGGTGTGGCGACGCGGGCCGCGGTACACGGCGCCGTATGGAATTCGAAATGCACCCCCGGCCGACGATCGAACATCGGCATTTAATTAGCCACGTGCCAGCTCCGAGGCGATCCTTCGCCCGACCAACATAGCGCGCATTGCTCACCCGACTAAGTTGACAGAATAACTTATGGATGCCTCGCATTATTTAGCTAGTCACATGATTCTTGGGCGCTGTTATTGACTAAGGTTCGCACTACCCCCTTTGAACAATGTTGCCTTTTTGTAGGATTAAAATTATTGGTAATTTAATCAGTAAAAAGTATTAAGATAATCCATGTAAGTTTGATTGCACTCAAACTGCAAGTCTCGTAAATAAAAATGTCTCTATTATCTCCTTGCCATCCTTACGTGTCATCGTGATTTACTTATGTCAAACAAATATATTTGTAAAAAAATAGATATTTTGATAAATAATAGTAGTCTTTAGGTGTTTTAAAATATTAAAAAGCCTGAGAGACGAGTACGGTCCTTGCGATGAGGTCCCGCGGGACCGAGCCCACGCGCCCAACTTCGGGCTCAGCGGCGCCGACCCACCCTCCCCGCGCTCACTCCGCCCCCCTTCCCCCCGCAGAGAATACATTTGCGCAACACTCGTGTTGGCCTAACAACGAGACTGCGACAACGGGAACCGTCATTGGGAAAAATTACTCATTTTCCGATTGCTGCCGCAGTAATAACACAAGAACATTGTTCGCGAACAAAGCGCCCATCTTACCTCCACCTCGCACTTACATGTGCCATAAGCCTTTGACCAGCAGTAAAGAACTTAAAGAACCTCCAACAAAATAGAAACAATAAGTAATCCGCGTACATATGAGGGTGCCAAAGGGGAAGCAGACGTCGTATTTTATATTGCTATTGTAATAATCGATTGTCTTCTTGTTTTCTAATACATTTCTCTGGTTTTATTGATAGCTCATATGTGCCATTGTTTCACTGTTAATATGTATATCTGTCAGTTTATACATGCGAGTGTACTATACCAGTAATCAGGTAGGTACTTCAAAAGTCAATAAATATAACAGGGTAAAAGTATAATTTAAGTAAACTTCATTTTTCACATGAAAATGAATCCATTCTCCTTTTCGTTTTAGTACCCACTTACCATAAAATTTAAAACTAAAATAATCTAGCAAGAACATTAAATTATAATAACATTTGTGCGCGGAGCCGAAAGGACAGCTTTAAAAACTTGAAGTGTCGTGAAAGATAAAGTGAAGGTACCGTCGTCGATGATGGGCCTCGGCGGCCAATTTATTTATAATCTCGGGTTCAGAATTGGCTACGAATTAGCATGTAAATATTCGAGGTCCAAGGAGTCTGGTAGAGATTTATCGCAAATGGCGAGAGATAAGCGAGGACAGAGTCGTAAAGCACCGGGCGGCGCCGCGCCGCGAGGCAGTCGTCGGAGCACCACACCCTTTGACAAAGTTATAAAAAGAGCATTAAACCGCAGTAAAAACGCATCGCAAGTGTCATACCGCGGGAAAAATCACTCCTTATTTTAGTGGTCTTATGAATTTCAACGAAGTTGCCGATGAAAAGGAATACTCTCGGGCCCTAACAGCTACATTAATCGCGCGCTCCGTAATCACTCCGGGCTATGAGATTAGTTCGTTCGCATCGAAATGCTTGATTAGTGTTTAAAATGTTTCGTAAAACTTGCAGCTATATCTTAGGCTCATATTTACTGATATCTACACTCTGTCGTTCGTGTATCGTGAGATGCAGTAAAAATGTATAACGTTGACTATCTATTTATATTTAGGCACACGTTGATATGTGTTTACATGTGTACAGCTAAAATTAAACCGATTATTTAAGGTTTTAAAAGAAATATACAAGAAAATATAATAAATATACTACAACGTAACTTGAATATATATTTTCATAAAGCTTTACATTTATTTCCATACAATTAATCTATACATTTATAGAATTGACAGACAGAGCAGTGTTGAAAGTACGTACTACGTTAAACACTGCTCTGTCTATCCTAATATTATATTACCAAAACGTGGGGCGCATGAATTTTGACAGGCATTTCACACGAAGGTATAATCTTTTGTCGGGAATAACACTTGCTTGCAATTTTATTATTATTTTTCAAAATTTGTCAAAGTTGCTAATGCCCTATATCTTACATCAAAATATATTACTTTAGTTGTAGTACTTAGCATAACTATATCTAAATATTAGCAATGTATATGGAATTTTTCACTTTCCAAACTCTCAACCGCGAAGTTCTGTTAAATATTAAAATTTGAAAGTGTCATCCGCGGTTTCGCTCTCGCTGACACTTTTAGTTTCCTCCGGGGAACTTTTCCACTTACTAATGTAAGAAGTAGACTATATTCTCAATCCTGGTGGACACCATGCGGTATATTTTTATCTCCTTTTTCAGTCAGCAACAATTTTGTACCTTGAGCATTTTGAATTTGCGTAAATTTGACTTATAACTTACAAGTTTAAAAATAGGTTTGAAAAGGTTCGATTGTCTACTAATTATTTGCCTGATTGTTACTTCTTATATCCTCTTAAAAGTTGCAGATCAAATATAATTAATACCAATTCATTTTTTGTTAATTCCTTGTAACCACGTGTCCGGACGATGAAAATTTGAATATAAAGTAAGTAAACGTACCGGCTACGGTATCAAGAGGCCTTTACTGTTCGCTCCCCACCTTATAAACCACTCTACGAATGTCTTTCGAAGCGTATGACAGGAAGCTTTAAACAAATGGCGCTTTTTAATACTCGTACGAATCTCAAGCACTTTTCTCAAACATGAATCAAGATTTTATTCTTTCAGTCTCATAACATGTTTATTATACTTACTAGGTAGGTATTTACAATTTTCAAGTAACGTCTTAGAATTGATTGATTTGTAAGAATTTCCTAATATCGATTACTTAAATTATCAACGCTAATAGAACTGTGGATATTTCTCTGTAAGTTTATTAGAATCTACTGAAATAACGACTACATTGTTTTGTATGGTATACAGTTTCCTGCTAAACATGTGTGTAATATTTATAGATCAAAATGAATGCAGAACGAGCGTCCAGCAGATACGTAGTAATTCAACAGAGATTGATTGAGTCACTGCAGTGGCGTCTGCACCCAGCACTTTGTCACCCGTCAAGCGCATTCGCGGCTGCACACAATTCACTGGCCACGCTCCTCTCCCTCATTTATTGCCGGATTAGTCACTCACTACTATCATGCAACAAATTTACTGACAATAATGTCGATATTCCGTATAAATTGACTGACCCAATTGATTACCCTCTGACAAAGCTGTTGCTATGTTGCAAACTTGTAATCGGAAAGATATTAACAGCTTCGGTAGAAGTTTTTTTACTCCGCGTTGTTGTACGTTTCTAAGCTAAAAGATTTCAGGAACTTATGTGCAAGTCTTCCTTTGTACAAAGGACTCCGTCCATGCACGCGTAAAATTCATTCTAAAATTATGTGAAATGTACATTTGGATTTACGAGACTCTCATCATCATACAATTATGCTACAATATTTTTGTATTCATTGGCTACGTTTATTTTTTGTCGAAATAGCAAGACAAAGTGAATAAATATAATGTATTATTAACAAACATTTTTTTAACTAATCTATAAATTAATACGTGAAGCAAAAACTTGTGAAGCGTTTTTAAGTAATATGCCGCGGACGGATTAGTATAAAAATTTTGCACGGTTATAGTGGACATAGAGAAAGAGTGCACAATGATGATTTTTTTTTTCAAATAATGCTTGAAACATACATAAAATCAACTAAAAACACATTACACACACTATCGTGCATTTGTCACGAACGTAAATATTAAACGAAATAGAACATTAAATCACACATAACGTCAGAAATGTCAGTGTTTTTTTTTTTTCAAAATACCCGCTATTGCTTTTAAATGCGGTTTAGCTAATTAAACCTATTTTTATATTTAACGGGTGCGTTCAAAATTACTTGAAAATTATTACATTTTATTTGAATTTGAGAAATATTCGTACTACTTTGGACAATATGAAGTTTAGTTTTTTTATTTAAATTACGGTCGAATTTCGACCGATGTGACGGGTGACTAGTTTCTAAAGTTTTATCTATAAGGTAAATACACTTAAGCTAAAGTCAGTAAAAACAACGTGAATTTCATTTCATGCAATCGATGGACACGTTAATTCCAATGGGCAGTGTGACGAGTGCAAATCGTAACGATCTGTCATTTGTACATCGACGTACCATGCACCCACTGAGGCCGACCGTACTTCATCGCTTATCCGAACTCGTGTGTCAGTGTCACCGGGAGAAGGCTAGCCTGCGATGAGCTACACGCTGCCTCCGTCACTGAATATGCAAATGCCCACACTATATTAACGAGCTATAGCTGTATAAAGTTACGCGAAAGTGACGTAAACGATCTCATTTACTAAGTACCAATGCAATTGGTGCTCTTTTTTATAAGATGGAAGAAGCAACGAGCGTGCAGTCCATCTGATCAGTGCGCCCCTGGACATCTGTAAGCAACTTCATATAGGATATGATTTTTTTTCTATCTGTAGTCAATCCAGACGTGTTGCTTCTCCCGAGGACTAAGATGGGCATCTCATATATAAGTGAGCCGGTAACCACACTCTTCCATCGAAACGCAAGAAATAAGTGTGGCGGTGGTACCTCGTCGGTCGGAACTAATTCTACCACCTGGTAAATTGTAATAATCAGACGATTCTCAGTATTACTGTTAACCTTGATACTGAACAATATTTAACTATAGAGGAGGGGCAGACTTAAATATTTGCTGCCAGGAGACTATTCAAACTGCATTTCTGCCAAACTCTAATATGTGACGAAGTTTAGGAAATAAATAGCTTGAAATTTAAAGAAAAAGAGACAAATTAACGCGTAATTACGCTACGAATCTACCTCGCCTTAAATCTGTACCTTCATTGGGAGTTTATTAAAATTCCTCAATGTATATAAAATAAGACTTCCACACGTTACAGATGCCCTGAGTCCCAACTTACTCAAATTGCGGACAAATTTGCCATTGCGATGGGCTGACTAATCACCTATAAGCATCTTTACTAATGCGTACGAGAATAACGTAATAAATATGCGAAATATTTCGTGGTTACGAGGAAAAATAACAAAAACAATGGCAGCGACAAACGTCAGCAACGTGCCGAAGACATACGAATCAAAAAATTAGAGGAATCGAGATTCAAATTTCTGCCAGATAAATATTTAAGCTTTAGTAACTGTTCTAGTTGCTGCTTTTAACCATAGTATAAGCATGGGAAACATTAAAAGCGTTTATTTCGCACCCAATACAACCGCCGTAGCCCGGTCGCTGCCGTACATCAACTCCTATCGGAACTTATGTGTCAGTGTCATCCCGCCAACCACGCCGTCTCGGTCATTGCCTGGGCGAATTTTCACTCGACTCTACATTTTCTGGCTAACGTAATTGTAGGCTTACTCGGACATTACCGTTCTTTGCTTAAAATCATATTTAGGCTTATTTTTAAATCGAATTGGAAACGGAAAATACGATACAAATTGGATTTAGACATATAAAATATTTTTTTAATAAATATTACTTGTTGTATTGATTGGTAGTCTATCATTCATGAGTATATCTACTACTAGTAGTTCTTCTAATTAAAATGGTTTCTGTAATCTTTAATTAGGTAAATAAATTCTTAAATAATATCATAATTAATACTAATAGAAATAACCCATAACTCTAGTCACTGAATGCTTTTATTTTTCTTCTATACTGTGTATTACATAGACTTAATTTTTCTATAGAGCTCTGAACCCAATTGGCAAAAACGGAACATTATTAAGCCCCTGCTGTAGGAGTATGTTACGGGATTCTGTCCTACACACCGTAAAATTTTCACATTATCTTATAGACACTTAATATTTTTACAGAGTGTGTTACTATAATAAGAACGTATTACTAATATTATATGAATAGAAACTTAAAGTAAAAAACATGATGATGATGATGAGACTCCGTTCAAAAATCTGTCATTTTTTTCTGTCTATCTATTAGCTGCTGTTATGGCAAATTCAAAAACATATTATAGTACGACACCCCCCGCGTGCATGTTCGAGTCACACTATTTCTGTCTAATAACGTCAGTGTTATGCGATATTGTGTTCTGCCCTGAAAGGCGTCGTAAGGGAAATATACTTGTTCAAGACTTTCCTTCTTAATTCTTGACGGTACGCATCAGTTAGCTAACTTCAGACAAAAATCTGATATTATCTAGGTTTGATTACAAATGCCCAAGGGCAGCAAGGCCACTAACTTACAGGTTGAACGTATTCTCGTTTGCTACTTCCATGCTATACACAATCTTGTCTAGTTATTTAAATAACCTTGTATAATTTCAAAATATAACTTACCTTCAAGCGGCTCATCGAGTAGGGGTTCTTCAGCTTCTTCTACGTTATCATTATCGTCTCCAGCTTGATCCTGAGCTGCATCATCAATGAGATCTTTGTCACCACTCATGTCGTCTGTCACGTCGCCCTGTCGCCCCTCTTCAGTCCATTCTTCGTCATCGGCTGCAAATATAAGTAACTTTTAATCTGTTTAAATAATAGTGATATAATATTTAGTATATAGTTGACGTCATGAAGCTATTCATGTACTGTCTTCCTGTTTTCAAAGCGAAAATATCACATCATTATATTGAAAAACCTTTTTATATCAGGGAGGAATTTAAATGTATGTAATATTTTTTTTGTATCTCAAAATCTTTACGAATAAATATAATTAAAATTTCCTTGGAATTCCTTCATAAAATCTTCCTAGAACAATGAAGTCCTGATATCTAATATCCAATATAAGACATTATTACTCTGGTAGCCACTTGCGTTTAGGCTATAACAAGGGATTTTCTTGAGATATGTGACGGCATATCGTTGTACTATAATAGCAAATGGTCACGACACGAATCCAAATCCCTTTTATGTTGTTGTCTACTGTTATGGTAATTTTATTGTAGATGAACCTACAATTTCAGTAAGCGTTTAGTGAGAATGGGTATACGTATAATTTTAATAAATATAATTTTGTGAACACCAATGTATAGATATACCTACCTATCTTATGTAGAACAGATGAAATCGTCGTTATTTTTGTTACAGATGTCTTTTTTTTGTAATTATGGCGACTTTACGGGATTTTTTCCCGCAAATTAATTCAATTTAACAAAGACTATTATACAAATAAAGCTTTTTTTCACATTTTTTTCCAAATCTAATTAAAAACTACCTTTATGTCTCTTAACGTAATACGAGTGCAAATACCTCCAACTTGAGGAAACTCTATCTCTCCTGATCTTTGTGGAATTTATGCAATACTTTATCATTTACGCAGTTTCGCCGCATATCCTATGTTTTAATTCAGGTAATAAGCAATGTATGTACCAAATTTCAGCAAAATCTGACTGACAATACTGCTGAAAAAATCACAATTATCAAGGGTTCGCATTTATAATATTAATAAAATTATTATATCTATCCACAAATTGTATAAGGGCATAAATTGCTACAACAACCCCGTTTTCTCGCTGTTAAAAGATCTGTGTATGAGTTTTAGATTTTAGATAATGATATCTTACACACATGACACAGTATAACATACATGTGTAGGAGTGTAGAGAGGAACTCCACTGAAAGCTAATTAGGATAATGCGGCGCGCGCGGCAACGCGAGTTAGGTGCTCGTCCGTGGGGGCCAGAAATCACAATTTTGCGGAAAAACGATGCGTTATCGCTATTTTAATTATGTTGATGCTTATAAAACAATTTATTGTAAAACTAAATTATTTTGCAATATTCTTATAACGACGTATCATTATACAAGTGTTACGTATCGATAAAGTGAAAATGTAAATAAATTCGTCAGCGAAATTCATAATAGTATTGGACGCAAAATCTATATATAGTACTTATATATAGATACTTATATATATATAAAAATGATATCATGTTTGTCTGTGTGTCTGTTTGTTACTCACTCACTCAAAAACCACTGGCCCGATTTACATGTAATTTTGCATGGATTGTGCTTATTTAACTAGACAGATATATATAGGTAAGCTACTTTTAATATTTTTGATATTTTGCACTATTTAAAGATGGCGACAATCATGGCATCATATCTCATAGTAAACCACGGGCAATTCAGCTAGTTATTAATAAAAGAACATATTTTTACAATCGAATTCATTAATTTAGGACGAATCCATACCATATAAGTATAAGTTACATAATATCTATAATAAAAAGCAGCAGTGCAGCCAGAATTTAAAACTGAAATAATGCCCTCATTAACGTTTGGTGACATAATTAGCTCGATCGGGAGGGTGCGGATGGCGTGATTGCGCCCCGCGCCGCTCCCAATTGTTCAACGAAAATAAAACAACTCAAAACAACCACTCAAATAACGTAGAATAGGAGAATCACAGAAACATATGCATTGTTTTATTTGTCACAAAGTACTTAGCAAGCTAGTTTATTAGTCCTCGAAATAACAAATAATATAGAGCACTTCAAGTTTGCTTTGTTTGTTTTTGTTTAGGCAAAAGACTGTTTATCGTTAGAAATCCATAGAAATGAAATCAATTGGATTGTTTATCAACAATTGAAGATTCCTATTTTGTAAAGTAATAAATATACGAGTGCATTGGTTGTTAATTTGTTTTACACTTAAAACCAGTCATAGATTTATTATTACTTACAGTATAACGCCAATAGTTAATTCAATAAATCGTTAATATATATATAATCATTTTAACACAATAAAAAAAATGCTTTTTATGTAAGTATATAATGTATACATTGTATTGGTATATACATAAATTTGGTAATCGAAAAACACAGTAAATAATAAATGGTAATAAATCATTTTATATTGTAAAGTAAAACAGAGTTCAAGTCCACGCATTCTGAAACTTGTGCTTCCGAAGTATTTTAACTATCAAATTGATGACAGTGGATACGTTCAAGTGAGGGTCTGTTGCAGTAATTTGTAAAAGATCTGGGTCATGGATGCAACTCTGATAAGTGGTTGAAGATTTTACAATACCAATATTGGGATCTTTCTTTACTTTAAAATTCGCCGAAAATCTTTGCTCTGGCAACTTTTAACAACGCTCTAAGTATGCTATGCTACAAAAATAACGATATATGAATAACGATCATCCAGTACCGGTCAGGCATAGCATTGCTTAAAGTGACATACATTTCGGGATACTCAATTCGCTTGGTACCATATGCGCTTAGCGTTAGACCATGTGTAAAGTGACTTAGGTATATAAGACACCCAACCACTGAGAACTATGTACGCTTGGATAGTTGAACAGTTCAGTAAAATGAGTATCATATACCGTGCACTGAAACGCACGAGAACGGTTCGACGATAGCCCATCATAACTCTCTGACAATGGGTCGCTCGGGAGGCATTCAGCACCAAAGCACCAACACTATAACATTGTTGCCAATTCAATTTTCTTGCTGACCATATTGGTATGTGTTGCTTATTACGACACGCCAACAAAACTCCCAATAGTTACGTTTACTGTTGGCTTTAGAACCAACTAAATGGCACCGCTGCGCTGTTTCTACCGCCAACAATAAATTGCTTTGTTCCCACTTCTTTAATAATGATAGCGATATTACCTACATAATTATATTGTGTCACGAAAATATTAGTTATAGAATACTTTAAATTTAAAGGTAATAATAGCTTTTTTCAACGGATTTAACTGAAGAATTATATACGCTTAAAATATATTTTATATTCCTATATATTTTAAATTTCATTTAAATAACACATTGGAACTGTGCCACGAAATCTTACATAATATTGTCTTACCAATGTTCTAGTTACGTCTACACGTCGTTACCACGTTAATAGGTTAGAAACGACCAATTCCACTGGCAGCAGTTTAGATGTAGGTAATAACTATGATTAAAGAGCCGGCAAACAGGAGCACAAAGGAATAATATCACAACCCGCCATCACCGTCTAGGTCAGCGGTACACAACCTTTTACTATAGGGGCCACAAAAATGTTTCAGCGGAGTGATACCGGGCCGCAAGCAGTGGCGTAGCATGGGTTTATGCCGCCTGAAAAAATGGTTGCGAATTCAACTTACTCCAAAATGTCGACCAAAGAAAAGGTCGCCAAAGTTAAATCTTTCAACTCTTTTTTAAAACTTTATCAGTGTCTGGCTTGTTTCTACGTGCTATCCATATTAAATTCAGCTGGGCCCATCAAAACGGCCCGACGGGCCACATGCAACCCGCGGGCCGCAGTTTGAGTATAGCTGGTCTAGGTCGTTGTAGTTTCGCTTAGTTGTATACCTTGGAAACTGTAATTTTAATGTATTCGGAGGCGTTAGTATGATGTCCTGTGGGAGCGGCGAAGTAGCGGCGGTCCCAGTTGTGACCGGTGATCTGAGAAGGGAACGAAATGACGCTCTTGCTCTATCGCAGGAGTGCCTTGATGGAATTACTTTCGTTCTTTGACATAATGATTTGGATCTGAACGGTTGAGCACCTCACATAAAAGCTTAAGTTTCCGCTTAGAACATTATTTATTAGAATAAACCCAATAGTAGTGTTCCAAATAGAGTAATATTTTAAATATAAAAGAATATATTTGGAAACATAGTTTACGTGTCATCTAGAAGAATTTACAGGAGGTTTGTTGTCGTATCATTATTTATTATTATTTATCATTATTTAAATTATGGACATATTTTCACTACATCAACCTCTTTTCTTCAAACGAAAGTATAATATCGTTTATATTTAGGTGGTAGAACCAGGGTAGTTTGGCCGAGTAGGTACCACCGCCACACTTATTTCTAGCGTGAAGCAGTTTTTGCGTTTCGATTTAAGAGTGTGGTTATCGGAATACACTTTTTCATGAGTCAGTACAGAGACCATCTTAGTCCTCGGGAGTAGCAACGTGTCTGTGACTAACTTCAGGTAGAACCCTTGTTTTATACGAAGCTGCTTACAGATGTCCATGGGCGGCAGTGACCACTTATTATCAGGTAGACTGCATGTTTGTTTGCTACTTCAATCAAATAAAAAATCATAAAATTGTCTATACATGTATCGCTTACCGCTGCTGATGCCAAACATGTCGATTTTTACTTTAGACCACAGATAGGTACTAGTTTATGAATATGAATTACATACGAGTATTCAGTCTATTACATAATTATCAAAACTGGGTGCTCATAACGGTCTAATATCAATTAAAAGTCGTACATCTCTGTTATTTTCCTGAGAGACAGCGGCGGGGGGCGCGGGCCGGGGTTGGCGGGAGCGAGGATCCCCCGGGAGCAGGCGGCACGCGGCTGCTTGGGCCAGCTCCCGAGGGACGCGGCGTGGGCGGCGGGCGAGAACTTCGCTTCCACAGGGACCTCCCCCCTTACCCACCACCTGTTCCACACCAGCACCGGGGACGAGAGACCGGGATATTTTTAAACAATAACCTACAGATTTGCCTTTAAAACCTTGCTTTAACATCGAAATGCGATAAGCTCTTTAGTGGTAAAAGGGACAATATGTCACATAAATGTTTAATAACCTGAGTATAATGACTGTTGGTATACTATATTGTAGACAATTTTCGACAGTCATAAATGTATGTCATTATAATTAAAATAAAAGTAATTAATATTGACCGATACAAATTTGACAATTCATTAATATGTTACCTCAATCACAAATACTGAAAACCATAGTAAACCTAATTCATCGCCATCCTTATTTCGGATCTGCCTCTTATCAAATCCGAAAACAAAACAGCTAGATATGTTACTTTCTTTAGATTTTTTGCGCGAAAAACCGTGAGTGATTTATGGTGCTCAACAGGGAGTAGAAAGATACAATGCATCAATGTGTTAACAGATTATGTTAATATTTTTCCCACATTTCCTGGTAACCATGTATTAACACAAGAAATAAGGTGAAAATATGTATATCTTAAGGTTCTATGGTTTTAAATGTTTTCTAAGCGTTCTATTTTTATTTATTTTCAATTGATCACTGTCATTTAATATAAGCTATTTAATTTCACAAAAAATAATTGTGACAAAAACCAGAATCTATTTAATATTTTAATAAAAAATAATACATATTCTTAAAGAAAAAAAAGAAATTCAGCCAAATGTCAAGTGAATCGGTCTTTTACTTGAACAACAATTAAAAATAAGTTACTTATGTCGCAATAAAACAGGAGATAATCGGACGGGAGGCAATACCGATGTAAAACTGTTATGATATGGCCGCACCGTATTTCCCCGAGGCGCGCAAGGCAGTGCGCCACCCGGGGGAAATTTCCCGCCATCTCCCACGGGTCTCTGCGAGTTTTATGGACGCGCTACACCCCCCTGCCCCGCACTTGCGCTACTTCACGTGTTGTGACTACATTTATTAAAACATTTATACTAAAACCTTAATTATTTTTATGTGGTAAACGTCGTGTTTCTTTTCGCTGATGTCATTTTAGCCTGTAAATTTAATAATAAACCGCAGTACGTCTGCAAATAACTGAAATACCATTATTATCGTTCCTGATGTCCTGTAACTTTTCTGGATATACAGTTCCGAGGACTTATGAAATTGTAATAACTGTTAATTTAATCATGCTCATGATTAAATATCGATAATTAACCATAGACACAACTACATAATGTAGGTAATTATATACTGAAACCTAACATATTAAACAGTTAGAAACATTATAATTTTTCGTCGTATGGAAGGTCAACATAAGCATAAAACTGTTATGATATGGCCGTGCCGTACTTCCCAGCGACGCGCAGGGCGGTGCGCCACCCAGGGGAAATTTCCCGGCGGCTCCCGGCAGACCTCGACGAGTTTTATGGATGCTATACCTCCCGCAGTAGCGCAAGCCTCCATCACTTATCACTATACATCGCAACAATCACGATTAAAATTAACTCTACCATGGAGAGTCAATTTCGACTAATTGACGCACTACCTAACCCAAAACTATAAAATTTGTGCAATACGTTCATTTTAAGATATAGACACCTACTAAGAAAGGATCTTTTGTTGTTCAAACCTTACAAGAGTTAATGCCTTTTTTGCTGAGGGGTAATCCTTCGAAAGGTACTCGTCGTCGTGGAAATGTTGCCGAATTATGAGGGATTCTTATAGATTCTTACAGATACGCAATACTACTTCCCTGATGCTGTTAAGAGGACGCAAGATCTCCAAAGAAATGGAACTGAAGTCCTCTAAGCGAGCTTCTATTTGAACTACGCCTACTTCTATTTGAAGGTAGATCGTGAAAGTTCACCACACCGTCTGATATTTATGACAATGCGACCACACCATACCATCGCCCTTCCCGGAGACGCTGGTCAAGCGGCTCTAACTCGTTTTTTCATTCACAATCCTTACCTTACCTTAGCCCTATTCTGATCTCGGATATACCTGAGCCCACACTGAGAATAAAGTTAAATGTAAAGTGCCATACAACACCCAGTAGGTAATGCAACATGCATTACCTAGTACTTACAAATTTCTATACCAATATTAATATTTTACAACAAAAAAAACTATTGATACATTGATACAAAAAAATCTTGAAACTGTAAAAGAATATTAAACGTTTTAAAAATGTAGTACCTAATTGAACATAAATTTAAAATACGTTTAATGATTAAGCCTACAAACAGTGAATCATCAATTGGAGTTGGATCTTAACTTCCTTCCCATCCATCCATCCATCAGCCTTTTGATGTCCACTGCTGAACATAGGCCTCCCCTAAATGGCGCCACTCCAACCGGTCCTGTGCCCTCTGAATCCAACGGTTTCCCGCTGTCTTCTTCAGGTCATCGGTCCATCTGGTAGGGGGGCGACCTGTACTCTTTTTGCCTAAACGTGGTCGCCACTCGAGGACCTTTCTTCCCCATCGGTTATCGGTCCTATGAGCGATGTGGCCGTCCCATTGCCACTTCAGCCTGCTAATTTTGAGAGCTATGTCTGTAAGCTTCGTTCGTCTACGGATTTCATCGTTGCAAATCATGTCTCGTAGCGAAATTCCGAGTATAACCCTCTCCATAGCACGCTGAGCGACCCTGAGCCTCCGAATGAGGCCTACAGTGAAGGACCACGTTTCGGCGCCGTAGGTCATTACTGGCAACACACATTACTCGAATAATTTCGACTTCAGGCACTGAGGAATTTTGGACGAGAAGATACTACGTAATTTATTTTAACTTATTCACCAAAATTTATGGATTTATTATCATCAGATCATTGCAATAAATCTAAATTAACATGATGAAAATGAAGGAAAATATCTACTAGAGAAAGTCTCATTTAACATGTACACGCTTTTTCAATTCACCGATCAAAGGAAAATGTTTCAAACTGCATTAACGTAAATTCCAGTAAAAGATAGGTCTGATAAAAACGTTGACACAAAGCCAGATCGACTTAACCCTCATCAGGAGGCTTACAAACGTCCATGGGTAACGTTACCGTTGTTTAATATATTCATAAAATATTTTGACGCTATTCTACATCATATTAGGTATTACACGTACGTCATACAGTTTTTATACCTACCCATTTTAGAGGAACCGGAAAAGTGCAAAAGGAATTTAAAGCATCGCATTCTTCTTTGATTTAATAGAATTAAAATAAATGGTACCTAATAGGTATACTCGTCATACGGTTAAGAAGAATGTGAAGGCAAATCACAGTTATAGATTCTTCTCCTATCTTATCCGATTCTTACCCTAAGCTCTTGAATAAGCTGTAGTATTAGAAAAGCTTTGTCGTCTGAAATGATTTGATTATAAGTTTTAACTCAGTTTTACAGCTCATCAGTTAATCGGTCCTGCCAATCGATCAAAATTGAATTCTATAAGTAACCAAAATGTTTATACTTATACAGTTAGTTCATACTGCCACACCGTGTCACGTTGCTGTGAAATAATCAAGTTTTCCTTAATAAGGTTTCCTCAGGTGCCAGTTTATGCGATTAAGTTGATAGCGAGTCCCTCGATTGAGTAAGGCGCAATGACATTGGATTACCCGGTGTGACCGTTGTAGCGAGCAGAGACGCATGTGCGGCTGGACAGCGAAGCACGGCGACCGCGGCCGGTCACTGATAAAACGCTGATATTAGGGCGCCGCGGCCGCAGCGCGTCGCAACGGCTCCATCACGGCACTGACGTCACCGATTAATTAAACCTCCGAAACTTCGCAAATCGTCCAGCACTATGGAGCTTGTCTATCTGATGATCTAAATTGATTATGACCTTGATAATATAGGAAGAATAAAGCATTGCCTATAAGAAATCCGCTTACAAAGATTTTAAGTCCACCGAACCGCACTTGATAAGGATAGCGCGTCATTACCTTAATGTTAAGTATCATGAAAGAAAACTCAGGTTTTGCAGTTGAACAGTAATGAGTTAATGATGATTTAGTGAATAATAGACATAAGTTGATTAATATATTGGAGTGCAGAAGTCAGTATTTCAATACATTAAAAAGAATTCAAAGGCAGCGAATTTGTTATACCTGCGTCTATTCAGGATCAGCGATAATTTTGTTTGTTTTTCTTTAATAAATGTACAAATAAGCGAACATGCAGCCTACCTGATAGTAAGAGGTTACAGCCGTCTGTGGTAATCTGCGACCAACTCATACTTTTTATCTTCAGCAATTCAGGTCCTGACATGTTTAAGCTCTGAGAGTCAATAGGTGAATTTCATCATTCATCAGATCTATCGTTATTGTAACCGCAACCACAGACCATATAACTGTGACCTTAAAGCACAATTATTTTCTTGTTTCTGTAAATCACTGTTTTTATTGTAATATTAAATTGCATAACAATATAAAATTACGGAATTTGTAGTATTGTATGAAATAATGTGTATTGACAATACTCGTATTGTCGTGAACATTCGAAAATGTGTTTTTTGTATCCAGTTCATTGTAGCGCCGAGGATGGCCACGGGGGGGGGGGGGTGGTAGTGCGGTAAAAATCCCACATAACCCTGCGGCGCTCCCACGTAGCTTTTGAAGGTTTCTCCCTCAAGAACAAAAAAAACCCTATTGTTTCAATAGAGTGGTATTTTATCAACTAGGCTTAGTTTCCATACTGTTCCATATTTGTACTGTGCTTAAAGGCCAGTTTTATATGAAGTTGGTTACATTATTCGTACATGGTCCGTGATTAGGAGTAATCACTTGCCATTTGATGGAATGCTTGCTCACAGTCGCCAATGGCTATGATATATATTATTTACATCACTTAAATCTAATACTAATGAATATGATGGCGAACTATGCTTCAATACTCCATAAGTAGAGAATACCCGGGAATTGTAGCCATAACCATAACATTTGTTTACAATTCAGAAAAATTAATTTCTACCTTAAAACGACCCTGTTATTCAGTACACTCTACCTATACATTATTTTCTCTTAAATTAGCGTTGAGTAATGAAATAAGGGGTGTCAGCTCAATTTTTAAATTACTAAAGAATCTCTGATAGAGTCCGTAACTGTTGTACTGGTTGGAACATTGGAGTAACTGTTTAACTGTTATACCGAAGGGTCGTCCAAGACGATAATAACAATTATTTATAATACATAACCACATGTCAGTAAGTTATTTTTATTGTACAGTGAAACATATCCTTAGCAACTCTAGTTGCTTAATATACATTAAAAGTTAAATGAAAACTGCTATTTTAGTTCTGAAAACAATGTTTGTGGCTGAACGACGATGTAATGTTGTTAACTTAAGGTATCGATCTGTGGAGTCTAGTACTTTCGTAATGCGTCCCGCGGGGAGCGCGAGGATGCTGCGACTCCGACCGACTCCGGGGATACCTAATGCAATACTACCTCCTTCGTGCTAGCTATATGTTATAACATTGTATAATACCCTCAGGTACTTTATCTGCTTTCAAACATTAGCTATAAACTAAACTATTATTACCGAGATTTAGAATCTTGCAGAAATGGAGATTTTCGACTATTAAAAGGCCAACATAAAGCTGGTTTGGGGACCAAAAACTTTGTACAATTTATTTTGTGTTACGTAACTCTTCAAGGTTTTATGTGTCAGATTGCAATAACAAACATAATTTCATATAAATATGAATTAACAATTAATTTGCGTCAGATTTTAAAGGTAATTACTAAAGTACTAATACACATTAGGATGATAGTTGGATTAGATATAAGCATAATAAACAAAAAATATTCATCTAAAGACCTATTGCTTTAAAAGTACTTGTTTAGCTAACTATTGAAGTTGCAATGTATAGTAGGTATAGGTACTATTTTACCATAATTACCTTCGTCACCTAATATTGCGCACTACCGGACTCAGGTAATCGCATAGAATGAAGTTTTCAAGTAGGTAATAGGAAACGAAACTGCCCAAGTGCGGATTGATATACCTTTCTTTCTTAAGGTAGCGTTTCCAATACATTAATTGTTAAAAAAAAGATAGGTTATTAGGGAAGTAACTGACACTTAGACCTCACACAATCATTCATGATTAATTGATTCATTCATATTGAATCATGTGCTTGCTAAAATACCCACAATGACATGTATACAATTTAACATGGATTTTTTACTGATATGTAAAACACCATAATAAACAACAATGGACATAAAGGACCTAATTCATAAAAATACAACATTAATTTAAACAACCAAAAGACTAAGTTTCTATTTGTACCTAAACTTTAGGTCCTGAGAATGCAAAACATGCATGTTAGGTATTGATATTGTTAATTTACTGGCATCATCTTTAAATATAAGTTTTTTACATGGTAATAGATTTTCATGCTCTCTATGCCCAATAAAATTATTGAGCTATGTTTTATTTGTACGAAGATTAAAAGAATAAATAGGTACGTTGTAAATCAGGTGAACAAGCAGTAATATATTAACGATCCGTAAATTAAAAATAACAAGAATATAGACTAATTTAAAATCGTACAAAGTATGAATATACGTTAATATGAAACTTACGTTTCAGGGATCGTGGTTTCGCTTGTTTCCTCCTAGACATAATTGTACGATTTCAAAATATAACACAACCATGCAAATCTGTTATAAATATATCAATCCATGTCCACTGAAATCACTAATTTCCAAATATCACTTGCGTCAAAGTTCATCGGAAGTTACGTGTGCGAGCTTGTAACGGGATACGGGACGAGTACGGGACGAGTACGGGCGCGCGGCTCACCCCGCGCTTACTGAACTTGCTGGCGCCCAACAAGTGGCAATAACAATATAACCTGCCGCGCAAACTCATACAAGACGGCCTGCCTACTTATTCCTGACACCCATTGTCTTAATATCATTAGGGTTGCGCCTAGTCACTTTGTAGCTTAAAAGCTTTAGTCTATGCATATGTTCTAATAAGAAGCTGCGTTAAAATTTGCTTTACTTAGTTGTAATGTAAGTTTTTCAGTAGCGTTTCTTTTGCAATAGGTATTATTTCGTACTTCGTAAAGTATGTTACCTTTCATTAACAATGCTACAATAGTAACAGATATTATTTTCTGGTAAGCGATAATAATTATTATTAAATATTTTAAAAAAGTAATTTGCAATTTATTCTGAATTCTATTTTTTCTGCATGTGGCTTTTGATTAAAAATTCGAGTGTGGACTTTTTTTCTATAATTTGATGCAACAAACGAGCATGCAGTCCACATGGTGGTCACTGCCGCCCATGGATTACTGAAAGCAACTTCACATAGAATGTGAGTTCTATCTGAAATCAATCACGGGTGCGTTGCTCCTTCTGAGGTCCTAAGGTGGTCGCCCATTTAAAAAGCTTAACCACAACATACTCTTCCATCGAAATGCAAAAACAGCATCACGCTACAAAAAAATGAGGCGGTGGTACCTCCCCGGTTGAACTACACTACTACCACCTAGTTTACATTATGCATCTTTTTTCGGAGTGCCCTTGTATGTACCTATGTTTAGGTTTAACATGAGTAGACTATATTTATGGGTATGGTAGATACTTTTGAACCAAGATTGCATCATGAGTAAATAATATGTTTTAGTTTTTAATTACAATAAAGTAGTAACCAAACATGTAGGTCACATGACGGTGAATGTTCACTACTACCTATGGACATTTTTAATTACCACGCATAACTTAATTACCACCAGATAAAAACACGCAACATCATGAGCGCCGCCAGAATTATTTTCAGAGAGTTGCATCTGCACCTAATTTTCTTTACCATACGCTTTCTTTACCAAGTATTACTTGATTTTGGTATTATAATAAAAAATAATGTAGAATACTTCGTACTTTTACTTATTATAATAATAATTTATTTCCGGATAAGGTGGTGCAATTGCACTGCCTTGCACCTTGCTCCAGGCGCCCAGGAGCGCCATAGCTTAACAATGCTATTATATTAGACAGAAATAGGTGTAGTCCTCTGAATTTGAACCACATAGGTTTCTACCCCCCTAAAATATTTAAGCACATGCTTATACGATGTAGATTACTGTTGACATCGCTAGTACTTTTACGTTCACTTCCCAACGGAATCAAGTATTCTCCTATAGGTATTTTACAATTCTTAGATTTATTTCAATCACCACAAGAGGAGGGAAAGGTTGTCGTAAGGTGCGAGAGATTGAATAAATATCCTCTTCAACATTTTCATTTTGGTTTTAATTTTTGCTTAACACTCATCCACGCCTAGTGCGCTACCTATCCACAAACGTACCTACTTAAATAGGCGGTAATTTTCTTTTAGCAATTTTAGTAATTTATAAGCATGTAAGTAATAAGTATGACGACCCGCGTGGCGCAGCGGTTGCTATACCAGTCTGACACGCAGTGGGTCCAGGGTTCGATTCCCGGCCAGACAGGTATCTGAATAATGAGTTTAGATTTTTGTTCTAGGTCTGGGTGTTTGTGTATTTGTCTTGTGTGTGTCCATGGCACCCACGACACAAGTGAAAATCCTACTGTGGGGCTATGAGTGTAGAAAGCGTTTTAAATTTAAGTTATATCAGACGACAAGTAGTTACTGCTAAGCCTATGCTAGAAGCTGTAGATACCCCCTTATAGAATTTAATACTTACCAGGAAACTACGTTGATGAGGCTTTGCTCAGGGGAGGCTTAACAGTCAAACAGAAATTCGATACATTTCGCTTCTATTTGGCTGTCCATAAAACTTAAAACACAAGACGAAACATGAACTATCGCAGTTCGCCACTTAGTTTCGCAACAGAGATGTGCTACAGGCATAAAAACTGTTATTCTGCGATCATAAGAATAAAGGCCGTAACTAATAGGTACCACACTGTAAGGTAATATAATAAATTAATATAACTATTAACTTTGCCGTCGTAACAAGGAAGTTTTTTCATATTCCAACAAGCTATTTTAACAAGCGGGTATAACTACCCGCGGAGGGGGGGGGGGCGCCAGGGTTTTATTGCATAGGGTGCTACACGAGCTAGAGGCGTGCCCGTGGCGTTGCTATCACACAGCACTACCAGTAAGTTGAACATCTCGGGTCTCTGCTGATGTCTCTGGCGTCCACACCCGTTTAATAAAAGTACCTACAGCAATTTTACTGTTGCAATCGGTTTTGGATACCTACGAGGTAAAATTATACAATTCCTAGAAAAATGCACCATACCCTACATGAAAAAATCTCTGGAAAATGCATCATAAAATCAGATCTAAGTATAATACCTAAGATATTCCAAGTATAGGATCGTTTTAACCGTTAGTTTCATTTTTTTCTTGTTATTGAAGGGAAAACTTACACCGGGTTATGTGAGATTATTACCATACTAAAAAGTGGCCGTCTTCGACGCTGCGTGAAGGACTCTGAGTTCTCAAGTTTCACATTCTATTTTTTATGACCGCCTTACGGCATGCGCCGTCCTTCCCGGGGTCACTTTGCTGGACGATTCGACCTCCCACTCTTGCCGCCCGCAACCCCGGAAGCCCCTTTTTAGTCGCCTCTAACAACAGATAAGGGATACCGTAGCCCTATTCTGGTCTCGGAACTACAGGACAGCCTAACTTAATACCTAAGGCATTTAACAGAGTGAACTGATCAAGAAATCCCAGTAGATATGTGGATTACTTGATCAGTTAAGTTTTAAAGAACCTATTATTATTGTATGGTGATCATGTAGCAGTGGTTTTATTTTTACAATATAGGAGTATAAAATTAGCATGCAGTCTACTTGATGTCAAATGGCCTATTTGGGCTATTTGTTAGCGTCAGGCCCTTGCACCAAGTGCGATATTTTTTGTATGGAGACTATTATATTTAATACTATTATAATTTAATTTTGATACTATATGATACCAAAATTATCGCAACTGGTCCAGGTGTCCTGACGCTAACGCCACTTCCACCCATGGAAATATGTACCTAATTAACCGACATTATGAATACAATGTTACCTACCTGATTTTAATCTTACCTACCTGCTTTCGGTCACATATGCGTTGCTACCCATAAAGACTAAGTTTGAATATCTCGGATAGCAATTCTCTCCCTTACCACATCTTTTAGACCAGAACACAAGAGCCCCTAACACATGTTATTAGGCATAATATGATGTTATACGTGTACCGGATGTGCTTTCGAAGTCGAATCACAAATGGTGGTTTATCCGTCTAAAATCTGTATGCACCTTTTCGGTCACTTCGGTGCAGGAGCAACGAACGCCAGACTGCGGCTTTGACTGATAGCCCCAATTTTCCAGTTCCGTGACCTCAAGAAAGCAGATTCCACAAAATTCTACTCTATTCATAAACACTCGAAATGTTGTTTGTTGTTTTTCGCGCGCATCTTATTAAAAAACAGTGAAAAACCTTAGAAGTATGTATCTCTTGAGATGTCGTCTACCCTCACGGCGGAAGGAGATCCTTATGAACTTTTCTGTGATAAAAAAGTTATTTATGTTACTAATATTTAGAACCAGACCATTAATATGATATACAATACAAACTGTTAGTGTTATTTGGTGTGATATAAAATAAAAAAATGTCATATAAACATACGCTCGAAAACATTACCCTCCTAAGCAGTCGGGTAACAAAACAAACTAAAAACTAGTATCTAGGTACTCCAATAGTAGGATATTATTGGAATAGGATTGGATTGGATACTTCCAATGTAAGTAGGTCGAAGAATTGATTCTGCAATTTATTATTATATCTTAACAAACAACATCCACCCATCCAAACTTTCGCATGCATAATAAATAATAATAGATAAGATAAAATATCTACTTGACGAAGGCTTATAAGGTTACTCCTAATTTGAATGCAACCTTAAATTGTTTGACAATGTCAAAGAAGGTCATCTGTCAACTAAAGAAATGTCAATGTGACGCACAAATCAAATGTAGAAGAGAAGTCGAATTGGAGTAAAAATGTTGTGGGTTTCATTAAATAATTTGTATTGTAAATAATGTAAATCGAACAAATTGTAAAAAATTATAAAACTGAATATAATATGAAAAATGGAGTTACCTTATGAGGTACGTATTTGTTTATTTTTCCTGCAAAATACACTTCCGTATTAAGTATATTACGATTTTCTTTGTTTGCCTTTTGAGTTATCATTTTCACGTGATCTCGATTTAAGTATCTTTTTTACCTTCATGATTGACTTCCTGGCTTTCTAATTCGCAAAGTCCCTGTCGTTTTTCTGTCCATAACTAATAGAAACAAGGTAGTTCCGTTTAACTTTATATTGTTTAATTTTGTTTGAGATAATTTGGAATATTGGTCTCCCACGTAAATTTTATACATCTAATATTTATTGAAAAGTTATGCTAATGAACTTCATATAGTGATAGGAAATTTTCGAGATCTCTTACCTGAAATAGGTGTAAATATTGATGTAGAATTTTAATGTATTAACTATACCACTGGTGACCAATGTAGAACACAAGCCTGTAAAATGTTTCACAGAGATGGATGTAGGCTCTATTGCATCATGACTATTACATCTATTGCATCTCTTCACTATGACCCTAAATGCTATACATTGCTGCCAGGTTGAACAATGCCAATAAAAATCAAAATAAAATATCCTTTTAATTAGTGCTCAGTTGCTGGAAAGTTAAGTATATTTAACCAAATTTTAGATTAGATCTTCAATGCTCAAATGTAGAGTGCCCCTCATAGTTCTCTCAATCCATTTTTCATTACATTTGTAATTTTAACTTTAAAAATATGAATTTCTAACCAAAACAGGTCACAAATGTATTGTCTTAGAAATTGTTAACATATGTATAATATAGCCAGCATTCACTCTTCCACCAAAATGAAAGAATCACATTATGAGGAACAGGTAAGGAGGTGGTACCTGTCAAGTAAACCATATTGATTCCACCATATCTTACTCTCATAATTACTTTGGTCTATCATTGTATCATTTTAGAGTTTATCTGTGCTTCTGACTGGAACAAATCCCTGGATTATCTTTTATTATCCTTATTCTATTACTTATCTTGTTGACTACACTTACTGTGGATATGACATTAGATAGTGTGCATCTATATTGGTCCTCTTATCTCTTATCTTTTATCTTTTTTTTCTCAGTTCTAGTATGAATTGTACTCTTAAAATCTCCAGATAAAAATGTTTTTACAGTTTTCACTCTTACATTATTTCCCTAAAGTTGACTACTACAAAACCATCTAAAATGTAACACAATATTTGCTGCCATTTTGAAATATAAACATATAATGTGTTGGTCACTTTTAAAATATTTGTTTTATGAGAATAAAGAGTAATACAGAGATGTCAAAAGAATTCTATTTTATTTTAAAAAAATGTGAAGATTGTTTCAAAACAGTTACCTATGATATTCTTTTATTGTCAGAAGATACAATGTAATCAGATAATTATATGGACATAGTGTATTCACTTATAGTACCTACTATAAAGTAATTATCACATACTAGCTGGACCCCACAGCTTCGCCCGCATTAAAAAAAAAACCATGTATCAATTGACCCGTGGGAATAAGATATTTTATATTTTCCTATAGTAAAAAGTAGCCTATATGTTTATCCACAGTGTTAGCTGACTCCCTACCAAATTTCAAGAAAATCGCTCCAGCCATTCACACGTGAAGAAATAACAAACATAGACACTCACAAACTTTTGCCTTTATAATATTCTGTCGTCGTCAACCCATTATTGTCCCACTGCTGGGCACGGGTCTTTTCTCAGAATGAGAGAGTTTAGGCCATAGTCCACCGCGCTGGCCAAGTGCGAATTGGTGGACTTCACACACCTCCGAGAACTTTTTTTTTTTTTTTTATAAAGAACTCTCGGGTGTGTAGGTTTCCTCACGATGTTTTCCTTCACCGAAAAGCAGTGATAATTAATGTATAATACGCACATAAATCAGTGGTGCGTGCCTGGGTTTGAACCTCGGACCTCCCGATTGAGAGGGCAAGTTTCAACCATTAGGCTATCACTGCTCAATATATTTATATTTTACTTTATAATATTAGTATAATCAATTGTCAAAGAATGCTACAAAATAGTTTGTCATAGTTTTCATAGTCGAGCAGTCTTCACATATTGTTTCTTATGTAATTGGAAAAGTTACAGCTAATTAATTTATTTAATACAATATTCCTTTCCTATTCCTTCCAGGTTCTTGTACACCTGTTCAAATTTTTGCCCAAATCTGACAGAAAAGCAGCAAGTGAGACTTGCAGGTCCTGGTACATTGCTGCAAATGATAGAGCGTTTTTAAAAAATAAAGTTGTGATTTTCTTTAAATCAATACTGAATGATGAAGACACCTCACCACATTATATATTTGAAAATGCTGCAATTATTTATATGAATTTTCTATTCAGTGAGGTGGAGATATCCAGTAAGATAAATAGTTTTTGGGATAGAGTAGGAGAAAATATCAGAAATTTGACTCTCAGAAATTGTGATATCTGTGAGAAAATATTTATCTACATCCTAGAACAATGTCCCAATTTAGAGACATTAAATATCCAAACTTGTAAGGAACTGTTCATGTCTGGACGGCTACTGGAAGGGGAAACTGAAGGATTGGCAGCAAATAGTTTAGACAAACTAAAGAGTATAAGCTTGTCAGGAAACCAATATCTAACAGATGCACTGTTCAATAGATTTGTAAAAGCAGCTCCACAACTAGAAGAGCTTAATTTATCTGGATGCTCTCTACAGTTTCATTTTGGTCTTGTGAAAAGGTTTTATCCTCCTGACTCAAATGCTTTTCAAAATCCTTCAGAAAGTGTTCTAACATTCTACTTTGTCTTGCAATTCATTATATCCAGAGCTAAAAGTATGAAGCGATTGGTGTTTTCAAAAACTCTTATTGATGGCGCTGCATTAAAACGGTTATCTGAAACAGAAAATCTACAACTAGAATCTCTGAAAGTACATTCATGTGACCAGCTCACGAACACCGGTTTGCTAGCGCTCACAACTCACCAAACTTCTTTAAAAGAACTTGACATTGGTTTATGTACAAGAGTGACTGACCAGTCATTGGTATACATTTGCAAAAATCTGATCAATTTGGAGTACCTAAATATTCAACGATGCAGAGCTGTCACAGATTTAGGTATAGCAGAGCTAAAGAAACTGACGAAGCTAAAAAGTTTAAACATCTCGCAGTGTGAACTCATAACGAAAGTAGGCTTAGAGCAAGGAATTTGTGCAGAAGAAAATAATATTCTAGAAGAATTGGATGTCCATTCACTAAACTTAGATCAAAATGGTCTCATCATGATGTCTGAAAAACTGCTAAATCTGAGATCTATTGATTTAAGTTATTGCTTTAATGCCGTAACAGATGCCTCCATCCAAGTGATATTTAAAAACCAGGTATTACTGCATACCCTGAAAATAAGTCATTGCGATAAGGTATCTGACGCAGGTTTAACGGGGATGGGAAAATTGGAATCTGAAGGGGATGACGATGGCCCCATTATGTCTAGCTTAGACCATTCTATCAACAACCTTAAGATTCATTTGGGATCTAGAGCCGAAGAAGAAATAGTACGCGATGCAAGAAGAAAGCGAGATGTGATGCTTATGTGCGAGAAATTATCACTAGATTCTTATAGCGGATTTTCTTTAGCGAGACTGAAAAGCCTGAGAGAACTGGATATTAGTGGTTGTAACAAAATAACAGATGTAAGCCTTACATACGCATTTGCTTTCAAGGAATTAAATAATTTGAATTTGAGCAGGTGCCAACAAATAACTCATATTGGAATAGAGCATCTAGTCAGAAATTGCCCTAGTATTGAATATTTAAATCTGACGGACTGTTATAATTTAAAAGATGAAGCTGTAGAAGTAATTGTCAAAGGCTTAAGGCGATTGCAATACTTAGAATTAAGAGTAAGTACTTAATTTTTTGTAGATAGTTCCAAACCTTTATTTTAGAAGTTTATATAATTTGAATTTTATATTATGTTAATCCATTTTCTTATCAATTACAGGGCTGTAATCCTCTTACGGACACAACATTACATGCTATACGGAACTATTGTGAAAAATTGAAGTTTTTGGACATTCAGGGTTGTCGAAATATGTCAGCCGATCTTGCATGTGCAATAGGAGCGCTTCCAACTTTGCATACCGTACTCGTGACTAAACCAGGACCTTACATTAACGAAGGAATTAAAAACCGAACTCCGGCGACAAAACTTTTACCGACGCTGTTACGAAAACTCCGTTTACATTAATTAACCAGTTTTTCAGTTATATATAACTTAAATTGAAGCATGACATGAAATGGTTTCTTTTATATAACAAACTAATTATATATTTTATTGTAATAGAAACAGCAAACCAACATACAACCCAGGTAATGTTAAGTGCTTACTGTCGCTCATGGACACAACCGTTCGAAATGTGAAAGGTCTTCAATCATACATCTAAGTTAAAATGCTGCACATCATGTTGATGTTCAAGCGGTCATGACAAGTTACGAGTACGATAGTTCAGACCGACTTGGTACCTCGATGTTGTATTAACATTTCTACGCCCTACATAACATGGCTACGCCAATATAACATGGCTTTAGCTGTATAAAAAAGTTACAAAGCTTCATGCCAGGACGGCTATATTCGAAATATAATATGTAAAGGGCATCGCGGAGCGATCCCCGAACTGACCCAATACTCAGGTATAGCTTGATAGAAATAATAATAGGAGGGAAAAATAGTAGGCAAACGTCGGCGCCACATTGCAATCGCCTTATTAGTGCGACCACGGCTTAATATTTAGTTAAACATTTTTCTAGTTTCTTTTGGCAGCTTACAAGCAAACATTGCATTTATACATACAAAAACAATTAATGTAATGTTATAAAATAACATTAGTCCAATGTAACCTTACCGACCTATTTTTACTGAATGAATATAAGTGCCTAATAGTATCAAGTGCATCTTAGTAAGTACTTAATGAATAATATTTTAATCACTCATTTGAAGGTAAAAACTTCTCCAAATAAGTTAATAAGAAGAATGAACATAAGTTCATAATTATGTATTTCTATTGGCCTTATGAACCAAATAATAATATTAACAATTAAATAAAACTAATCCACTAGTCCTTAGAATTGTTTATCAATGTAATAGGAATGTTAAGATTTCCGTAAGTATCAAATATTAAAGACAAAACTTATTTTCAAAATAATTATATTATGTGTAGTAAATGACAAAACTATGTAAGTACGTGAGGTGGGTAGAATATTAATGATTTTGTATTAAATACTTTAACATAAAATTAAAAACGCTTCAAGTTCAAGTAGGTGCATACGCTTATATTTTATTTGTGATATAATTATAGTAAGTATGATCATGGTAACATTAGATAAAATCTGTGTAATTATTCGCTATTACGTATGCTAGTTAAATTGAATATATATAAAAACATCTCGTAGGACATAGAAACGAGTAGTGAGATAAAAGCTTTATTATAAAATGATTTGAACTAGTATTCAATGTTTATATCTGTGCAAACAAATATTTTCAGATAATTATGTAGTATTAAATATCTTTCAATTCATATTATATGTATTATAGAAATTGTTGTTATTAAAAGTACTGTTGTAATGTATAAGGCACTTTTTGTCAAAAAAATATAATATCACATGCGATTTATAAATTTTTAACACCATAAAATGCTTTTTATTCAAACAATTTTTAAATTGATCACCCCTATGGATTGGCAGATCAAATAAAAAACGACGTTTTGGTTTTATCTTTTATTACATTATTGTATCATATTTAAAAATAACTTACAATTTATTATATCATGTATACCTATTTAAACATACTCTATTATATCTAACAAACTTTGTTCACAATCAATGTATGAAAATGATAATATACAATGTATTCTATAAGTTATTTATTATATAATATAACGCTATTTTACAATAGAATGACTATACAAAATATTTCAAGAAAAATATATTCACACAAGGAACGACCAATGAGGTAAATATGTAGGTATCACTATTATATAATAATACAATTTCAACAATTTTCATGTCCTTTCAATAACATGCCTTCCTATTGTAAAATAGATTTAACAGAAACGTCTTCAAATTGGGGTTATTGTCGATATTAAATTAATGTGTATTAAGCGTAAGAAAAACTTATTCACATTTATGTTTGGGTTTGCAATGCCTATGGTAAAATACCATTTAAGGCTGTCAGTGTATCTCAATTTTAATAGTAAGTCATCTATGATGTGTCTTAATATGATGGAATAGACCTGTTGCTACATAAAAATGCAAATATTATTATGGGTACAAGGCGAGACCCATGGTATTAATGTAAATTTGAAATTCCGTGCAAGTTACATTTATTAGAAATCAAAATTGACTATTAGGTACTGTTTTTTATTCCTCACAAATGTTCTAAATACATTTTTTTTAATAATCTGAGATAATGCAAAAGCATTTAGTATGTTGGTCACTGATTCAGAATTACTTTTGAATTTAGAACACGAAAGTAACTTTAAGTAAACAAAGAATACCAAGTATTTGTTTGTTTTATTTTTTATAGTTCAGTAAACCCCAATATGTAGACGCACAATAACAGTTCTTTATTTAAAATAATAATGTATATACAAAAATACAACACAATAAAAGTTTAACAGTTATGAATATTGGTGTTACATATTTCGTTACGGATGCCATGTCGTATGTTTTCAGCTAATGTCATGTAGCGCTCGTATACGACCATTAAGACCGGAACCTTATTAATTGTTGTATTATTTATAATCCTGTTTGTATCAATACTATTTTATCATTTGAGATATAAGTTACTTGACTCGCGTTAACATCGATTTATATCTACAGAAATTGACCGTGGCAAGCGCAAGCTGTGGCAGACAAATTAGTAGGTATTCTATACAATACCCGTAGCCATAAAAAGGTTGTAAATATATGATTATATCTACCATGACACGTCCGATGTCTGAAAATATAAATTAACCCTGAAATGCAGGTAACAAGTAAAAGAAAAAGATAAAATAAATTATACGATCCTTTTTTTTTGTTTTAAACAAATATTATCAAACTGATTTCTCGGTAAATAAAACGACAAGTGCAATGGATCTGATTTTGGAAGATTAACATGTTCAAGCAATTTTGCACGTAAAATCAGTTTTGAAGAACATATACTAATTTAATATTGATTCAGGTTTTCTACAGTATTGTCAAGTCCCCAATATTGTCCAAACCAATGTTGAAAACCTATTTATATGGCTGACATACGTTAAAATGGACTTTTAAAACCTACACTTGATTTGAGCATAGAACCATGTCCAACACTTATAGGTATTAAATGTATGAAAAATCATAAAGTTGCGCTATAATTGCAAAATAGAATTGACAATTAAAAATTTGAGACACTGTTTTTGTACTTCTGACCGAAATGCCATATATTATTACTAAATTATTGTTCAGCCTCATGCTACTTTATTAGTCATAAGGATTAATAAATTATTGCCTATGGACTTTTTAAAGATGATCATATTTTATATGAGTACCTACACAATAAATTAAAAATGAGGCAGGTGATTATTGTTAACGGGTTGTGTGTTACTCGAATGTTTATATTTTGTCATTTATGTATTTTTTAATAACATATTTCATAATTCCGAAGTATGCACTTGTGTTTTTTGGTCATATATTATTGTCGTCTGTACAGGCATGATTATTTTATCTTTACACAACGAAAATTCATCACTTAATAATATTATTGGAGTTTTAGCTTCTCTTAATAATAAACTTAAGGAAATAGGCAAATACTCAAGTTATTAGTTGTGTTGAAATATTACAATATCATTTAACGTCCATGCGGTCCACATAAAAGCAATGATCAGTAAAGATTCCACGTTACTAGGTTACGTTTTATGTAAACTATTTAAAAACTTGTGATCAAACCGTAGTTAAACAATCTAATATTACTTCGAATTTTATGTTGCATCAAAAATTACTTTCTTGATCAAATTGCTGTTACACCAAAATCGTATAACAACGTGTATATATGTGGTATATTAATATGATAAATCTTAAGGCACCAGAACGGACACATTTTTTGAACATTTTACTATATATTTATTTAATAGTTCCCATTTATTCATAATATAACTAAATATTATAATTGAAATACATTCGGTAATATTCATTATATTGAAATCTGTTGTACCTATTGTTATTATTCTTTACCAGATAAAAATCTTACATTTAATAAAAGTATAATAATTGTGATGGAGCATATTAAAAATCTAGTGTTTTGCAAAGTATAGCCATCGCTATTCTACTAAATGCTAATATATTCACTAACAATAAAACTATTAGGAGAAATTGTTTGTTCGGAAAAATCAAAACAAATATTAAAGATTTTTATTATATTAAAATAATTTAGATTCATGAAGGTACGGCACCCGCAAAATTATTATTGTATTTTAAATAGTTTATCATACATCTGAGGGGTAGGTATACTTTCCATCTAACTATAGATTAAAGATACCGCCGGATGTTACAAGTTTCTGATATAACACTGATAAATAAATAAAAAGGCAACATCTTGCACAATCACAAGGAATAATTAGAAATATAAACAAAACATTTTTCAATATTTTTTTATCATTAACAAAATGAATTTAATTCAACCAATGCATGTTAAATTCGTATTAACAAGATATATAATCCATCTCAAAACAAAGCGCAACAAATTTTACAAAAATACAACAACAATGAAACATTTTAATTAGGTGAAAGTGTGTTTAGTTTTGAAGCTATTAAAACGTGTGTAATAGATTGCTAGGAACAACGTTCTGTCCTGAGCCATCATATCAGTCACCTCTTATTGGATCAAGACCCAATTAAGGCATTTCCTCATCGTTTAAGCGAGTTGAAAGGCGATCTGATCGTCGACTGAGGCGTGTTCAAGGTAGAACTGCTAGGACTCGGAGCCATAACCGGCTGCTCAGAGTTATCCGCTTCCAAGTCGGGCATATTCATGTCCTCAAAGTCTGGAATATTTCCTGTATACGAGATTAGCTGATTCCCTTCAGCTGAAAGTTACCCAAGAAAAAATGTGTTAGTCAAGTTGCAACTTTTGTTACATTCAACTAGCTATAACTATACTAGCCTAGTAGGAAGCTAACAAAACAAAAAAAATAACTTTATTATCATATAAATGTGCGCTAATTAGCTCATAGGTCATTTATAAAATGAACAATGCCACAAATCTGCGTATACCATTTTGCCGAAAATGTGTTTACAAAGTTAGTGTTGGAATTATTAGGAGTATTTAAAAGTATACAAATATGAGGTATCGAAATGTATTAAAGGATTATTGTTAAGTAAATGTCACTTAATACACACGATTAAATTAAAATATTTTGACATAAGATATAATATTGTATGTTATGCATATATAATATATTTAAGTATTATTAAATTATGCTGGTTATTTGATAAAAGCAATTATTACATGATCAATCTAACAACGCAAAATAATAAATAATTCGAATTGTCATAATAATAAATAAATACCACTGCATTTCAACCAAAAAATTTTTGAACACGGAAATTTTATGTTAATCCAACTTCTTTGCTTAATTTTTCAGATATAATAGAAACTCTGAAACGTCAAGGTATTTCATATCTTTTTATCATACTACGTAACATTTAATAAATTGGGCTTTCCTTATACTCTCACCGCTCTTCTAGCCGTCATTATTTTAAAAGTCAGTGGAATAATTTTTAAAAAATCTGCATTCAATTGGATCAATTGTTTACTAGTTATATCTTTGAATGGAACTACTATAAACATATTGTATTAATGAAATATAGTGAAATTTTTGATATAAAAGAATGTCCATCTACCAATTACTTCTTAAATTAAACCGTCAAATATAAAAAGGTATATCAGACACGATCCTTGAATCTTATTGGCTAACGTTTGGACATTTAGCCATTCATGCTTCTAGAATTTTAACAATAATTAAACCCAACTCACTAATTTATACACTATAAGCTCATTAAGATCCAGATTCAAAATGATTACTAGTCCCTTTAAAATCTTGTTGAATAATAATTGAATAAGATAAGGCAATGAAATATAAACACTTAAATTTATTTCCACATATATTGTGTCTGTATATTAGTATACGGTATTATAAAATAAAAGGTAAAGTAATAATATCCGACTGATATGCTTACTACATTATCAATATAATAACACCACTCCATGCGTAAATTCTATCTTTTATACACTTTAAATAGCTAATTTTCATATAAAAATGGTAAAATCTATGAATTATTAATTATACATGAATATTTCTAAGTTTGCATTAAAAAAAACTACAACCACAGCGTAATTGCAAGCATAACTTTATCGGTACATAAATACAATATTTCTGGTACGTTTTGCAGATGATATAACGTTGGTCTTTATCCATGCAGCCTTACCTTAGAACTACATGCAAAAAATAACGTTTTGCCAACTCCCAAACACGAACAAAGCAAAATCTATAAAATCGTGCAAAATTACCACAAACCTATCTATGTTAATAATTTGGAATAATATAATGCGTCATTTAATAATGGAATTAGTACCATCGTCCTCAGTAAACGGCGTCTCGTCGTCACCGCGGACATTCAAACCGTCACCTTTCAGCTTCTTCGCTTTAATTAACAATAAAGAAAACTTAATATAAGTAGCCTAAATGTAACGAACTAGTAATATCTTTAAAATCTTATTTAACACATCTTATCCGTAAATATTATAAACACCGAACAGAAATCGAACAGATAAGGCAAAGACGATGTCACACACGTTATTGATCAGTATTTTTTTACCGCAGTATACAATCTGGTTGCCATGACACCAAGCAGTTACCGATTGCTTCACTGAGAAATGAGAAAGGTCTTTGCAAATTATTGCACTGCATTACATCATAGTCGCCTTATCAGACATACACACACAAAGGGCAATATGTGCGCCATGTTCCTATCAATAGTATAGTCAACATGCTAACTTGATACTGGTTTACACTGTTTTATCCGATTACAACTAACATATATTATTATAGTTAAGGGTAGGTAACTAGTTTTCAAGTGGATACATTGAGGATCATGCGTCTTGACAGCAACGCCTAATACTATTACAGACCGCGGCCACGGCTTCCGACCGTAGCCAAGTCGACCTTTACCAAAACACAAGTCCAACATGCCGCATCAACAAAGGGCGTTCAGCATTGCTTAACTCTTGAAAGATGAGGTAGCTACAGGCTACTTTGTGGACGATGTGTCGACGCAACCAATCAGCCAATCAAAATCAATCATCGGATACTGTTTGGTTGTATCTACAATTTAACATAAACGTGAAAAATAACTCACACATGCTATATTTCAGTGTACAGGTACCTGATGGGTGTTTGGCGGATTGTTAGAAGCTAGAATATTATTTGGCAGACCAGATTTGTCGACAATAAGCTGTGGGTAGTCGGCAGAAGTCCGTTGTACAGCATGTAGGTATGCACTTCCATACATATTTGTCATTCAACAAATACACATACAAAACTAGCCATTAGCTTTACTGGTATTCAATTTGGGGAGTAACGATGAGTAAAAGTATCAGTTAGTCAAATATGGGATCTTGCATCAACTTACCATTGCCACTTGTCTTTGCCCGCTCATCAGTTGGATTGAAAGTCAGGCCATAGAAAGGATCGTCCGACCCGAACAGCTGGAAAAAAAACGATAAATGTATATAATAATTTTAAAGATATATCATTTTTCAGCTATTTATAATCATGTTAATTGTAGACCTACACAAAAATAATCATTTTAAAGTGTCTAGTAACCCTTAAAAATTATTTTACAAAATCAAGCAAAGATAAAATTTTACAATCTGTACCAACATAAAAACTAAACAGAAAATTGAGATATTATTTTTTTGTCTTCATAACATTGAAATATAACAAATTTTGAATATGGTTTTGCGTGACCCCCTTAAAAGTCGTAATAATCTAAAGGTATTTTTACATTTACGTATTGTCCAAATGCAAATGCAAATTTTATGTAGAATTCAACGCCATCATTTACAAATTTAATACAGGTCAAACAAAGTAAAGCCAATAGTTTCTATTTGTAGAATACATAACGTAATAAGGCCGATCTTCAATAAACGTCCTATTATATTATATAAATATGTAAACAAAAGTTTAAGGGTTTATGGGCAATTTTATATAAATATTCTCGTACAATGACAAAAAAGTCATTACAATATCCGCGTTTATCTCGATCTCAAGTAACGAATAATAACTTCGTAGAATATATTAAGTAATGAATATTTTAACTTGCGATTTCTACCTGGGCTCTGTGTCGTTGGTTAAGTTGAGGTAAGGCATCTTGTGTTAGCGGCATCTTGAAATTCAAATAAAATTTTACACTCCCTTTCATTTATATTTCATTTATTGTAATTCAGGACTAAAGGCTTGATAAATCCATATGCAGGATAATTAATTATCAAGCGAATGATAATGTATACCCGAAATCATTGGTTCTGTCGATAGGAATCCTTGAATCATTGCAAATACTGATGATATATTTACCTACATCGTGCCTATAACACTACACGACAAGAATAGGAAACGCAGGATTCGATAAATTACGTATATACATAACGCCGCATCTTTATAACTCCCTATACCTATCAAGCATACTATACTATTCCTGTATCCTGTGAGACTTAAAAGTAATTACCTCAATAATAATAAATATATTCTAAATACATAGTATACAGAGAGGAAAAATACAGGCTCCAGTTTTTTTAACTGTCAGATGTTAGAAAAAAATATATAAATCTACAACCAATTAACTTAGCGTTTCACTTCTAATACATTTAATTACACTTTTGACGTCAGTGTATATTAAATTTTAGTTAATTCCTTGATTACTACATGACAAGTATCGAAATAGCTACATACAACTAATAATAATATAAACAATATATTTACTCTAATTATCCGATTAAAATAATCGGGATTTAACATTTACAGCCGTTTCCAAAGTTGCTACTAATTTTATTTAAATACAACCTAATAATAAACATTGGAATATGTTATAACTGCATGTACACATAATAACAATGGGCAATGAAACGCCCATTCAAGCTGAAACAGTTAATTCCAGTGAAAATACAACTAGTTGATCACTTAGGTCTTAGACCAACAAACCCGTGATTGGCGAACAAACAAAAAAAATTAAAAAAGAACATTTTAGTATCGTCTATTTGTTTTTTGTAACTTTCATCTTATCATATGAAAATGATATTAAAATAATTATTATCATATGAAAATTATATTAAATTAATTATTACAAGTCCGCCTTATTGGCTGATGATGCGTCGTTATCCAAAACAACAGTGCATACAAAACGTCAGCTCAATCGATGGAAGTTTATGGGATAAAATTCTGTTGCACAATTTGACCCATTTTTCATGCACACGAACAAAGTAAGTTAAAAAAGCATAAAATATTCTAAGAAAAGATAAATAGTACAGGCATATTCGTATATATTCTTATACTCAAATCGGTTCACCGTAAAATTCCTGACAACAAGCCATTATTTTTATTGGTTCTAATGAACACAAATTATTTCAATGGGTACATTTAATGAATTTTCCTTATTTGTGCACTTTGTATCGCGCCAACCCATTATTGTCCCACTGCTGGGCACGGGTCTTCTCTCAGAATGAAAGAATTTAGGCCATAGTCCACCGCGCTGGCCAAGTGCGAAATGGTGGACGCACTTTGTATAATCGTGTCTATAATGTATAGTTCATATAATTAATTGTGCATCCGTTTCTTGCATGTAATTCAAAACAATAAAGACAATCTTAGGTAAAAAAATAAAGCATTTAAAGCTTTCACAGGAACGGAATTATGCAACTCATGATTGCCTAATGATTAGGTAATTATAATTATAATTACTGACAGACCTATCTGGTAAAAGTTTTACCTAAGAAATTATTCATATTGACAATAAAATTTGGCCTTATTTTAATTTTGGAATAATTTACCCTGATTTATGATGTTTAGAACTATTTATCATAACTAGACCTATAATTTGGTATGGAAAAACATTGCGTAATATTTACAAAATCAAATAAATACAGAACATGACCTACAACAACATGAAGTTGAACTTGATTGTTAAATCTAAACCATAAGTGAACAACAAGCCTCATTCTGAAAGAAATCTGGACTATTGTTATGATATTATAATATAATCAACCCGACGTTACGTAGCATAGCCAGCTGGCCCGCGAGTGCAAAACAACACGACAGTAAGTAAAAGCCGCACAAGGCTTCACACGCGGACCCAACACGTTGATTGCAACGTGACTTCGCCGGTACTACCAACCTGACGGCCATAAGCGGCAATGTTTACAGCTCCGCGCACAAGTGTGCGTGACTCACCGCAACACTAATTTAAATAAGAGCGCCAAATTTTTATTTTTGTTATTCGTAGCTATACTTAATTCCGGTTTTATAAGAATTTTCCATCAACGCGCACTTGACCCACTTGGTGGACTATTGCTTATCTTATTCTGAAAGAAGACGCGAACCAAACTAACCAAACAAAAGATAAACTTACCCCCAATAATGTATTAGTGTCCAATGAATAAGAGTCACTTCGGAGAAGCTCCCTTAATGAATCCAAGTCTGTTTGCATTGTATCCAGGTGATCATCAATGTCGGTCCTGAAATATTATAATAATCATCCTACAATGTGACTCAAAAATAAAAATGAAACATAAGGTACAAAAAAAGCAAATCTTTACTTATCACCACATAAATATAAATAATATATATGTACTGCAATTAAGTTATATACTGCCAAATGTAATCAAGCTTAAAAGAAGAGCTTAAAAGTTTTACCCTTGTTAAATAAAACCAGTTTTTTTTTAAACAATTTGACTGATAATGTTGCCCTTCATAAAACTTTTAAGGTCTTCCCTTTTAATTATATTATTAAATTAGGAAAAATTATCACATTTTATACATACATATTAATAATATTAAAAAAAATATAAAACATTACATATTTTATCTGTGTCTCATTACAATAACTTTTTCGGAAGAAATTTCAGTCTTTGTAAAAATTATATCATACAGCCATATACAAATAAAATCTTTTGCTTTATTGTTGATTATTATTTTAACCCCAGAAGCATTTTTAGAGCATACTTATTGAATTGAATACTACTTATTGAACTTATTCCACAGTTTTTAAATATTGAATATAAAATGAAGGCTCCAAATAAATAGAAACAAGTCTTCCAATAAATATTTATAGTAGGCAACTTCATAAATGATGTTATTCTGAATATAAATATTGGTTATTTCACATACTTGGCTGCATTTGGTCCAAAGAGGGAAGCTAATTCCTCTCGGTTTTTATTGATGTTATCTCTCCTATACCTGAGTATAAAAATAGATTACATGCATATAAATATCATTTGATGTGGCACAACCGTTAACTTGCTTGGACAAAATAAGTTTGTTGTTTCATTTGTTTGATATATGTAGTAAATAATAATGGACTAAAAGGAGATTTGTAGAAGATAAATCATATAAATAAAAAATAGTAAGACAAAGGATACTTACATAGATTGTAACCTATTCACATTCGAGTTATTATTAACCGTAGCTAGTGTCATATTGTTCCAGTCAAAATCGTCCTGAAGTTCAGTCTTTATGTCTGCCAAATTCAAATAGTTTTCATTGTCCTTGGTCTTCTTTGTCTTCTTGCCAGTTTGCTTTGGTTGTTCAATAGGTTTCTCCAACTTTATGTTAATACCCCCTAACATTTTATCTTTTGTGGTAGATACAACAGGTTCTTCAGGTAACAAGTGCTCCGCGAGTACTTCCCTTGCGGTGTCTTCTTCTGCCGCAGCCACACCGGTGTCACTGACAGAATCATCACTAGCAAATATCTCAGCAGGTAGCTTAAAGTCAACTGTTGGATTTAAATTGTTGAAATTGCTATTTGTAAGTAAAGATTTAACATTTGCTGTAAAGTTCTTTTTCATGTTTGCTCTCGTTTTACACTTTGATGTTCCAGGTGATACATTATTCGCATTGCTAGCAACTTGGTCCATAGCAGTTTGACCTATCGGAGATGTAGGAGATGGTGATGTAACAATGGGCACAGCTTCGGGTGTCCTTAATAGGCCATTGCTACGGCTGATGGGGTACATTATTCTGCTACCATCTACAGATATTCAAATAAATTAAAAACGAAAATAATACAAAACAAAAAATAAAAAAGCTTGCCTCAACTTTGTATAATATATGCAAAATAATGAAATGAAGATATCAACAGATAAGAAAATGATTAAATAAAAAGATAAGAATTCTACTGTAATAACAAATATACCTGTGTCAACATCTTCTCCATCTTCCATTGTTACTTGATACTGTGAAGAGGATAATTGATTGTTGTTGCTATAAGCCGCATTTATCAGTGGGCTAGATAAATCTACAGACACAAAGCCAGGGTCCAGTGCATCCTGAGACACTTCATTGTGCAAGACATCATCATGAGCAAGTTCATGAATTGTTGGACCATCCTCCTGAAAAAATTTCAAGATTAAATATGCATAGAGAGACAAAATGTCAAACAAATTGAATAAGCATTGTGTTAAATGACTTACCAAATTGTCTTCATTTAGGTCATCTAAAACAGTGTCTTTGTCCAGTTTAACATTCTTGAATTTACCAGGATAAGTGCTACCAGAATTGTATGCTGCACTATTAATCATTAACTGGTAAGGCCTCTTAACACCAACATTATTACCGTTAGAGTTGGGAGCTCTAGTTGGTTGTACCAGAGACATCAAGAATTGAATTAGCTGAAATTTCAAAGCACAAAATATTTGTAACAATTGTTTTAAATAATGTGATAATTAAAAATAAGTTTATTATACTGAGTTAAGTGTCATATTATATTATTTATATATAGCTTCCATTCTTCAAGCACAAAATAATAACAATATGTTAACATCAGGGGCGATAAAAGTGCTGGCCTGCTGTAAATTTATTTCTCAATAAAATAGTATATATTTTTTCTAATACAAATCATGCATGCCAAAGTGCAATGATTAGGTATCAAAATGAGTAGACTGAAGACTCAAAAGACTGATAGATTAGTTAGGTCCATTGTTTATACATACATTGTTTACTATTTGTTGCTGCTTGATATGTTTCTGCCTGAGAATAGCAACTTCTCTCCACAAAGCTTCATTCTCCTGTTTCATTGCACTGAATTTTGCATCAAGACTTTCCTGTTTGCCTTTCATTTGTTTGACATCTGCCAGCATTTTATTCATTAGCTCAGGTTTCAGTAAAAACTTTTCTCCACTCTCATTGCTCGTAACAATTGACTTTGGATTCGCAATCTTCCTCTTTATATGCTCCAGGAGATATGCATGACCCCGCATGAAGCACGGATGGGAAAATTCAATCTCATCTTTCTCATAACGCAATCCTCCATTTTCAACAGATGTGATTTTGTGGAAGCCATACATGTTTAACTGTCTTATAAAGCTGGCCATGTTGTTATGTTTGTAATATAATGGCAGCAGCTCTCTAGCAATTTCGGCCTGATTCTTTATGACAAATGTCTTGCCTCCCTATAATAAATAAAATGTTTTATTACAGTTTTAAAAGCATATAAGGCCGTTAACTATTACAGTATAGTTCTTTCAAGTGTTTTTTTACTCAAATTATTAATGTTCATAATTACTTTGATAATAGTCCTATAATATAATTAGATGTTATATAATTTTGACTAACTAATTCGTGAACATAAAATAATGTTTCAGTTAATAATGTTGAACCACACATTTGCATAATATCACAAATACATAGTGGTCATCTCTACCACATCCATCCTCATTGATGTTAAATGGTCAAGTGATCAAGCTGAATTTAAAATATAATGTAACAATAAACATAATTATACACATTTTTGGTTAAATCTATTTAATAAACATACTTTCTACTGTCACATTCTTACATAATGTATATAATGGCCTTGATTAACTTTAGGGAAAATTACCCAAGGACAATATAAAACACATTACAACTTTAATGTTTGTTATTTCCATTACAAATATGGTGTTATCCTTCAATTGTATGCTCTCAAATGATATCCATTATTTGCAACAATAACAAACTGTCTAACGCATAAACAAAAAAAGATAATTATAAGACGGAATGTTTCGTACTTTAATCTGCAAAAATAACATGTTAGGCAATACATAACGAAACCGAGTAGGCACCTGCAATGCTATTCAGAACTTGAAATCCGAGAGCATGGTACAAAACGTGACTTAACTATTTATTTATCAAGCTCCGGACGGCCTGTCAGCTGGTTTGTATAGTGGAAACCTTTACGCACTTTCTAATGTATATTCCCAACTTATACACCGCTGTATACGCAATTAGCAACAAATTATCGAAACAAGCCAATATTACGTCAGAAAATAATAATATTACACTTACAGGGCTCCATGATATCAAATGATTCGTCTCCGGATCATTTACTAGTTTCCACAGTTTTCCCAGAAAAGCTGGAACGCTTGCACCTATTTCCACAACTGAACGCATTTTAATGTTTTAATTCTCACTAATTCAATTTATCAATAATTCTCGCAAAAGATAATTGTTTTTAAAATATTCCTACGATTGTATTCATTGAAATATTTCCACGAACGAATCGCCATTTAATAACTAACACATTCACAAAATTTTCTGACACAAGTGTATTTGTGTATATATGGGTATCGTAAATATTATGTTACGCACACAGATACGAATGTGGCTCATACCAACATAATTTTAATAAGAATGCGTTCATATAAAAACATTGTAAGTTTTGTAAATGTCTTCATGTTTAAAAAATTGTTGTATTTGGTTTTCCTTACACATATTTCTATGATTTATTGCGTACCCAAGAAAACTAATCTTCTGTATTTTCCCAAATAGTAGTTTTAGTATACCGGAAGTTACATCTTTTTTCTTGGAAGTTTCTTCTTTGGAAGTTTTTTCTTGCTGCGTTGTCATTTCGATTTTTAAAACATCTTGATATCATACCGTTCCAAAATAAAGAATAAACACTACCTATTAAAAATACTGAGAGGGGCAAGATTTATAAAAGCTATAACAAAATTATATATTTAATCAAAGGTTATTTAAATGTGTATAGCATTCCAAGATTGATTAATACCTGGTTTCCATCCATCCATTTTACTGACGGTATGAAATTGGTAGTAACGCGGGGAATGAACCGAAAATTTATCATTTTTTAAATTCCAACCAATTTATCCAAACCTAGTTTCTACATATAGCTTGAATTGACAAACACAATCTAGTCTGGTTCGCTATTGGGATGACGATCTTTCTCAATTATGATCGTTTTCAAGATCAATTTAAATCTGAGACAAGATTATCAAGTACTATTAGATGTTTTTTTCTTCTTAGAATAAATCAGCACAAAAGTGTCTTCCAAGCAAAGAGTAGAGTAAATATACAGAAAACTATGAGGTTGATGTGACAATTTAAGGTAGCATAGAGTGACTGTAATTGAAACTTTATAGTGACAAAAATAATTATTTACATAAAGTATTAATAAGTGAGCGACTGACTGCGAGTGACGAGAAATCAACAGGACAGCAACTTACAAACATTAATTGAGTTACTTATAATGCGAAATGAGGAGCTTCAAAATATTCTTGAATTGACGAACTGAGCGCTCCCGCTCGCTTAGTTTTATGCTTTCTTTTAAGTTCCAACCTAACCTAACCCACCCTATATAAAAAGGCTGATAGCACTCTTGCATCATCAGGGAAAAGGTATTCAGAGTGGAATTTTTCACTGTATATCCGCTCAGGAACCTAATATTGAAATTGCCCCCTCTGTATTTCCAGCCGCTTACATAGCAATGTAGTCGCATGGATAGAATTTTAATATTTGAAATGAATTAATCATACCCCACTCTTTGTGAGCTCGGTCTGGATTTTATTACTAATCAATATTCGTCGTTACTTTAGTTTATTTTTCACCTACTCAAATTCATACCGCACAAGTTATTAGAATAGTATGTCATCATCAACTTCAGTCGCAAATTTTTTTATTCGATCGTTTTAAAATTCCCCTTTTTAATACCCATTTTTTAAGTAACAAGTTGTTAGAGGTATATTTTTTAACAGATTAAACTGATAGTTTAAAATAGATTAAATTGAATGTCGAATTTTAGGTAAACGAAATCGGTGTGTGAGATCAATTCATTACTTGATATTGAAAAATAATTAATCGAATAGTGGCCTAAAAATCGATTTTTTTGAAAATCGGTTTCGGATTGCCATCCCTAAGTCGCCATTATTAATTTATTTAAAAATACAAAGTCGTCACTGTGAGAGTGTGAGCCGCAAGAACTGTTCAAATTCAAATACCTATATGACCTTTGACTTTAAAATTATTTACTATTCGTGGTATTGTCGTTCACATTTGCTGCTACATAAAACTTTATTAGAGGTTAATTGTGAATTAAATATTGACGACTAAACTTGAAATAAAAAGTCGGCAGACGGCAGCAGCAGTGCAGCAATCGTCATGACTATGGAGGTAAAACATTATTTCATTAAAATTCCAATTGAATTCCAATTAAACATATTTAAGCTAAAGTGGATATAGATAACGCATTACTTGTATATTACCGTTATCAATTATTATTCTGCAGATTGAAATCTTAAGTATTGCTGGTTCAAAACCATTGGGAAAGATACAGTTGAACGAAGATGCCACCGTGAAAAATGTCAAGGATAAAATCTATCAGAACATTAAAAAATCCCTTTACCCTGATAGGCAGGCTATCAAGTTGGAATTAAAGGGAAAATCTTTAAAAGATGAGGACACTTTAAAATCCTTATCTATTGAAAATGGATCCAAATTGTACTTGCAAGATCTTGGGCCACAAGTGTCTTGGAAAAATGTATTTTTGGCTGAATATGCTGGTCCGCTGTTTGTGTACCTATGGGTGTACCAGAGACCATGGATTCTGTATGGAGAAACAACATCTGCACCAGGGACAGTCACTACGTAAGCTTTTTGATCCATTTTAACATGTAGTGGTAATATATATTTTAATAAGTAGCCTTATTTATAATAAATACAAGTATGCAATAAAATAACCACACGTTTATACATTCAGTATCAGGTAAATAGTGTTGAAAATATAACTGTTTATCATAAACATATTTCCTTAATTAGTATTGTATGTAGACAGTATTCTCATTGTATACTTATAATATGTTTTTTATATTTGTATCTTTACATTTTATAATTTGAAAACAAAAAGTGTAACATGCATTATACCAACAATATTATCTGTGCTATGTAATAACGTTAGTTGTTACCTGATGGATTGTAGTCTTAGTATTAGTATTGATAATAAAAATATATTTATTTTACCACCAATCATGTAAAGTCAATTATATTTCCTTTGAAATACTAGGGTATTCGACTACTTTCAAAAATGGAATTTAAAAAATTATATAAGATACTAATGTACTACTTAGTAAACAATATTTGAAGAATGTTTATTACTTATATGTTTATTATATTGCAGTGTAGCAGCAGTGTGTTGGTCTATCCACTATGCTAAGAGGATTCTTGAGACATTATTTGTCCATCGTTTCTCACATGGCACTATGCCGCTACGCAATCTATTCAAGAACTGCACATACTATTGGTTGTTTGCGTTGTATATTGCGTACCACATAAACCATCCTTTGTATACTGCTCCATGCAGTACATGCTTGTATGTCGGAGTTGCTGGTTTTGCAGTAAGTTTTATATATATTTTTTATATTTCTTATTATATAAGATAGGTTTTTCATGTTTATAAAAACTGATTATTTATTAACTACTAGTCTATTTATGTGGTTCTAACAGCGTGGGTCAAGTTTACAACAGTAAAGAGCATTATATCTGTTACATCAACTAGTTGTGTACTAAATTTCACTTAAAAGCAATCAGTTTTCGCTTGAAAGAGGAACCAACATTAATCTTTACAAACTTTCATCTTTATTATATGATTCTTCATCTATAAAGGTTGATGATGACAACATTTACCAGTTGAAATATGTATATGGTGATTCTGTGGCTAAACCTTTTTGCTTGTATTAAAGTTAAGACACCTTCAGGATTAACATATGAATTTTTAGTGACTGTTATTACTGTATTTTATATAATTGTAGTTTTAAATAGCATGGAGAGGTAAATTGAAGTTCCTATATGTAGCTTTAATATATTACATAATGCCAACCATGTCAAGGTTATCCATTTAAAAAACCTTGTTTTTAATAAGTTTCTTGTTTTGGTAGGTAACCATTCAACTTTCGAGATTTATTATATTATGCTATATGGGTATATATTGAACTGCTTACCTCCAATTCTGTTACAATTTGTAAAAACGTTCTTATTTACATCAAAAAATGGTATAACATTGTGTGTATATTTAAGAAAAGTTATGATAACTTTGTGTCTATGTCTGTTATAGGTTTGTGAGTTGGGTAATCTTAGCATTCATATCTTGCTAAAAAACCTGCGACCACCTGGTACAAAAGTGCGACGCATTCCGATGCCCAATGGAAACCCCTTCTCTACCCTCTTCAACTATGTCTCTTGTCCCAACTACACCTACGAATTTGGTTCCTGGTTGTTCTTCACCATTATGACCAAATGTGCCCCAGGTAAGCTGGATTCAAATCTTCAAGACATTAAATGAAAAACTGGTAGCATTTAAAAAATATTTGGTAAGGGTTATTAGCTATGTTACATGCACCAAAAGACATATCTGCTAACATCAGTAATACAATGTTGATTCTGATGGATATCATACCTAATATGAGGGGAATGAACATAATATGAGTACAATTAGGTATTTTAAATAACACACTCGAATTGAAAGTTGGGAATAAATGTATGTTAATTATATGATGATATACAAAATTTAGTACTTATTGCATTTATAAAATGACCACTAGCCATGACTCTCCTTGCCTTTGAATATATTATCATAATAATGTTTTTGTCGTTTAAAATGTAAAGTGGTTATTCATTTGTTAACCAACTATACTATGTTTCTTACATAGTAAGCTTTGACTGGATATCAAAATAGTGTATCATTAATTACAAGGTTTTTTACTACAGCTAAATAAAAATCATATCTTTTTACAACCCAAGAAGTTGAAAATTAAACATGTAATTAAGTAATATCTCACTAATATCTTGATCATGATTTATAAGATAAAATTTTGGTGTCAACTTTATTGATCACATATTTAAACAGATATTACTTCTCTTTTATTTCAGCTGGAATATTTGCCGTTGTAGGGTTGTACCAGATGTCAGTTTGGGCACTCGGGAAGCACCGCAACTACAAGAAGGAATTCTCAGACTATCCCAAAGGACGTAAAGCAATTCTTCCATTCATTCTATAAATCAATGTACTTTTACTGAAGCTATACTCATATGCATAAAGAAAACTCTGCATTGTTAAAGTAATGCATGTAGTACTTCTAAATTCGGCATATCTGCAAGTAATGTTTGTAGCATTTACTTATCCATAACAAATTATTTTGTTATGCATAGGTAAATAAAATCATAACAATTTCTATGAATAATGTGCATTAACACAAATAATATTATAATACATAGTGATATAGTTGCATTATATTTATATTTTTCACATAAATGGAAACTCCATTATCAGAGAAGCAAGCTTAAGAATGGATTACTGATAATAAATTATATATTTTTTGTCTCTCTCTGTATTTTTAGATTATATAATTTGAAAAGAAATATGTTGATATTGTTATCTACAACATATATTTAATTGCAGTATATTATTTGATCTTTAAAAGTATGGTTGAGGGTATTGTATGTATAGTAGATAATGGTTTTCTTTATGGGTCGCATTTATTATAGTACCTAGGTGTTTAAATTGTTATATTTTATGGGTTTAAATGTATAATTTATTATGGATTAGATTATTTTATACAATTCAGTTGTATTCTTTACTTTGTCCAATACCTCATTTTTCTAAAATAAAAACATTTTCGTACACTCAATGAATGTATGAAATTAATGAATTACTGAATACTGAATTTCGGCCGAAATAGATACACGCATATTTTAAAAGACAAACAATACATATTTGAAAAACTTTATTTTAAAATTCAACAAGTTTATAAACTAACAATTAGTACAAAGTTAGTTAGTCCTCTTCACAACGAACCTTTTCTAGTAAACGCTCGTTTTCTTCTTTCAACGCTACAATTATTTCTTCTCGTTCCTGTAAAATGTGAACTTATATTATTAGTCACATTTTAGCCTGATTTAACTGTCATTAAAGCACACAAGTACATTTTTATTTCATGCATTAGTATTATAGTATATTCATAAATGAAAATCTAGTCTAATCTAATCTAGTTATTAATATAGCCTTAAAAAAATTCCTCTTATTCTAAATGGTAATAATCAGCAATTAGGCAGCTTAGCTTAGAATTTTTACTCCTGATGATTGGAAAATATTTCGTTATTCGCCTAAAAACTATGCAACAAATATGCTCATGGATATTTTACCCACGTATTTAGCGAGGTTACCCTATTATATTAGCTAGCCTTAGTCCGAATCTAAGAGAAGATATGGCTACAAAAGGCGCGTTCCAGATGACGCTCACAAAGCCCAAAACGCCTAAAACGGTCGTGGTCGCGGCGAAAACGTCACTTATGACGTCATGACTTACGCCCACGCGACGCTCACGACGACCCATCTAACAAGGTGGGTCGACGTGAGCGTGAACCAATGTGAACGTCTAATGGAACGCACACAAAATAGATTTATTGTTATGATCTAGACTCTTACCTCAATCTTTTGTTTGAACGACTCCTCCAATTTTTCTCTATCCTCGGTAACGTGTTTAAGTTTAGCTCGCGCAGTAGCCGGAGGTATGTATCGCGCCGAGAGTCCAAGGATCGATTCTAGTTGGAAGCATCGAGTGCGAGTCGATTTTAGTTCGGTGCGTAAGTTGTTTATCTCTGAGAGGAGCGTGCAATTTTCCTGAAGATTTAAATGTATAATACTAAAAATTACATGCATTAGGTATGCGTATATTAAACAAAAAATAAAAATACATTGTATTTTAATTTCAACCTTCATGGGAGTATAAAATATTTATTATACAGGGTCTATAGAAAATAATAAAATAAATGACTTGCGACTTAATTTTTGTTACAGTTATAAGCTTATTTATTGTATAAGTGTTAATCGAGAACTATTCAATTGTCACCTGCTTATTTAAGAAATGAATCTCAAAAAGACATGTTTTAAAATAATGTAAAGCTACTTATAAGATACAGCTCATGACATACATCCATAATTTTTCCGATGTCACTCTTCGAACCACCAAGAGATTTCTCAAGTTGTACTTTCAAAGCGGCGACCTGCTTCTCAAGATGATCTCGTTGACGATTGAACTCTCGAATTGCCTCGTCTTCGGCCATCCGACTGCGAACGAAATCTATGTCTTCCACATACTTGTGGAATAGTGCCTGAAAGATAATTGAGTAATCAGCTGTAGAGTAAAGAGTAGCGTTGACCGCGTGGCCCGTATCATTTGCTACTTCTGCTATGTGGCTAAACCGGCGCTGCATTCTGGAGTACTTTGAAATATTTGAAATACATATTTTTCATCGTCATAGTATAATTATGTTAATACCATTTATTACTTACTTACGAGCATTAACACGCGAGGGTTAGGGTGGGTTCAAGTAAACATTTAAAACAGGCAAAATATTAGTATTTCACATAACTTACTTTCACGCTTAGTTTCAATTTAGTTGGATCTTGAAAATCTGCTGTCATATTGTGTAAATCTATTTTTATTTTCTTTAACGTGTTTTTCAATGTTAAATTCCTATCTGCTTCAGTGAAGAAATCCTTTTTGGCTGACGTAAGTTTTTCATTCAACTGATTGATCTTAAGTTCTGTAATGAAACGAATATATCTATGAGATTATACTATCAACTTGTTTAAAAAGAAGATCATTTGAAACAATAATAATCATGTAATATTTTAGTGTAACTAAAACTACTCTCAATATTAATTTCCCTATATTATAACGAATTTGTTTTAATTTGGATTTTAACATTATGTGCGTCTATGTAAACTAGGTACAACTATATATATTTAATTTAATATATTACTGAATCAAAGAAATTACTCTACAAAATCATGCAATTCTATGTTAGAGCGCTTTTCCTAAGTTTGTTTAAGCCCGTACGCGTGCATCTTGCGTTTTATGGTTTGAATACACTCACAAAATTATCTCATGCTGGGATCTGTGTGCAAGCGGAAACTTGCGTGATAAGAAAAACGTCGCAACTGACGATGACGAAAGCACAAAACATACGCAAACTGCAAAGTTATCCTAAAAAGCTACAACATGGTGATAAAAAAAATTACAACTGATGATTCAAAATGTCGATTACCGCGAAAATCTTTTTGCTTAAGAAGAGTTTCTAGGGACTCTTCCAGTTCAAGAGTACGCAACTTTTTCTCTTTAATATCACGTTCTAAAGGCTCAATCTGTTCATGAGAAAATGCGATATTATTTTTACTTTAAAATTTGCAGCTGTAACTTTTTTGTATCTTAATGAATTATTCTACATTAATTATGTTCGTAGGTTGATACTTTTTCATACCGAGGTCATGCTTAACATTGAGTAGTTTCAATTCCTCATTTTCCATGTCTTCAATTTGGATTTTGAACTCGTGTATAATTCGCTCCTTGGGCTCAATCTAATCATTAAATCATATCATAGTGCCTATTTTGTGATTCATAATAGAATCACAATATATGCGTGTAAACGTACATTTCCTAAGTATCACATGTTTAATTACATTTTTAATTCACTTTCGGCAAATCACCACCATTTACATGTAATATCTACGTGTTGCAGTAAGTATTCTATTTTAGAGTTTATCAAGTAAGATAGTATACGATACGTTCGCACTTGTTCCCTCAAGCTAAGCAATGCTTCTCAGATTGACTATTGGTTTTTGATTTCGTAGTTTTCCTGTCTCTACAGGACACCCTATAGAGCAAGAGCCCTGCTTGGGAGCATGCGCTGACGATCTTTCAGCTTTTATAAAATAACGAAGGTCTGGAGTTCACAAGCTCTTGGACCAATAAACAAATATGTTTTAAACAACTTAGGTAAGTATCTATCTTATTAACAACGTAAAATTGTTGCACATTAGACGTATAACTTTTATTTTATAACTTACCTGATTTTTTAGCTCAGTTATTTTAAAATTCAGTACAAATTTATATTTTTCTAACTCTTGTTTCTTCCTTTTCAATTCATATATTCGTTTTTCTTTATCTTGAATGGTACCATCCCGCTCAGTAATTTCCTTTTTCAAATCAGCTACATCTCTTTCCAATGTAGAAATCACCTTTTGAAATTGTTTGTGTTCAGCTAAAATATCCAAGCATTTTGTTTACATTTCATTTTCTGCGATAACTGTAATTGTAACAGATGCCAAATTTGTAATTTAATATACCTTTTAGTTGTGATACTTGATGCTTAAATTCATCGATTTCTTTATTAGCACTGATCAGCTTTTTCTTCATAAGACCAGTTTCTCCCTTCAGTCTTACATTGGCGTCTTTTTCTTCTTTTAGTTGAACTTCATATACTGTCCTTATTTCTATTATTTCACGATCAGCATCCTCTTCTATTGAAGATTTTATTGTTTCGTGTTCTCTTTTCTCCATTTCTGCTTGCTCTTGCAACTGTTAAGAAATAATTCTCATTTTATTTTGTTTTGCAATAGCAAAATATACTTAATTAACAATTTATACCACATATATTAATAGAACATTACTTCTTGCAAAAGAAGATCTTTCTCCTCCAGCCTTGCTTCAAACGTATTATTCATTTCTCGCAAAGCCTGGCGTTTGCTTTCTGCTAGATCCTCTAACCGTTGTTCGTAGTCTTTCCTCATACGAGCCGTTTTGTCTTCAAGACTCTAGAAATGAAATCCTTTTTTAAGCAAGATGAATATAATCATGGAATACTTTGTTTCAATATTCGTGCCTGCATATGCAAATATAAGTAAACTTACTTGATATCTGTCATATTCGCTAATAAGTCTGATATTAAAGTCAGCTTCTAAGGCTTGTAAGGTTTTTTCATGTCCGGATCGTAGTTTTGCGATGTCTTGTTGAATCATACCAATTTCGTGAGTGTGTTCGTTCTCCATTTGCTATAAAATGCCAAAATTAGAATGTAAAATTTTAAAAAATAAATAAAGTTAATTAAAAAGCATTCTGTGTACGATAGCCGCAATAATAACTATTTATTTTATTAAAATAAAATTAGGACTGTTATTTAAAAGTACCTCGTTTTTCTCTTTCAATTCTTCAATAGCAGCACAATATCCTTCGTGCACCTCTTTCAGTTTCTCTGCTTGTGTTGCTTCAGCTTGACGCAGTTGATAGGTGTGTTCTGTTTCCAATTCACTCATTCTTGTGCTCAGTAACTATAACGAGATATCGAAAATAAAGTAGGTACATATTCTATAACATAAAAAGAGATTCGAAAGAGGTTACCTACATGTTTGTATTACATTACGTGTCAAGTCGCAGGTGGCAGCTAGTTTGTGATAAGATAATATCTACCATATTTCATAAAAAATGTTATAGGTACCTTATCAAACACTTACGTTTATACTGTTTATTTTCTCTTGTAGGTCTTTTTTGCTTATTAAAATTTCTTTTGAATACGCAAAATCTTTATCTAAAGCTATGGCTCTTCCTTCTGAATTTGTTAGTCTCCAGAGACAAATTGATGCATCTTCCGCGACCGATACTAAAGTTTGATCATCATAGGCTAACGCTATACTTGTTACTCTTTTATTATGCATATGGAATTCGTTAAAAATTGCTTTATCTAGCAGAGGAAGTTGAACTGCAGTAACTCCTCCTTCGCCTCCCGTTATAAACAGCATCATATCTGAACGGGATAAAATTATAGTGTCAAGACTACATCCAATCAATCCCAAGTTCCTTCTTATAGTGTTAGCGCCAATTTCTTTAATTTCTCCGTCAGTACCAACGGCGTACGTCGTCTTGCCTGTGCTATTAAATATTCCACGATTAGCGTAAAATCTTACCATAATTATCATAATTTTCTTACCATAATTTTCATAGTTATCAAAATTACCTATTGACAGCACAAGCTCGAAACTGATTAGTCTTTAGTATTACTTCGCCGATTCTTTGTCCTGTCGACATGCTCCACTCGTACACTGCTCCTTCAGTGCCACAGGACACTAAGGTTAAGTCATTAGCCGACCACGCTAAACATGTGACCTAAAATGATACGTAGGCGTGAGCACTCGCTTATTATTTCAATGAATAAGCAGCAATCATCTCGTTCTAATGGAATCATTACGAGTGAGGAGATAATTTGAGCACCTATTGAGCTAAATAAACGAGAAAATTCTGTAATTCAATGCACTAACTTTCCCATTGTGACCCTTCAAATTGAAGACGTTTTGGAAGGACACCGATGAGAAAACTTGTATCACTTGACCGTTAACAGCGGCGAAAAGATGTCCATTGGTACTGAACTTAGCTTGTTTGCAGTTACGTATGGGAAACTCCCGCATTACTTCGAAGTCATCAATTAGAACCACCATAAAACGCAATTTGTCTGAGAAACCTACTATTGCGAATAAACCTGCAAGAATAAACAAGCAATTATTATAACATCATAAGCCCACATATTTTTATATGACTGAAGTAGCAAACGATAGAAATAGGTGTTTTTCCTCCGCCGAACTACACTGGTTCTACCATCTCAAAAATATATAATACTTATACTCATATAAAATACTTATACACTCAACGATCTAGGTTTGGAAATAATACGTGCATTGTAAAAACAACGATCTCACAGTACCTACCTACGGTGCGATGTACAATGCATAATATGATATTGTTGAAGTTTGGAAAAATCATACATAATACAACGATAAACCGCTCTAGACGTCCTTTACTAAAATCTGAAGAAAAGGCGGGACGCAGAAAATACTAGGTTCAGTGATTTTCCAATAAAATTGCATCAGTAGTTTTTACAAAACGACGTCTTGTAGAGCACGACACTGATACGATGCGTGTCGTAATAGGCATCTAAAGATAATAAACTGCAAACAGATGTTTATCTAAAATGATAAGTTACCAGTAGGATGTAAGGAAACGCAGTGAATTTCTTCTTGATACAGTTTTATCATCTCTACGTCGTCTGTCATGTAATTCCAAATTCTTATGCTTTTGTCTTGTTCGCCAGAAGTCATGAATATTGGTTTCCACGCGCACATAGACATGGAGTTTATTCGACCGTAATGCATTGCTGGACCAAGCTCAACAAATGCTATTTCTGGATTCTATGCAAAATTATTCCATTAAATTCTTACACGAACATAATTTAAATATGTTACAAGTCATTTAACTGCTACTATTGCAAACACATGTTTTTCATTGAGGGCTCTACATTATGTATGATAATGGCTTGTCTGGGCATGACTTAAAAAAGATTATATTTTTGGTAACCAAAACATCGAACGAGCAATCTGTCTAATTTTTTAAGTAGACCAAGCAGAATTAGTGGCATTCCTTAAACCACAGAAATTATATGGCGTTTTAATTATTAAAAAAATAGCGCTTCTATCATCGAAGTTATTAAAAAATCTGTTTATTAGCCCAATTAATTGCCGTATTTTTGTTACTCATTAACATCAGCATTGATAAACTATTACCTGCAACATGTGCTGCCCGAACAATTTCACATTATAGAGTTGCTTCCTAAACGTAGTAATTAGAAGGGTTTCTTGATTAGGATCTATTGTGATGTGCTGAATTGCATCCAGCGGTGACCACATCGGATTTTCTCGAGTATGTCTGGTATACAAAAAAGTGCATTGTAATTAATGTAAGCAGGAAAAAGTTGTCTGGAAAAGTTACTTTATGAATCCCGAAACTCATGGGTCTTAGCTTTATTGATAATTTGGGTATTAGGCATTTTTCAGGCTATATTATATTTGGATAACTATAAATAGATATAACAATTCCCAAAAGGTAATGCAAAATCGAACGAGTGTACCGTAAAAGTTGTATGTAGACTTTTACGAAGCTCTATTTGTTGCCACTGGTAGGTACTCACGTTGCCTCACAGCGTTGATTGTTTAAACAATATTATCAAATACTAAATTAACTTCAATACAGAAGAGATAATTATGAGACCTACTTGTAAGATTTTTTGGAAATGCGAAATAAATTTCTTTTCCTCCAATGATGTGGAGTCTCTTTCTCAAACATATGCACATAACCTGGGCCACACGCAAAGGCAAATCCTGTAAAATTGGTTCCATTAATAATGATCAATAGGTAATGTAGATCCTAACATCCATATATAACTATCTCAATAATATATAACCTTTAGGAAAATTTATAAAACAAGTTACGGGATGAGTCTCCGTATCAATAGTGCCTTGTTCGCTGGAGGTTTCTTGTTTGCTGGAAACACTTCCCTTGTCACCCTCCTCACCCCTACGGATTATACAAAAAGCAAAAGTTATATTTTAATAATGTCGCTTCATTTCCAGTGCCGGATCAAGCCAGCCCGGGGCCTGTAGCAAATTCTGACAGGAGGCCCATAGTTTGCCTTAAGTAAGGGTACTAAATAAAACACAACTGTTAGTAGTAAACTTTTCTGGATACCTACTAGTAAAATTTTCTGGATTTAATCTGGGAAAATTTAGATATGACAATTTCTTTCGGTTTAAGATTTTTAGGATGACAAAGATAGTAAAATATAAATAGTAGGTAGGTGTTGGGCCGCAGGCCCCTCTAGTCGCGGGGACCGTAGCATTTGCTACTCTTGCTATGTGGTTAATCCGGCACTGTTCATTTCAAAAAATCGAACTATCAAATAAAAATATTATGATAAAAATGTTGTGCATGATATTTACCTACTCTTATAAGTAGAAATCTCGAAATAAGTATTAAAGGAAAAATATCATTTATCACGCGGAAAGTTAATGTTATGTCAACTTGACTTCAAGGGGTCAATCAATACAAAAAAATGTGTGCGTGTACTAGCGTACACTCGTAAGAAGTGAAACTTCTTTATGACGTTATTTTTCAAAAAATAATTTACTATATGCAACTTTACAGAAATCTATACTATAATAAATCTGTAAGAGGTCGCTGTCTGTACATGGAATAAATTTAGGTGAAAACCATTTCTAGAGGTCTTTAATACGATATAGAACCCAAAATAATGGTTTTTAGAAATCTTTTCTGTTTGTCTGTTTGTCTGTTTATCTGTTTGTCTGTTTGTCTGTTTGTCTGTTTGTCTGTTTGTCTGTTTGTCTGTTTGTCTGTGTGTTTGAAAACGCTAATCTCAGAAACGGCTTATCCAATTTGAATATAATTTTCACTGATATGTTGGGGGAAACTTCACTTAACATTTAGTGTTTATTTTATGTAAATCGGTTTACGAATAAAAAAGTTATGTCAATTTAAAACTACGCAGTATTGATTCTGTGTTCGATAAGTGTTATTAAGATAAGTAACTGCATAGTTGAATTGGTAGAAACTAAACATGTTATGGTCTGTAAAATGTATTCCTTTGTTATGTATTTTTTATTGGTTATGTGGGTACCTATGTTTATTTGATACTATACAAATCTATATCTCTATATCTATATATACTTATATAAAAACGAAAGTATGTTCTCTCACTCATATAATGAATAAACATCGTAGAGCCTAAACTGCTAAAGATACGAATATGATTTTTACTAGGGGTTCCTTTTATGACGTAGACGTCAGTTAAGAAAGAATTTTCTGGTCCCCCCCCCCCCCCAATTTAACCCAAATAGGAGATGTAAGTTTGTATGAAAGTCAGTCAATTTTGAGGCCACCTCAATAAAATTTAGTATTTCGCCTTGATTTTTATGTTAAAACATCGTTTCAAACCGACTTCCAAAAAGGAGGAGGTTATCAATTCGTCTGATTTTTTTTTAATTTTTTTTTAATTTTATATTTGTTACTCGATTTCTCCGCACTGGGTGAACGGATTTGGATGATTTTTTTTTTAGGATAGGTGCGTGTCGTCGGGTCCCATTTATTTTTAGTTCACTTTTGACAGTGGCATCCATAAGAAAAGGGCATAAGTCTGATATTTGCATTAACGATGTGCGCGATAAATAGATGAATAACTCAATTTCCCGCCAACCGATTTTGATGATTTTTCTTTTATTTGAAAGAATGTACTTCAAGGGTACTCTGATGTGTTTGATACGGTTCTGATCATAGGATCCATTTCTTTGAAGCAAATTAACGAAATTAGCGATACTCGGCCAAACCTAAGCTGTAGGAGTCCAATTGGGTTGAATGTAGAATGAGATTACTAAGCAGATATTTCCTAAAAAAATTGACCTTCAACTCTTCAATCCTGATGATGCAGGGGTACTGCTAGCCTGAACCGTAGAAGTAAGTCAATTTGTTTTTATGGATATATAATAAGATTGTTAAACAAATTCATGGGACAAAAATTTGATCTTCAACTCCTCAACCCTGATGATGTAAGGGTATTTCAAGACTAAACCGTAAGAGTTGGCTATTTGGCACTTACGGTTATGTAATAAAAATACCAAGCAAAGACACACGGTAAAAATGTTGACCTTCAACTCCTCAACCCTGATGATGCGGTGTTACTTCAAGCCTAAGCCATAGGAGATGGCCATTTGGTGCTTTTGGGTATGTAATATGATTACTAAGCAAAGATACAAAATGAAAATTTTGACCTTCATCTCCTCACCCCTGATGAGGCAGGATACTGCTAGCCTAAACTATACGAGATGGGCATTTGGTGCTTTCAGGTATTTAATATAATTACTAAGCAAAGACACATGATGACAATGTCGACCTTAAGCTCCTCAGCCCTGATGTTTAATGCTTTCGGGTATGTAATATAATTACTAAGCAAAGACACAAGATGAAAATTTTGACCATCATCTCCTCAACCCTGATGATGCAGGGGTACTTCAAGCCTAATTCATAGAAGTTAGCTATTTAGTGCTTTCGGGTATGTAATATAATTACTAAGCAAAGACACAAGATGAAAATTTCGACCTTCAACTCCTCACCCCTGACGATGCAGGATACTGCTAGCCTAAACTATACGAGATGGGCATTTGGTGCTTTCAGGTATTTAATATAATTACTAAGCAAAGACACATGATGTCAATTTTGACCTTTAACTCCTCAACCCTGATGATGCAGGGGTACTTCAAGCCTAAGCCATAGAAGTTAGCTATTTAATGCTTTCAGGTATGTAATATAATTACTAAGCAAAGACACATGATGAAAATTTTGAACTTTAACTCCTCAACCCTGATGATGCAAGGGTACTTCAAGCCTAAGCCATAGAAGTTAGCTATTTAGTGCTTTCGGGTATGTAATATAATTACTAAGCAAAGACACAAGATGAAAATTTCGATCTTCAACTCCTCAAGCCTGATGATGCATGGTACTGCAAGCCTAAGCCATAGGAGTTGGCCATTTAATGCTTTCGGGTATGTAATATAATTACTAAGCAAAGACACAAGATGAAAATTTTGACCATCATCTCCTCAACCCTGATGATGCAGGGGTGCTTCAAGCTTAAGCCATAGAAGTTAGCTATTTAGTGCTTTCGGGTATGTAATATAATTACTAAGCAAAGACACAAGATGAAAATTTCGATCTTCAACTCCTCAAGCCTGATGATGCAGGGTACTGCAAGCCTAAGCCATAGGAGTTGGCCATTTAATGCTTTCGGGTATGTAATATAATTACTAAGCAAAGACACATGATGACAATTTCGACCTTAAGCTCCTCAGCCCTGATGTTGCAGGGTACTGCAAGCCCAAGCTATAGAAGTTGGCTCTCAAGTTCTTACGTATAAGTAATAAGAATACTAAGCAAAGACATGGGATATTTTTTTTTACCTTCAACTCCTCCCTGATGATGCGGGATAGTGCAAGCCTAAATTAAAAAAGGTAGTCACATAATGCTTACGGTTGTGTTTAGTATATAAGTTCAATGACAGCTCATTAAACTGAAATGTGATTAATAAATTAAACTTCAATTCATCAACCCTGATAATCTAAGTACACAACCTACTTAAGCCGTATGAGTTTAGTACTTATTGATTACAATACATTACAACCAGTTGAGAGAACATTGTGATGAAAAGTGTCACTTTGAATACCTAAATCCTGAAAATGCAGGAGTATTGTCATGTTATTGTTAAGAGTTGGATTTAGCTGTAGCTTTTTAAACAGGATGGGTTAGGTTGGAACATAAAAGAAAACATAAAAAATAAGCGAGCAGGGTGCGGCAGCGCCCTGCGAGCGGGTGCGCCCTGTTCGTATGAATTGTAAAAGTGTTTTGATTATGTCTTCCGCTTTACAAAGAACAATGCGGGATTTACGCACACAAATAGCCCGATGCACCTCTTAAAAGATCTTATATTTGGCCACATGAAACAAAATATGAACTTAAAATATATGTCGCTGTTCAGTGATATTCCAATTTTCTAATAATTTACTTCAAGTAGATAATAGTGCTTTGTTATCCGGAAAAGTTAAAATCAATCTTTATATCGATACGTCTTCGTTTAAATGTGGAGGAGTTGGTTGAAAAAGTATATCCCGATATTGTTAATACAACCAATTACACTATAAATTGGTTCCAAAAGAAGGCAATATACCCACCCACCAATAAATGATTTATTTTTTTTCTAAATTTAAAGCAGCGTCACAGATCTACTATTCGGTAGACACAGTCATTGAGATAGAGGAAGCAGTACATTATCCAACAGAATTTTTGAATTCCTTAATGCCTTCCGGAACTCCTGAACACAAATTAATATTAAAAGTAGGTTTACCTATAATCTTACTTAGAAATTTGAATCTAAAAATTTGAAAATTTGAATTTGAAAAATAGTATTTTCCAATTCGGAAAACTTGAAATCAATCAAATGGTTCAAATGTGGAGGAGTTGATTGAAAAAAGTATCCCGATATTGTGAATTAGAATGTAAATTGGTTCAAAAAAGCGATTTACAATATTAGAATTCGTCTAATTACAAAAAAATACATAACAATACGTTCCTACCCACAAATACACACTTTAAATTCGTTTATCACTCTGTGTTTGACCAGGTAATCCTTGAGCGGCCAAACCGATATTAATGTTACTACTTTTTATCATAGAATTCCCACGGTGTCGAGATTTGCGCGAGAAAAACTTTGTGACACGTTGATTTGCACGCGGGCAAAGCCGCGGGTACAGCTAGTTGGTTAAATAAAGTTAAATTAGATAAAGTTTAATAAAAGGCTTTTATTAAACTTTATCTAATAATCTAATCTATAATAATCTATCTAATATCACGCGTGGTAGGGATAAGGAAAAGATGGCGCGTAACGGAAAAAAAAGATGGCGCGTAACAGAAAAAAGATGGCGCGTAACGAAAAAATGTTACACTAAATTTTTTTCCAACCCCGATAAAGAAGTTTCACTTCAAAAAGTAGAACCCGTGTATCTTTTCGCATGTTTATTTATAAAAAGAAATAACTCAAACTTTATGTTTCGCGAGTGTGTACCACGAAGTGAACAAACTGTGTAGGTGAAAACTCGCAAAATAAAATTTTAAACATATTTCATTTCATGAATAAAGGTGCATTTTTACCTTTTATTACTATCGTAACAAGCAATAAGTGCATATGTTAATGTGAATTATTAAAATCATGTAATTTTGAAATTAAAAATAATTATTTATTTGTAAAAGAGCATCGGCAAAATATAACCTTGGTATGTTAACACTTAGCATAAAATCAAAGGTCAATTTAATTGTGTTGCATTGAAGCCACAAAACGGAATGAAGGTGGACGCGCGTATGCATATAATCTCATTTGTGTAATAGGTACTTATATTTTAGCTACTGTGCTGGCATTTACGACTATAAAACTCCTACGAAGAGATGAGTGCGAAAAGGGACTAACTTGTAAGTTACACATGGCAGAGATAATTAACAAAATTGATTAAAGAAATATCTGTAGAATCTTAATTATCTTGGGTCATTACAGGTCATTAACTTTATGACACGGTATGCCTAAATAAAAATATACTTATTTAAATATAAGTTTATAAGGTTGAAGTACCAAGTTCCTTTTCATGGCAGATAACGTTTTTCGCCCACGGACATCTGTGAACAATTCTATATAGAACAGCGACTAAAAAAACTTCTATTATTTTGTAAGTTAACCGACATACAAATCTTTCCATTCCAACGCAAGGACTGCTTCACACTGTTTATTTTTTAAATTTTATAAACAAAGAACGAATAAAGCCCAGTCATTACTTACTCAGCTTCAACTTTTTTGAGCGACATTTCCATGACCTCTAGGGCTCTGAAGACACAGTTCTGACGGAGTTCCCCATTCTCCACCATCATTATGATTCCATTGTCTGTCCCGAACATAATACGATCCGGAGTCAACCACATGCAACTGGTTACGTTGATCTACAGCAGGAAAACAATTGCCGGTTATCTTACGTAAACACAATGCCAAAATAACTAACATTTTATTAACTGGCATTATTCAATTGTATTTGTGGGAGTTAAACGGCGGGTAATTTATAAACATAAATTATAATTTATAGTATTGATATGGCCTTTCATGTTTGTATTTACCAGTGTACATAATAATAATATGAGTAAAATTATGGTAAAGCTTCCGTATAAACAATTAACAATATTTTTTGTAGAGCAGTTACATATAAAAGTGGGTTTTAAAATATTTGTATGTTTTATAACTACTATATTTTAAAATTCACACCTGCCCCAAAGGTCGCGTCCACTCAGGGGTTAATGCCACCAAGCATTAAGATCGCCTTTTTGTAACGTTTATATTTTATAGAGATGCAATAAATAAATATAAAGATAAATACTTTACGTGTATTACGTACGTTTTCGGCCTTGCACCATCCCCATTGTCGCCAAACTGTTTCAGAGACATTCATAATGCGAAATGTATTCGGACCAGTAATCACTACGAGGGTAGCATCCGATGGATTACATTGTACCTGTTCAATAATCACACATTATTTACATTTTTACTTACACGTTTAACGTAAATTTCGGTACAATTTTGTCAACCCTTACGCTTTCAACAATTCCTTGGCCACTCGGATTCTGAGCTTTAGCGTGGCTTTCCACTTTGCCTTTGTCCCAATTGTAATAATAAAGGTACCAATCTGGTTCTCCTGTGATCGCTACAAGGTATTTAGAATCGAATGTAAACTGAACACATGCAAACTCCTTAGCAGTTGAGTTCTCGAATGGCACCGTCAATATTTTCCGTCTTTTGTATGTTGTTAGGTCGTATATTGTTATAACAGGTTTTTGACCTTCATCAGCAATCTCATTTAACGCTAACCATCGTCTGGAAAACATATGTAAAGGTAATTTAGAATACGCTTATATAATATTCTTTTGTAAGTTTAAGAAGATTAGAAAATGCAACGTAGGTAAAATTCTCACCTGTTGGGTGCTAGAACGAGCGATTTAATAGGCTTATGTTTATCTTGAAGCCTGATGAACTTCTGTTTTTTCTGCAGATGATTGTGAATTACAATTACTCCACCCGCTGGATAAATGATATCAGAGTCAGTTAAGTAATGGGCATTATATCTGTAACAAATAACATTTATAGAATATCATTTAACTTTACATGATATTACCTATATTCCCATATATTAGGTGTATGTACACATCGCTTACATACATATGTATTACATATCTCTGAGTAACGGAAAATATAGGAGGTTTGTGCACTTCAACGTCCTCAATAAACTTCAGGCCTGATTACACCAGAGCTGTAGCTGGCTACTCCTAAGGTTTAATTTGCAAACCTGTTTCCTGTAAGTGTATCTTTTACCCCATCCTGCCCTTCGCAACCATGAAGACTACTTCTTTTAAATTTATAAACATGTGACTTTGCAATGTCTATCTAATGAAGTTTTCCTTTTTTAGGAAAGTATATACAATTTCAGTGGGCAAAAAAAGTACCTTAAAATTATTAAGTAGAGTACTTACTGTATGTCCGTCCTTAATCCATAAAATATACGCGCAGATATATTTGGAGGTGTGTTTACTGCCATGATCGTTTGATTGATGTAAAAAAATCTTATACAACAATAAAGTTAAAAATATTTTACATTAAACACGTATTTCGACAGGCACTATATTCGTTTGACCGTTGTCATGGATACCGTTTAAAATCGGGACACTGGGTCATTGTATTTCTGTAATGACTTTAGGTTTTACATCAATATTTTATGCGATACAGCATTACGGTTAATTGCCCGTGTTACTACCAATCTTACCATTACTAGGTAGGTAGTTTATTCTCAGAATTAAAGTTTTTTACATACTTATTTTTTAACAATTAAATAAATTAAAAACAGTAAAATATATGAAGAAAAACATTGTGTAACACTAGGAACAGAGGGCCGAATTGGACTGATTTAAGCAAATAATGGTGAAGCCTTTCGTAGTTCGAGGATATTAGCACCACTTCTTCATCCATTTGTGCCCTATACAACATTTAATAAGACACACAATTGGTATTTAAGTCGATCAGACTTACTCCTATTACTTCTGGTAAATATAACCTAATAATAAAAATTTAATCATTTAAATAGAGCAGTGGTAGTCTAATGGTTGAAACTTGCCCTCTCGATCGGGAGGTTCGAGGTTCAAACCCAGGCACGCAACACTGATTCATGTGCGTACTATAAATTAATTATCACTGTTTTTCGGTGAAGTAAAACATCGTGAGGAAACCTACACACCCGAGAATTCTTAAAAAAAAAGTTCTCGGAGGTGTGTGAAGTCCACCAATTCGCACTTGGCCAGCGCGGTGGACTATGGCCTAAACTCTCTCATACTGAGAGAAGACCCGTGACCAGCAGTGGGACAATAAGGGTTGACGAGAATAAAAAAATAGTGCCAAATCCGTTATCATATACTTAATTACGATAATGTACAGTTATATTGCTTGGGTATTTGAACATTACAGGGACTTTCTATATTAGTACATAAATAAAAACTTCGTCTAAGACCATTTGTCTAAGAAACCTCAGTACCTGTACCTAATCGTCTTAGAAGTATCAATCTTGATTGACAAACACGTTCGTAGCCAGCGTGCTCTACCTACAATGACCTAAACCCTTTTCACTGTAATTAAACAAGAGCGGCCTAACACTGGGATTAGAATAGGTGAAAACCAGGAAGTGTAATTAGAAGTAAATAATACAATTCGAAACAAAATGCGCAACATTCTGAGTTAAAAGTGGCATTTAGCTCGTGTCCAGCGTGATTGGTGCTCAATGTCATCTGTAGTGGCGCATCCTCTTTGCAATTTCCGAGGTAAGTCGCCACTTCCTCTGTCTGTCGCGGCTCATTCATAAACTCTTCGTAACAACATCATGCTATAAAAATATTATATAATCACAAAAGGACCACTATTTCGTTCTCTAGATTTCAATATTTTGTACAGAGATTACATAGAATGTTAATCTAATGAAAGTTAATTGGCACTAATGGTTTAAAATTTAAATACTTCTTTATGTAAATCTACCTATTGATGTACTTACACAGGATTGGTAATTCCCTTTAGCCTTCTAAAATTACATACAATGTCTGAGCAGTAGAATGATGTATCATCCTACTCCATTAATATTCATTTAAACGTTGAGATGTTTTTAACGTCTATCAAAACTAATGCGAACTCTATCTGCGTAATAATTTTGTTAAGCAATAGTTCGGTAGGTACGTTCTGTCTCTCCTCCATTACGCTAAGACTATATTATAGTGAGTTAGTTTACACATGCGAAAAAAAAATCAGAAACGAATCAGAATGTTTTTGCATTTATTAGGTATATGTTATTTATTGCAACAGCAGCGGTTTGTGTAGTTGCTAGTATGTATCTGTTATATTTTATTCAGAAGAACTTATGTAACATACTGAATTTAAAAGCTTACAGAAACACGCCAATGGAAACGTGTTATATAGAATGTAAAGCGTACCTTAGAACTATACTGCGTCTAATTTGATACACTTTATTCGATAGAGTTCCCATCGCCACACTTATTTCTAGCATGGCGTTGTTCTTGCATTTTGTAGAAGGGTTTATATCCTAGACCTCAGAAGTGAGAAGACATCTGTCATCGGCTTCAGACCGAATCCCTGTTCTCAGCACTAATCATACCGTGACGACCCGCGTGGCGCAGCGGTTACCATACCGAACTGACACGCAATGGTCGCGGGTTCGATTCCCGGCCAGACAGGTATCTGAATGATGAGTTTAGATTCCTGTTCTGAGTCTGGGTGTTTGTGTTTTCGTCTTGTGTATGTCCATGGTACCCACGACATAGGAGACAATCCTTCTGTGGGGCTGTGAGTGTAGAAAGCGTGTTTTTTTTAAAATCATATACCATCAGTTGGACTCCATGCTCGAGTTTGCTACTGCAATGTTAAAAAAACGATTAATATAAATTCATGAACAATAAAAAAAACTGTGTGCGTGTACTAGCGTACACTCGTAAGAAGTGAAACTTCTTCATGACGTTATTTTTCAAAAAATAATTTACTATATGCAACTTTACAGAAATTGGTTAAATAAAGTAAAATTAGATAAAGTTTAATAAAAGGTTTTTATTAAACTTTATCTAATAATCTAATCTATAATAATCTATCTAATATCACGCGAGGTAGGGATAAGAAAAAGATGGCGCGTAACGGAAAAAAAAAGATGGTGCGTAACTAAAAAATGTTACACTAATTTTTTTTCCAACCCCGATAAAGAAGTTTCACTTCAATAATATTTCTTACAAACAAGTAGGCAAGAACAATGAGGTTCTGTACGCACAAAATTAGGCGAAATCTAGATTCGGTGGCACACTTCTATCGGTCTGGTTTAAATGATTTGCTACTTTTTTATTGTTTACTCAGTACGGTCTGACGTATTTCGTATACTTTCACCTACAGTCTGAATAATAGATTTTAAATTAATAATTAATCGTTTATTTGACCCATTACCAGAAAACAATGTGCTAAAATTAATGAGTATCATAAGTGGTAGCATCCACTAGTAAGTGAAGAATGCAGTAGCATTACATATATACCTACATATGTGCTTACTATATTTCCATAGTATTGATGTACTGTTTAAATATGCACATTGTTAAGCATATAGTCTGTAACTATGTATGTTTAAACAAATTATTAACTATGTGGTCGGTAGGTAATTTAAAAATAAATTTCTGGTATTTTATTTCGTCACTTTTAGCCTTATGAATATTATGAATCCGCTTTTGGCTACAACCCTTTTTCATTGCAAATTCAGAGCCTACCTTTTTGCGGCAACTACATATGTGAGAGACTCTACCACCTCAAACTTAACAAAGCTACCATTATGACTAAGTCTTTACCTCTCTGGAGTTGACATCAACGTTATAAACCCGTAAACGTAGCCAGAACTAAGGCATAAACGTAATGAAAATATAATACATAGGCTTATTAGTTATTGTTATAGCAGACTACTACTATCTTCTATCACCAATAACTGGAACCATAACAAAGAAGCTTTATAATCAGTAGGAAACTGACCTCTCTAATATTTATACATAACAATATGTAGGTTAGAATGTTTTCATGGAACTTGCGCATTAGCGTAGAGATGTGATGTAACAATATGTAAATGACTCTTTTTATTTAGATGTATCGCAACCCTTGGTGTTAAATTTGCTGCATTAGTAAAAATAAGTGGAGATTTCAAAAAGGTAAGTTCTAAAAATGGAAATAGGAAATAATACCGGATCTTGAAACAGATACGATTGAACCGAACCTTAGGACATAGAGGTATATGATCCTATAATGATGCTAAAATTAATCTAGGCATATTCCAAAAAAAAATATTTTAAGCTTTTTAGCTTAGTATTTCTGTGATATCTTTGTACTTCTGTAAAATACATCATTGTTTTAATATTCAGAAGTTAGACTTCTTCTCGTCTTACGGTGAATACCTACCCTGAATCAAACAAAGATTGCTATACGGACTTGTCTTTTTCGTTTGTTTAAACATCAAACGAGTTTTGCTTACAGCTTTGACAATGACAAGGAAAAATATTGGTACGCACAATGTACAATGAACTTTAGGTAATTAATTTTAAACTGGCTTATAAATATACATATTTAAATAGGTGTGATATTACATAGGTCGGTGTTCTTTATTCTTTACAAATGTTCAAGCAGAAATTTAACTCTAACCCTTGTATATCCTGTACCTAATATACAAGATCGCATCCAAAATTACATACCTAGAGTTGGGGAATTTGAGTGATCGCTCGGCGTTAAATCACGGTCCTGTGATGTAACATTAATCCAATGTAAATAATAACTATTCCCACAGATAAACAAAAACAAAGTATAATAAAATAAAATAACTTGTCAATCAATTAAACAATATATAACTGGATAGGTACATAACTAATAACTGTCCAATACTTATTTGTCATGAGTTATTTATGAACTTTTGAGTGATATCATCGTGATTTTACACAAATTTAATCATTCAGTAGGCTTTTCCGTAGGAAGTCCGCTACAGAACATAGATCCTTCCTAAAAAAATAATGTCGGTATTGTTCCTTGGAACCCAATTTGTCTGGTTATATGAACAAATACCTAATTGAATTAGATCCAGAATATCCGCTAGCATAAATGTCGACTTAATCAAACTTTTATTAAAACCGAGGTTATTTTTTCAAACTAATATCAAAATTGTATACATTATAGGTACTACGATGACCAATATTTGCATTTGATGAGTAAGTAAACTTGTTCTTGGCATCCATAAAAAAACATTTATAAAAATAAAATCACCATTTAACCAAGTGGACGTGGTGTGATCAAGAAAGTTATAACTAAGACTACTTTTAGAAAACAAAGAAATAGTATTTAAGTTTTTTCTTTGAATTAATAAAGCAAATGAGCATACATTCTATTTAATGGTGTTCTTTGCCCTCATAGCCATCTACACTAAATCCCAAATACGATTGAAAATCTACCTGTGGTCGACCACTCACCTATGTGTTTTTATTGTAACTAAAGGCGCCGTGTATGTGCCTGTACTTTATCACACCAATGAAACTAGGCGAAAAAAACGTTTAACAACGTTTTGTTATGTACTGCTTATGGCTTAAGATGTTGTTTTATCCATGAATACAATAGGTTTATTAACAAGTAAATATTTGCTGCACTCAGATAACATTAATTAGCGATTGACCCAGTCAATGAATGAGCGATATCGAACAATTGATGGCGCAACGCAATAAGGTCTTTACTTAGTAGGTAGAGTCGATATCCTGTCGCTCAGAAGACTCTGTAGACTTCCAATAAATCGCCGGCCTGTTACCGAGGCCAACACAACAACCTCAAGGATATTGACCTCTTCAATGAACATTTTGACTCGTTGTAATATATGTATGTATAATATGTTAGAGATAATTAATCAATTTACCATGGTATACGACCTCTTTCATATTATAAGAATATTACTACGTCAGTTGTCAATGTCAGGGAATCAGTCAATAGCGCTTGTGATGGTTTTGTCAATAAAAACGTACACAGATTTAGAATTAAACAAATATCGATATGTTGGACGACAATGGCGACCATTCAGATAACAACCCATTGGATTCTGCGACAGCAGCGGTGGGATCGATTGATAAATCATCCCACGTGCCTACCGCGATACCCGCTACGCAAAATCAACAATATTTTCGCTCAGAACAAGATGCTCAAAAAAAAATAATCCGACGGTTGCATCGTCGTCTTACAACGAAGGACATGGTGCACCCTCCCCCGAAACGTGGGCTATGTTTTTCCAAAATATGATGGCGAACTTGAAGAGTAATCGGATATCTATAAGCGATGGCGATTCCAGGAAGCTGAAGGCGAACGAGATTTATCTATCATCATTTGATCCAGACGATTGTCAGTTCACTGCTGCTCAGTGGTGCGACGAGATTGAACATCATATGAAGAACAACTTGTGGACAGATTATGAAACCAGGAACGCTGCATTCATTCGCTTGCAAGGACGTACTAAGAAATGGGTTGCGCGTTCATATCCGTTGTGCAAAACTTGGGAGGAATTGAAGCAGCGACTTACTCAGCAGTTTATTTCTACTAGGAAGTTCTATGACTTGTTTCGCGACACGGTGGAGTACACGAGTGAACAGGTGGCGACTTACATCGAGTATTCTGCCAACAAGGTAGCGCTGATAGACAGGTTGGACACCGGTTGGGGTGAGTCCAAAAAGATTGAGGTTGTGATCTTTGGCATCACGGACGTTGAGGTACGTACAGATTTGCTTAAAATAATGTAGATACGCCTACAGCTTTTGTGGCACTTGATAGGCATAAAATTAAAAATTTTAAGCGACATTCCGATAAGACGCGAAGTGAACATGAGACTCCTAAGCGTTCGTCCCTGCCGTTATTATAATAAGACGGGGCATTTGAGACGGAACTGTTTACTTTTGCATAATAAAAATAATAATGAGAGCAGTCGTTCTCGCGCGTCGGTCGATAGATCTAGTAATAAGTCAAATGTGAAACAATATTCTTACTGCCACAAAATTGGACATTCAGAATCGAATGTTTTTACAAAGCAACGCGAAGAAAAGTCAAAAGATATAAAAGGTTCTAACTTGCAAACTAAATTGGTCAATGTCTGTTCATCCTCTAATGAATCTTTGATTGAAATATGCGTTGGTGGCTATACTTTGCAAGCACTGATTGATAGTGGTTCAGGATATTCATTGTTTAAAAAGGAAATTGCTGATTGTTTATCTAGTAAGAAAGAGTTCTCTTTTACCCGTCTCACAGGTATTGGTTCCGTACCATTTCGTAAAATGACTACGTATGCTGAGTTTGATGGGTTGCATACCGAGGTTACTTTTGTGATTGTTGATTTACATTTGCTCCCTAACGATATAATTTTAGGTAGAGAGCTATTTAAGAACGTGGTTTAATTTTCACTCTCGATAAAGACAGTGCAAATTATAAGCAATGTTAGTGTCAATACATGTCAACCTTTTAACATAGATACAAAATTAGATAAAATTAATACTGACTTGACCGAGCCTAACGATATTCATAGGCTGAAGACCATATTGGAGAAATACAAGAATAATTTTGCTAGTGGAAATTCTCATACTAGCGTTAATAAGGGATCGATGCAAAAAAGCTTAGAAATCCCGACAAAATCGTAACTTACAGCATCAACGGACGTCAAGGTATGAATAGATTTACTTAATAATTCGCCTGATAATTTGTGACACTTGACAGACATTTAAATACGTTCCCTGAAATTAAGAATCTAAGGCTACATTTCGAAATCAGACAAACGGCTAAGAGTAGGATGGACGAGCGGTTAACGAAAGACAAAATTAGTTGTAACGCTGATTTAGCCGCTGTTTATCCATTTGTAGTTGGTAACCTAACTCTAGTTCATAAAGAAACCCCGAATAATTATTAAGCTAAATGAGGAGTTTTTGCTTTTATTGCTCATGTAAAATAATTAAGATCTCAGCATTTCATGGTTGAACTGATATCTTGGGAGTGACTCAATGTCTCTACCTCAGAATAGCTTAAACCTGTAGGATCCATGACGGATAAGATTTCTTTAACTACGGAGAAAATTGCACCTGAAAAGTTTGGTATTTTAATTTGGTGTGCCAATTTTTAATTGATTTGCTGTATTGAATTAAGTTATCACTGTTTTGAATTGAAATGATACCTCAATTATTTCATTTGTTTCTTATTTGTTTGTTGAACGTGAACGTCCGTAAATAAAAGGCTTATGTTCGTTTATGATTGATAAAATGATTTATTTAAACCAAAAGCTGCTACGTTATCGAAGGATGGATTGAAAGGCTTTACGCTTTGTCCTGGTGTTTTTCTAAAAACTGCTACACTTTATTGAAGGATGGATTGAAAGCCTTTACGCTTTGTCCTGGTATTTTACTGAAAGTTGCTACGCTTTATTGAAGGATGGATTGAAAGCCTTTACGCTTTGTCTTGGTGTTTTGCTGAAAGCTGCTACGCTTTATTTTACGGTGAGCTGTAAGCTTTAACGCTTTGCCCTCACTCTCTGTTGAAAGCTACGACGCTTTGCAGTGAAGTTCGGCTCAAATATGTCTTGATTTAAGGTTAATGTTGAAAGCTACCGCGCTTTGCAGTGTGTTCCAAGTGCAGCCCCTGAACAATGCTGAAAGCCTTAACGCTTTGCTTGTACTGTTCCGACCCTCGGGTTTAAAGGGTTTAAGAAAAAGTGATTTTATTTGTGGCGACACGACAGGTTCGTTAGGATGTTGGAATGACTAACTGGATAGTCTGGATGTATCGACGGAGGGGAAGGAGAATAAATGCTGAGCATGATAAAGTAGGAGTGAGGAGTCAGCAAATAAGGGAATATAGAGCTTCTATAACAGTACGTTAGGTACGTAAGTGCTGTGCCATCTACGCTGTATGTGACGACAAGAAGCAACGCGAGAGCGCGTTGAGTATCAGAATGGCCGTGTTAGAGATAATTAATCAATTTACCATGGTATACGACCTCTTTCATATTATAAGAATATTACTACGTCAGTTGTCAATGTCAGGGAATCAGTCAATAGCGCTTGTGATGGTTTTGTCAATAAAAACGTACACAGATTTAGAATTAAACAAATATCGATATGTTGGACGACAATGGCGACCATTCAGATAACAACCCATTGGATTCTGCGACAAATATATATGTACTTATTTATTTACTGTTAGCAAACTTAATATACCTTTGTACTCCGACACGCACGACTCAATAGTAAGTTAAATAGTGGAAATAAGAACAAAAGCAGCGATGACTAAGTCGTTTTGTATAAGCAGGCACCTAGCCAATTCGTTCGTCCGTAGTCCGACGTCTTGCCTCGCTAATAAATGAAACATCCGATATTATGAACGTGCCCGAAGGTGAAAGAAAGTTACTGAAACCGGGGCGAATAAACTATGAATGTAGTGGTGGCAACTGAAAAGTGGATCGATATTACATACCTACAGGTAGATCGGCGGGTGACTTGATTACTAAATCTGATTGCTTCTATTCGTCTTCTAGTCCCCTTAGGCAACTAAACATTAAAAAATATACGCTATTCAAAGTCTAAAGAGGTGCTCAATTGCATTACTTGTGTTTATTTTTACTAAGAAAGATATTACAACATATAATACATATTGAAAATAAACGTCCAAGAGTGTCTTTGTTGTGAAATAAGTAATTAATAAACTATTGTACAAATTGTTTGCTTTGTCACCGATTCTCTAATGCTTATTGACATAAATTCTTCACTCGCCGCTTGAATATTACGTAATGTGCCTTGGTAGGAATCTCACAATGCTTAAAAATATACAGTGACTCCTTAAACTAACATTAAAACAAACATTATATTCCAAAGTTTATTCGGCCTTCGGCTTTGAGTGACGCTGCGTTGATGCGACATCGTCATGTAAATTAGTTATACATAGGCACGCGATATAAGTTTGACGTCAGCTGTACACCAAACACCTATAAAATCTTTAATGGCAAGGCATGGGCGGCAAGGCTATGTTATAATCGAACATGACTAAATTACTTACCTGTAGGTAGGTGACGAAGGCAGGTTACCTGTTTAATATATATGCAATTCTTTGTCAGATTCATATCACATATTTGTAGAGCTCTCTAATTGTTAAACATTTGAATTACAACACACTACCGGCTCTATATTTTTACAAACCGGACATGCCTTGAAAATCTTACTTCAAAGTTCTTAACTATAATTCTCTCAGTGAATTAAATGCTAATATAAATAATGCAGGTAAATCAACCGTTATAAAACAGCGCAGGCAGACCGCAGATAAATTAGTAATGAGAAACTAATTAGCCATAGTAATTAAAGTTATCGAAAAACTGGTTTGAAACTGTCATTTTGTTAATATCTGGTGAATGTGCGTGCTTTACTATTTGTTCGTGTAACCAATATGCATCAAATGCAGCGGGACTTGATAGTGTAGTGACGCTGCAACGGGCCGGCGGGTGCGCCGCGGCGGAGCGGGCACGCCAGCAGTGTGCCTCCAGCCGCGACGCCGAGCGCCGCGACGCCGCGCGACCGTCCGCGCCGCGAAAACAAACCCTACGCAATTATCTCCCGCGATAACGCGATCCAACGCTATCAGTTCGTGATAACTTACCATTGTGATAACGGATAAAAAACCAAGTGGACGACGCCTGGAAAATTGTACTCGCCTATTATGTAAAACTATTTAAGGCGAAGAAGTAATAATGACTACCATGGCGGGGCCTCGCAAGACTATCTCCGTTCACGACTACCCCGAACACCTGAACCCGTTCCATGAAGAGGACAATCACAATAAAATTAGATTTTGGACCATTGGCCGAAAGCTCAGCCGGGCCAATAGCATCAATTTTTCCGGAATCAAAGACCTGAGGAACTCTTGGTGAGTATTATTTAATTACATTTTAATTATTTCAAAGGCTAAAGTTTTATGTAAGAGGTTATGACGGTAATAATTATCTTAAATAAATGTACCTACGTACGATCTTCCAACGTTAATTATTTTGTCGTGTCGGTGTGGATTTAATTTGCCAGTAGGTATGATTTTCCATAATAAGGGAAATTGCACTTTATTTTCTTAGATATTTAAACTAAAACAGATAAATGCACTAAGCACTTGTACACACACAATGTACAACTAAATCTTATATTATCGTTTTATGTCGATACCGGCGTACATTATGTTTACTCAGTAATTGATTTCGAAGGTGACTGAATACTAAATAAGGTATGTCAGGGTACCTAACATTTGTCGTGCAAAAGCCGATTAAATGAGAAAAAACTATGTAACTAGGCACATGAAATGATATGATAACTCAATATTAATTACTTAAGTATCCCCTACATTCTTCAGAAGACTCTATGACAAGTTGGTATATTGTAATACATAATTGTGTCTTGAAATTGCACCCGGAAGGTTTGCGGTCACTTTGCTAGCCGCAAAGTACACATGCAGTATGCACAGTACCAAGTTTTCTCCTAAGTGAATTGTTTTGCCTTACATAGTTACGTTGTTGCGAAACGCCTACCTACAATTTTTCAAATGCCATAGCCGTCACCTTTCTCGCTTATCGTGAATTTTACAAGTAATCCGGGTATAAGTACTTATAATAATCTGTCAATTTACAAAATGCTCCGTGATATAATAGATAACAGGTAGAAAAACAAATTAAAAATAAATGATATTCTATACTATAAACTAAACTTCTAGACTGTAATCTAACACGGAAGGAAATTTAAGTAATACAAGGCCAATTTTACGTTTTACCTGAACAAATTTCAATGTCAATTTCAGTTTGGCAATCTCTACACGAATTAGGAAATATGCAAGTAATAGTTTCTTCGGATATCGAAGGGTTAATGAAAAGTTTGCTCGTGCGAAACCGTAGTCACCATCACTAGATCTTTTTCTGCCGAATAATATCAAAGATATGTTTTGAAGGGTGTGTGTGGTAAGAAAGATATACTTACATGTGATAAATCTCTGGTAGGATTTTTATGTTATCTTGGGTTGATCAATTTGGTTGTTCAGATGAACTGCAAGTGCGTTTGTTACGTACCTAGTTAACAATATGTACAAAAGAGACCTTAATCGGTACATTCCTACTTATCAAGATTAAATAATTCTCTGATTTATCATCAATTTATCAATCTATCAACAAAAACTGTAAGTGACCCAAATATCTGTAAGTTCCTGATATAAATCTCAACAGTGTGCGAACTCTGCAAACTCAGACTTGACCAGTGTAGTAACCTAAGAGAAAGTGGTCTCATGCTCTGAAATGACCAAATTTTTTATCATTATATCTGACCACCTGATCGTAAGTGGCCATTGCTGCTCATGGACATCTATAAGCAACTTGATCCCTATATGAAGTTCTATCAGAAATCAATCACCGATGCGTGGACTGGGATGGTCGCCCCATATGTAGGAGAGCCGGCAACTACATCTATCCACCGAAACGGAAGAACTAGTCCATGCTAGAAATAAGAGCGGCGATGCTACCACATGGTTGAACTACACTAGTACTTCCACCTGGTAATTCTGGTAACAGGATAAGAACTAATTAATCGACCCGCGTGGCGGTTCCCGGTTACCATACCGGTCTTCTGACACGCAGTGAGTCCTGGGTTGGATTGCGGGCCAGACAGGTATCTGAATGATGAGTTTAGGTTCTTGTTCTGGGTGTTTGTGTATTCGTATTCATATTATTTGTGTATTCGTATTCGTATTCATATTATTGACTTAACACATTACATTAATAAGCAAAAATGTATAACAGGTATAATAATTAAACTCTCGGTTTAAAAACACTATCAATTCTACATTGCTTCGCTTCTTCCTTCTTGTTATCATAAAGTATATTATTAAAACTGCTCTCGAAGTTAGTATCTCTTTCATCAAATATTTTCATATCATTCTTCAAGCGTGCAATGGCTGCAGAAAGGTTTTTTAGTGTGAGTTCCTTTCAGTGTTACAATAGAAGATGCATGGACCTTGCTACACATGAATTCTCCTATGCCGAAATCGAAACAATTGACGTATTTTTAAGGAATAGTGTGTTATTATTGTTCGTCGTAACTAGAATCGACGTAAATCGAAGTCGAGGACTGCCTGTATACTAAATATTGAATTGAATTATATTGAACATCAGATTGGAAGCGACACTTAAACATAAATTAATAAATAACCTACTCTGTCGCAGTGTCGTAAGCTATATAGACATACAAAAAATAAGTGTTTGTGATGTCAAAAGCAAGTAGTTTGTTGTAAGATATACTTTGTTCTACTTATATGTCTGAACAAGATTTTAGTGTTTTGCAAAAAAATGAAACCCGATGCTAATGTTAGCTATCTTCTAACTAAAAACTAAAACTTACAATGTAGTTTGTAAGTTTTAGTTTTTAATTAAAACAATGTAGTTTACTATGACGCCCGAAAACAAAAACAATGCTGGTTTCAAGGAAACATTATAAACTTATACTAAGCGAACAGTCGTCTTAGAAAATTGATGTTTCGATTAGGTATATGCACCTTACATTTTAAACGTAGATGAAACTGCAGGGTTTTGCCAGTATTCGATAAATTTCACATATGAGTTACCCTTTATATTTCCTTTCCATTCTATTAGTGAGCGCTTGTAGTGCTTTCTGTAACAAATGAATCATGTGCGTGTATCGTGGAAGATAAAATATTATGCAGAGGGAAATTACCCGACCTCAGCTTAAGGCAAAAGTTAAGGTATCTTTTATGTATAAACAATTATTAAAAGAGCAATAAATATGTTAGATGTATGGTTTGAACTGTTTCTTTTGTTTTTAGTTAGGTACAATTAAAATCATTTTTATCCTACTCTGGGCAATAGTCTTCTCCAAATGCGTTCTCTGATGTCTACCTTTGAAAGAAACTGCCAATTTTATGTGTATTGACCAGATTGTCGCTTCACTCTATGCTTCCCTCTTTGGCAGCACCAGGTTTATTATATAAGAATCAAAAGGTTTTTAATAGCATCCCACATAGTGTCGTATAAGTATGTTAACCCACTATCTACATACTTGTAAAGTTTGTAGTGCTAACATGAATGTAAACTTATCAGCGATATCTGGCTTTGTGGTTATCATAAACAAATATTGGTCCTGCAGAAGGGGCATGCCTTCTGAGTTATGTTAAAATTATATTCGCCATGAACAACGCAAGCAATTCAGAGGTGTCACGTGTGTATTTATAAAGCTGATGTCACTTTGGTAGTTTGTAAACAATGAAGAAACATGTATATTATTCAATACGTGATTAACATCCTATATCTTATCCTCCTGCATTACCAAGAATGTCTTCATGCGGACTTGAAGCTTGTATGTTATGTTAATAATTAAAATGAATTAGTACCTACAGCTGTCTATTATACACAGAAGTATGCATATTAGTAACGACACGCGAAAAACTTAACATAAGATTGTGATGAATTAAATTGACAAGTGTCGATCTGCGTGGCAGAGTCGTCTGAGTGGGTTCCGGGTTCGATGCTCGGCCAGAAATGTATCCGAATATTGAAATTCCTTATGCAAAGTTATGAATGTGAGAATGAGTGAGAAAGCAGCGTTGTTATAACTAAATATATTATAATTAATAATTCTTGAAAAATCGAAATCGAGCTACTCACGTATATGAATACGTAGCGAGTTCACAATTCACATAACAGGTAATTATTCGCTAATTGCATAACCTTATAACTATTAAAATTATAATACTATTTTCGGAAACCAAGACCACAGTTGGTACCTATTTATATGTATCTCTGACTCTTGTTCTTGATTCTGCCTAATTTAATGCGATGACTAATCTGCTGCCTGCATATAAATAAAGCCGATCAAGAGTAAAAGTCGTTTCAAAATTGACATGATTAGAGTTAGGTATATCTTGTCTTATAACGCGAAACTTTACACTTTAAATAGCCACCTTTCACCGAAACGTATCTGTATACAAAATAATAATACGTAACGTTTAAATATATTTATATCACAAAGCGTTTGTTTCATTTTATTTTGTTTTCCACTCTGTTACTTCACAGACCAGATGATTTTACTAGAGCCTAAGAAGTGTATTGTGTACCTTATTATTTTTTTAGCCTAGATATAGGAAGAGCCTATATCTTTTACTATATCATTTTGGGTTTTAAGAACTCTATCAAATAATCGGTTTCGTCAAATTAATTAGAATAGTACAATGAAAACTTATACATTTTTATTTTATTCATAATTGTAGAGTCATTGCTCTACCATTTATCAATCGATCCAAATTTGGCAGATTTTGATAGAAGTAACGACACTTATGCACTTTTTTTGTTCGTTTGTTTAACTTTTTGTTTGTATAAATAATTAAAAGATAATTCGGTTAAATTTTGTTAGGCAATGGCTTGAAACGTGAAAAATAGACGGATAGTTGACTGAGTCGTTAAAAACTTTCACTTTAAATATTATATCATTTAATAAAAGTATCCAAACGTAATGCACGGAGGTATTATAAAATTGTGAATTATGAATAACAATAATGCTGCCTGTTCTTCGCGAACACAATTACCTCATTTGCGCTGAGTTTCTTTTCTTTCGATTGACCTACTAATGATTCGATACAGTTATGTAGTGTTTTGTTTTTATTCGGAATTGCACTTGTTCTTTGTTTCAAGTTTCTAAAATTAATTTGTTACATTTTAAGTGTCTAATTCAATTTGGAGGTATAATCTTGTATATTAGCTTATTTAGATATTATATCAAATTAACTGTCTATAAAACACGTAATTTTATTAATTTTCAAATCACAATATTAATATATTAAATAACTTATTTTGTAACTATATGTATATATAAAAGAATAACTTAAAAGGTAAAGAAAAAACAAATTGCTAAATTAAATATAAAATGCTGCATCCAAATTACTGTCCCTAGGATGAGTTCCCAGAATGCTGGCAACATTACCTCGTTGAATAGCAAGGCTAATTCGTTGACCGAGGTATGTGCCAGCTTTCTGATCATTCGTTGACTCTATCAAACGTTTGGACAGATGCTTAAAAAATAATTTAGCATTTAATCCCCACGGTCCCATAGTTTCAACGCCAAATGCCAGAAATATGTAATCTTTAATGATATCTCCATATTTCTGGCACTTGCGGATTTCAGCGTCAGTCGCCACGACACCGGCTGCCCTGGAAGATATATTAATATGAGAAGGTGCCAGTGTGTCAACGCAAGTAGCGTCCCACACTAGACACCTCCCATTCTTCCAGGGGATGAGAGTTATACCGTCGGGCCTCTTGCCATCACCACGTACTAAACCATTCGGTTCAAGTTGAGCCGGTACGTTGGCAGTGACAAGAGCCCTCCGGATAACATCATTCAAAGCCGCGTGTCGTGAAAGACGGCCAGCACTTCGATGACAGGAAAGACCGTGGAGACCCAAACGATCGACTTGAGCTCCACAAGGGCAGCAATGTGGATGATTTAAAAAAGTGCCCAGTCGTAGGCCCACTGCTATCGAAAAAGAAGTATTATCTAGAAGAGTTCCTAGATTAGCAGAGGGAAGAGCTTGCAACCAATATCCAGATTCCCTAACAGAAACTGCCAGGAGACGAGCGCGCTCAATAGAATTTTGACAACTGTTTACAAGGTGAGAATGCACATATTTGCAGAGCACGTCGTCCCATAGCCTTTGAGAACTTAAACATTCGGGGAGGGATTCACCTGGACATGCTGCTAACCAAGATTCCTTGGCTTCTGCACAGTATGAAATTTCCGAAACATCTAAAGAGGAATGTGTTAATTTTTGAAATAATGAATTTGTACTGTGTACAGAAGACAAAAAAGCTGGTAAAGCAATTGAAGAAATTTTCCTAATACCAATACCCCCATACCTAATTGGCAAAGTAGCTTGGCACCAGGATTTTTCATTTAAAGTGCAATTTAAAATTTTGATCAAACAATCCTGAATTAAAGAATCCATTGAAAGGAGATGACTTGTAAATTTCCAAATTGGAGAACATCTCAAAAAATATGTGAATTTAGGAACAAACAAACAAAGCCGGATAATATGATATGCTACATGAGAATTAATTTTGCTTAAACGGAAAGAAATATTATCGAAATTACTAATTTGTTCATCTAGAAAGCTTGGTATAGACTCTTCCAAAACGGGTGAACCCAAGAGGCGAAGAGACTCTTTGTTCTGAAGCTGAATATTTGGTGTCAAATTTTGAAATTGGTCAGTGATATTCTTTTTTTCTAAAGCACATAATGAATTAGGTATATAAAGTTCACACTTAGAAAAATTCAAATCTAAACCTAAATTTTGAAAATTTTGAATAAGAAATTTCAAATCTTCCAGAACTGTATCTGCTTCACCTCCAAGAGTACCGTCGTCTAAATACCATAAATTTAATTTAGAATTTAGTGTCGAAATGATTGGTTGGATACCTAAGCTATTCAATTTGTGACGATTATTTTACTTACGTAATATCTATTTTAAATTGTATTTCTTAAGACACTCATATTTCCATTACACTAATCGGAAGTAGGTACTCAGAGTAAATTTAATAGCGTATTTGCTGAGGTATGTCAGATGCTATTTTAAAAAAAAACATGCGTGCGTACAAAGTACACATGTCAGAAGTGAAACTTCTTTGGCGAACTAATTTATAAATCTTGTTTATATTTATACAAATCTAAAACTTTAAATTTCCAAGATTAAGAGGAAGGGAAAAAGGCGTGATACAACGTTCGCTCTGTCTCACTTTTTCTCTCAATCTTTCTCACTCGCTTGCTCCCTACTCTCACTCCACGGCTAGTTGCTCATGCTACGTTCGCCCTGTCTTACTCTCTCTCAATCGGTCTCGATCACTCTCTCTCTCTTTTCCGACGCTTCCGTTGCATACCGGCGTGACGTTTCATCTGTAAAAAATTTACCCTCATGCGCCTAAAGAAGTTTCACTTCAAAAATCCGGAATGGTATCTGCATTTAAACAGAATAATCACTTACATCCACTCTCCAATTACGTGTCTGCTTAGGTACATATCGTAACCTGAGGTGGGGTAATAAATCAAGCGTTGTACTTTGATCTTAAAGCAATCAGAGGAACATTAAGATATTATTCACTTTGTAGAAAACAACGGTTTACTGAAAACATAATAATAATAGTGAAATCAAAATTATTTCAGTGGAAAATTTCCTTTCATTTTGATACGGCAAATAAAGATGTCTATCGTCTATAATTATTATGTGGTTTCTCCACATAATAATTATGAATCATCGGTGAATTTTTCAAGTTCGACATTTCAATTTCGACTTATACGTAATGAGAAATGAAAAGTCACCTATTTTCTTATTAGAGATTAATTGTCGCTTTTATTTATAATGGAATACATTGTTTTTAGAAAGACGGTAATATTTTTCAAGGGCATTTTTGTATGTAGCGTATGTATGTCCATTTGTTTGGCACGCTCGGCTCCATAGCCCAAGCAGTTTGACGGATTTCAACATTTTTTTTATTTGACTGAAGTAACAAACGAGCATGCAGTCCACCTGATGGAAAGTGGTCACTGCCGCCCATGGACATCTGTAATCAACTCTATACAGAACATGGGTTCCATCTGAAGTCAATCACAGATGCGTTGCTACTCCCGAGGACTATGATGGACGCCTCATGTGAAAGTGTGCCGGCAACCACACCCTTCTATCGAAACGCAAGAAATACTTCACGCTAGAAATAGGTGTGGCGGTGGTACTTCCCCGGTCGAACTACACTGGTTCTACCACCTTGGAAAATAATGTTGGATTAGTCCGAATTACGGGAGTGGCAACCAAAATTGCAGAAATACTACCAAAGCTACGTTGTCACCGCCAGCAGCACAAGTACCTACCAACGTAGTTTTCCTTTCAGGTGTTTGGTTTCAAATATTCGGCAATTTTATTTTTCAAGTATTCGATTTACTGTAATATTATAAAAAATATACCTATTATGAGATCTATAGGTACTTGGTTAGCGTGGTTGACCACGCTCTTAAAACTTTTCTTACTTTGGGACTGTAATGTGTTGACAATGATGTCATTCTTCAGGTACTTCATACAGCGCAATAAGATTCAGACTTATTTGACGCGATTCTGTTTTTCCTGCTAAAATATAGTGTACATACCTACTTATCACCGGTACAAACCAAATAATCTCACTGATGTTTGGCTTATCTTACTGCCATAATAAACGCATTTGCAATTCTTCGAGGAAAGTCATGTTCCTTGAGGTAACCTTTCTCTTTTGTATAAGGTATCCTTGGTTTTTAGAATTTGTTATTCAACAAAAACTAATACATACCTACTTAATGTGACGTGAAATAAAGGGTTTGGTAAGTATAACCTATAGTAAACATATTGTAAGTAGGTAGGTATATTACCTCGGTAGAACAAATCCCTGCTATGCACTATGGTTACAAATTATTTATATGTTGGCACCTCCTATCTTTGTACAGTTCAGAGATTATGATATGGTAAGAATCGTACCTATATTATATGTTACAAACCTGTTTATAACATATACATATTTATAAGTAAATTACACTAAAAGAACTATTTGCGATTATTCGAAATTTACAAGCCGTGGCGACCTACACTTGATATTAAAATTTGAGCTTTCTGTCATCACCCTCACTTTTAGCAGGATGGACATACCATTTTATTTCATTTATTTCTAATCGTAAGAACTCAATGTTTCTAATGTAGAATCAATACTTGACGCTAGCCACTAGGTCATTGAAAATTAATATTTATCGGTATCGTTATAATATAAAAGTTACATACACGGGGAGGTACTGTAGGAACGTGAAGCTAAATTATTTAATGGACGTGCTTTGGCACTCGTCCAAGATTACATTACAAAATTGCCTTAATATTACTCGGGCACATAAATATTACAACCAAACAGGCAGTCTCTAAAGCAGTTTATGACAAGATATAAAATTAAACGGATTTTTGCTTCTAAAAGTATGTTTTACTACAAATTACACAGGTAATATAACAGAGGTTGCTAAAAAATGTGGAATTCAGCAATGACACCAACAAACCTAGGTATTGTAATTTAAAGTCAGCATTCAGTTGAACAAAGCAGTGACAGCCTAATGGTTGAAACTTGCCCTTTCAATCGGGAGGTCTGAGGTTCAAACCATGTATTATCAATGATTTATGTGCGCATTAAATCAATTATCACTGCTTTTCGGGGAAGGAAAATATCGTGAGGAAACCTACACACCCGAGAGTTATATAAATAAAAGTTCTCAGAGGTGTGTGAAATCCACCAATTCGCACTTGGACAGCGCGGGGGGCTATGGCGCTATTGTGTAAAAGTCTCTTATTTTGAGAGAAGACGCGTGCCCAGCAGTGGGACCATAATGGTTTGTACCCAATTCAGTTGAACAAATCATCATACCCTTTCTTCAAATCATTAATCGCCATCAACAAAACACGTTCTGACTATGAGTTACTTTTATAAGTTATCGGAATAAGTATAATGTGAACATACCGTTAACCTACCTAAACAGATACCTAAACCTGGTAGAATTGTAGACACGTAATGTTTTTTCGTTTATATTAGGTAGGTATATTTCACTAGATGGTATTACGTCTATTAAAAAACATTTTAATAGATTAACAAAAAATCACGAAAAAAGTTATGTTTTAAATGTCTCGCAACTTAAAATAAGAGGCCCGAACACAAGTAACGAGTAACACTCGGAAAAAATGTGGAATTCTTTTTTTTTTTGGTATCTGTACCTACTATATTATATACATTTTATAATTGTGATTTACATTAGCGATAAAATATTATCACTATCAGAATCATAACCGTCCAATACTAAAATAAATAATACAAGTACCTATAGATAAATGTTTATTTACGCAAATTTCTTAGTCACTTTATAACCAAATAAATCCACTTTTCAAGAACATTCGGTTTCCAACTCTACAGCGACAACTAGAATTCCACTTGGAAAAAAGTAATTACCTGTCCAAAACTGTATACAATTGTTGTAATGTTTTACTTTCTTATCGGTGAATATTTGATAGTGAATTTGATAACTCAGATTTAGTAGGTAAAGGCATTAAAATATATTAAATAAGAAAGAAGTAAAGGTACACCAGATAATGTGTAATTACATATTCAAAAATAATATATAAACAATTAAGATATAAAGGACTGCATCCACGTATAGTAAAAAAAAGGAAATTCTTAGACAGACTTCCTTAAACTCTTAATCTGTCTTGAAACTGACAATTAAATTGAGGCGGTCGTCTTATTGTAAACTTGAGGTAGTTGCATGCTATATTGCATGCAGTCCACTTGATGGTAAGTAGTCGCTGCCGGCAATGCATATATACATATAATCAATTTCGAAACTAGTATAGAATAAAGATTCTATATGAAATTAATCACAGCCACTGGTTACGACTGAGATTGCAATCTCATACTACACTTTTCTATCGGAACGCAAAGATTTTTTCCATTAGAAATAGATATGCTACCTCCTCGGTTGAAAAATACTCGTTCTACCTGGAAATCATGTGTAACCTACCGTTTTTAAATTAATTTTAATAGACATACCTACAGCTTCGTTAGGGTTTTTAGTAATGTTTTGTCTACATAAAATCTAGCAAAATGCTAGGAATATCTGCACAAGAACTGTCTACGTATACGAGATGTCCGAATCTGCGAGCTTTTAAATAAAATATCTTTAATTCATATACCTACAGTTAATTACGTACGCCGATTTACGTAATATTTTCTTTTATTATAAAAATGCTAATTAATAGATAGTTAGGTATGTACTCATGTATATTATGGAAGAAATTATTTAAAAAAATAAAAGTACTTACGGCCATGTTTTTCACAAGTCTGGTACTCTATTAATCCAAACTAACTAATCGTAGTAATTAGTTATTAAGACGCTATATTTTTGTTTAAAACGCGCACCATAATTGTCTATAGGTACCTACCACATGGTGGGTATGGTATCCTTCCAAATTATGTAGTGGATAAAAGTAGTGTTAGATTGAATATAATATTTAGTCAGCGGACCGAACGTCATTGATCACATTCATAAAAACTTATTCCTACTTAGGGCGTAGATATATACAGCACACAGCGCATATCCTACAAACCAATTTAGCGTAACCTTCGCAAGGGATGAAGCTGGATACGCTTGCAATTTATTTATTGTCGCTTATTAATATTGTCATCTGCAATTCTACGGTAACATAATACCGTCGGCTAGTATCCCCCGTATTAATGTTACCTACGATCCGTCGGTAACTGTCGCGACAGACTTATTGTGACTAAATGCTCATGTATCAAAGTTCACACAAAGAATAATGTGCCATCCGCTTGAACCGCAAGAGATTTATACTCGTACAAGTGAATATGAGACGATTGTATTATGTTCATATCTAGAGAATAACTTCCGTTCATCCGTTCCTTGTTTCAATTGGGAATAACACGGTTGTTTGTAATTTTTCTTTTCATCCGAGAGCCCGAGATTTCTAAAAATCTCAGGCCGCAGATTTAAGTTAAATCTATTTCACAATTTAAATACAACTTTGTTTTAACGGTTAAAATCGCGCGGAAACCTATGTATGTACATGCCTGAAATCTTATAGGTGTGTGACTTCTACCAATCCATACTTAGATTAACTTGCACCTAACGAGTCTTGAAGTTTTCTAGCACAGCTGATTTGAAACAGATCAATTTTACATATTGCATTTTCTATCGCAAAATATATTATTACGTACATATGTAAGAACGTAACGTGTTAACGACCTTTTCACGTGTGCATTTATTTAAAGAAATAAATTAAAAAAAAAACAGAAATAAATACTCTACCGTAACAATGGGTAATAAAGGTAGACATTGAAAAGTTTCCATTAATTATTATTAAAATCGTATGATTTTATAATTATGCACCTATACAAGACAGGTATAGATAATAATTAAAGCAACTCTACAGTAAATTAAATAATTAGCAATTTACAACACGAATAACTGAACAACCATAAACTGAATATAAACGTTTAAATTCAAAATGTGAAAATTTTGGTAATTTTCGGCAGTAGGTATTTTCTATAGATTTACCTAAATGTTATAAATAACATAAATATGTACTGTTATCTGGTGTGGGTCATTGTCACGTTTAACTGTTTATAACTTACCCATCAATATAGAGACATACCTACTCGTACCTATCACTGTTTTGCAGGTAGGTAAGCATAAAGTTTTATCCAAAAAGGCCTCGAAATAAAAACTTGGTGCTCTAACTACAAAGAGGTGAATGGCCTTATAATGTGTTTTTATTATTTTGAATTTATTCATAAGAAATAATAATAACACAAAACAAATTGTTTAATTTTACCTAGCTCTCCCGTAATTTATGCGTTTTTGAGTTGTATTAATAGTTGGTTTGTGAATCTAAAGAGATATGATTATAAGCATACGATTATCTTGAAGTTTTTCAATCAAACGAAGTTATGACGAGTTTCTGCTAAGCTGAGTTGTCGTTAATTTCTAACTGTTGCAATGCATTCGCATAATCAATGCATTAATTCTTCCATTAAGATTTGAATACTTAAAGAATTTAAAAAATCTTATAAAGAGAGGCACATTACCTAATAGGTATATACGAAATACCATGTGCTAAGGCGGAGAGATAATGAATAGGTAAATATAGCACACAAATATACACTGTTGTTCTTGAACAGTGACATCACAAAAGATAAGGTGGATTAAGTGAGTCATGTTGTACGAAATTCGTGTTCGAAATCATGAAACATTTTCCAAGTGTGTAAGTGGGTCACGCGGGTATACTTGTACATCATTGTTTGGTTAGAGCGGCAGTGGCATCCAACCACTCATTATCGCCACCTATATTTTGAAGGTCCCAACCTCGTAGGATATTAGAGCATAACACGAATAAAACTAAGCGGATATCGCTTCCGAATATTAGATACGTGACTCCAGTGCAAATGTGTGATCATTTTTGCTGGTCATCTTCTCAGGAATGTCAGGTGATGGTCACCTATCACTAATCACAATGCGAATTCCGCATGTACGAGTTAGTAGGTATGATCAATACAAAAGCGGTTATTGCCAGTTGTAAGCCGTGATTTTTATTTGGCACCAGTTCAGCATGAAGAACGAATGAAATAAATTCTTTACAATCACTTTTACTCGCAAGTAAGGCATTTGAATACTGGAATTATAGGTTAATTACATTCATTTTAATTTTGCTTTAGTGAAATGTATGATTTTATTAATTGGGTAATCATATTGAAAACTACCTGCCAAAAACGCAATGCAACAATCAGACCCAAACTACAAGTCTTATACTTTGTAAAAAGTTAATTAATATAAATACCTATACCATACTATTTTCTTCTTCGAGCTTCCATTAAGGATCTAAGTATTTTTGATACACAAAGTGCATATCTTGTCTACATAACACTTCATACAAGAAGTGCCTGGCTTAATCACAATACCAATAAAAAGTGTTCTTAAAATGTCCTTCACTAAAGACCTTTGTATAAACATAAATTGGTTTATGTTCGATACAAGGGTCACTTGCGAATGGCGTTGAGATGGTTCAAGAGCAGGTCAAATCCCGTTTTATCTTCATGTCTGACCTAGAGGATTTAATGTCATACCTACGTTAGCACATTGTTTACAAAACCTGCTATCGCACAGCTCAACTAGGGCAAATAAAATGGTTAACTGCCTTAACTCAACACATGTGCAAGTTGCGTGTACGTACATCGTCATTATCTTTTGTGCGGGTAATATGTATGCGTGATGCTTTTGTATGGTGTTATAAGATTAAATCAATTTTATTATACTTACTATAAACTGGAAAATACTTTTTAAGTAAAAGTTTTACTACGCTTTCTTTCGTTACGATTATAGCAGTATTAATCAATTGGATTAACACTTTTCGAATGCGGTATTCATATTTTTCAAAACAATGTGAGTACCTACTACGCAACGAAATTTTCAATAGAGACCAAAAGTGCTGAAAATTATATTCGTAGTGATTCATATTATTGTCTGTCTGTCTGTCTGTCTTTCTTAAAGGGGGTTGAATATGGGATTCGACTTTGCAGGCGCCACCATTACGTCTATTTCTCCTTAATAGCAGCAGTGCTAAACTTTATTCGAATTTGAAAAAGGAAGCGACTCTGTAATAAATACCATTATTTAAAAATTCTAAGGGCTGTTACCCATTGACGGCATTTACCACTAACCAGTTGGTGTAACCAAATTCTTTGAACACTCAATATCCTCAATTAAATGATCAAAATACTGCATGTTTCATGCAATAGACATGGTCACTGCAGATTTCTGTTTTAAGATTTTCATGAATACATTCTCTAGGTATATATGTTAATTCAGATTTGTTGAAAATATGGAAACATGAGTATTTAATCAACATACGACCTGTTGATATGTTAATGTTTAGATAAGAATTATATAGGCACTTCTACTACACAGGTAAGTAGAAAAATAATGTTTTGTGCACCTATTGCATTACAATTTGTGGAACGGATTTTTAAAATAGTCCGGCCACACACATTTGTTTTTTTTAACTCCAAAAAGGCAGTTATAAAGAACGAATCATAAGTATACTTAACTACTTCGGTATCTACCGTACTAGCATAGTAACAATGACGTAAAAACTTTACCATACACCTACCACACATTTTAAGTCAAAAAGCGTGACACCCAAGTAAGGGTAGGCGAACCGACCGTTCATACGTCCATCCGTCACGGTACAATTGCGGCTGCTCAAGTGGAATCAAGTGCACTAAACTTACTTTTGTCAGTATTGCGCCTACAGACATCCGTTACTCGACTGTGAGAGCCGAGAACTCCTGTTGAGATACAATGGAAATTGGACTGCCCGTAATAGCCTTATTCATCCTTTGATGGACTGGGAATCCAGTTTAAAAATATCGGACATAAAGCATATGGATATAAGTCATGACTAATATGTGACGCACTGATTGAAGCGAATTATGCTTGGACTAGAAGCTCGACCCAGCTCTGATTCCATTAAGTGGATTTGAGTGCACTAGAGTTATGACAGACTGTTCTTTGTTTAGCTAAGTTATAATTGTTATGAATGCGTCATGTGAAGACAGAAGGTTATCATATCTAGGTACATATATAGGTACATAAATAATATTAAGTTTATTTCTTATTTTAATCTTCTAAGGTTATAGGTACGTTTACCATGTCGATTTAGGTTTGAAAAGTTACACCCGATTTTAATAAAGAAAAATGGATATTTGAATAATTGAATATTAAATATGAGGTATTAAGTACACAAATCGATGTTGTGTAGACATAGATTTATGCCTTGGTGATTTTTTAAATAAATGGTTGATGGTTATTTTCAGGTCCTTGCGATCGTTTATGAAAAAAGGCAAGAAGAGGGAACAACCGGCGACGCAAACACAAAGCTACAACAGTAAGCCGTCCACCCCAGCAACCCAAGCAAATGGAGACAGCCCTATTGTATTTAGAAGAGCTATGCAATGTAAGATAATATAATTATTTTACGTAGGCATTACATATAAAATTAAATACTTATAAAGGAATTAGTAGAATATACATATATACATAATATAAAAGCCAAACCAAGACTGTAGTTACGGTGAGGAGGGCAGGAGGACAAAAGACATTTTAAGGTGCAGATGACAACTTTCCCAGTTGTCACCAAATATCAATGCAAGTGCCTTATAGGGTATGACTTCTGTTGTATTAATATAGATTCGGTTACCGACACCCAACTATCTATCTCAAAGCTCCACAATGAGTTTTTCAAATTTCTTTAATTTCTTGATATTAATTAAATGATTAATATTAAGAACAATACCTATATATAAATTAACCAACATTTTTGGACCATGTTTTAAAGTTACTGATATATTGTTTATATTTCTGATTGAACAAAAATCACAAAAAGGTCGAATGAGTTTCTAATAAAGTTTATTGTATTTTTTTTCAAGTTCTACGTAGTTGTCGGCATTTGATACGACGCTTTTACAATCTCAAACCCGCAATAGATAAGTATAGCGTTCAAGTCTTTCGTGAATTGTGACTAATAGTAAATAGTTAAAAATGGATTGAATGTAGACCCTTGCTGCACTCTTCTGATTATTGTTATACATTGTTAAACATAGTTTAGATATAAGTACATAACGTAACTTTGTAGGCTCCCTTTTAGCGCTACCACGTATTATTATGTGTAGTATAGAAAAAGAGTATCATTGTTATTCTATACAAATGTAAATCTACAAAATAGAAAAAAATCACTCACGCTTGTAATCGAAAATAAAACAGTCTAGGAACTGTATTACAAAAAAAAATGCAATTCCTACTTATTTTTATAATAGTGCTAGTAATATCTTGTTTGTGGTAAAATTAAGACGAAAGCATTCTTATTTCAGACTCTTCAATGTCTCGGAGTACAGCGCCGGTGGGCGTGGCTGACCGCTACGTGTACGGAGGTTCCGTTACGCCCCTTCCACGATCGCGCTTCCAGGAGCGACTTCGAAGTTCTCAACAAGAGATCAACACATCCAAGTACTATTTTTATTAATAAAACTGCACTTTGCATAGTAGAGAAAACTTTTTGTGGTTCATTGCGTAACAACAGCTGTTCTTTTATCTTATAATGCGGTGCTGGTGTGTTAGGTATAAGAATTACTTATAAGACGTTCGACTTAACCCTGTTTTTTTGTTAATATTTATTGTTTGATTGTACGTCTCTATGATACCTTAGAGCAAGGACGTATGGGTGACATTATGGATGTTACTGAACTGACTGGAATACAGTAATAGTCACCACCATTGTAAAATTAAAGCCACCTGCAGTTTTCTTATAAAGTTCCATAACGACCATAACTGATACGTATCATAACAACAACTACTGAAAATGCACTCCACGACACTTTTGCTTGTCTCTCGGTCACATATTCAAGGACTTTTGCCCGAAGTAGATACTTTAACCTGATAATGTTTTATTTCTTTAAACATAAATCATTATCGTAAACATGATCTAAATACTTTTATTTATTTATATATATGATATTTCCTTATTGCTTTCATGTAATTATTTGTATGAAAATTGAAATTTATATTATGGCTTACTGTTTCCAGTGTCACGCCACGAATGGCCCGAAGTGACATAATGGGGTCTCGACTCAGTATGGAAAGTACGAATCCCTTCGATGAAGAATGTCCTGTACCGCCGGTACGTGCGTCACGGCGTAAGAAAAAACGAGCTGCACCTCTTCCTCCATTAGCCTCTGTAGATGCAACGGAAACAGTTGAAAATATACCACAAGTCACGGTAAAAACTAAACAGATACTTTTAATATGTTGTCGTATTTAACAAGAAACTAAAATGTCAATTTAAACGCCAACAATACACCTTAAATACCGATTGTAACACGTTTTACAGTAGTAGTGCTCCACTTAAAATACTTTGGTAATTATGATAAAATAATAAATGCTTATTCTATTTCCATAGGTTAAGAACGGTGGCTTGGAACTACGGATAACTGAATCTGACAACACCTCAACGACCAAAGTGGATGCTGATGAAGAGTTAGATGAATTGAATTTGAAAATTGAACTTAAAATTACTGAAGACGAGGACACTAAAACGGAAGAGGTGAAAATTGAAAATATACCCGTCAAAGCCGAAGACGAAACTATTCAAGTCAAAGATGAAGTCATCAATGAAATCACAGAGACACATCCTGAAGACCATACAACAACTGAGATATCCGTGTCGACTGAAAATATTCAGAAAGCGGATAAAAAATCCGAAGAAATAGACGATAAGAATCAAACTACAGCTGTAAACAAGACAAAAGAAACAAAAATTACCGGTTCTAAAGATGACGCCTCTGAGGAATCATTCCCGAAAGTGGATATAGTTAAATATAGAAGAAACTCCAGTGTAAACGAGGATGACATCAGATTACGCCGTGGAAATTTAGAAGATTTTCACTCACTTACAAATAAGAGAAGCAAGAGCCTAACAAATACATTCGATGGAAGCTATGTAGCATATGATATCAATTTAAACACAAATAATGTAGACATAAACAGCAATGAAGAACCACAGAAAGTTACATGCAAAATTTACAATGATATAAGAAAAGGTAGTATTGATAACTCGATTTCCAGCACAGAAAAAGAATTTATGGAAATTGATATGGCTACGAGAGAATTGGAAAGAGAAATCAGTAAATTGAATTCAGCTTTGATCGAAGATGACATATCAATTGAAGAAAGACCTTCCGTATCTGAAATCAGACAAAAGTTCAATAATTCAAATGAAGTATCATCGCCAAATCCAATACCAAAGCCTAGAAGGAGCCACTATGGTGATTCACCAGTAAACGGTAATGTTAGAATTTAGCATCTAAAAAACCTAATAATGAGAATAATTCGAGGAATTTAAATTTTATAGCAGAGAGAAATTATAGCAAGATAAATAAATGCGTCCATATTTATAAAACCATGAGAGAAGGTTAAAATGATAGATCTCAAAATTTTATGTAGTTCTTAAGGACGGGAACATGCAATATTTATAGGACTTTTTTATTTTAATGATTATCTTGAAACAAATACATACAACAGACACTATTGCAACAAAGGCTCCTCCAAATAATTAAGCCGTAGGGTTTTTTCCACACAATACCTTACCTACTAGCTTGCTTATGTAAGTAATTCGAATCCTTAACTATTAAATATCCATGAATCCATCATCCATTAATCCACTTTTATCATGTGAGATAACTAGTCTCATAATGATAGGTAATTAAATCATTATCACTAAACTCGATTTGGGTAACTTTGAACATTTTTTACAATATTTGTGATATTATAATCTGTTTTATATTTATTGCACCTTGTTTTTATTAAATGAATAGTGCCCTTTTTAGCTGGTTTATTAATCTAACACAATAAATTTACGGAGAAAACAATTAAACTATCCACAATTACCCCTAAAACTCAAATTCAAAGTTATCCTTAGTTTTGGGTAACTTTGAATATAATTTTTTGAGGATATAAAATCCGTCATTAATCGAATATTTTAAGGTCTGAGTAAAATTAATTAACATATTTTTGTTAATTAAAACCAAATCTATAAAAAATAGATTTATTTTGTTAAATAAATACAATAGACAACTTGGTCTTGCCATATGAATCAAGGTCGATCAATTTGGTGGTAAAATAAGATACTAGTTCTTTTTTGATTATTTATTCCATCCATCCATAGGATGGACGGTACATCGGGTACCTTTGGAAGGTTTCCCCCTCGAAAACAAAAAAAAAAGGATGACGGAACATGGACATAACATAGGCCTCCCCTAAATGGCGCCACTCCAACCGGTCCTGTGTCCTCTGAATCCAACGGTTTCCCGCTGTCTTCTTCAGGTCACCGGTCCATCTGGTAGGGGGGCGACCGGTACTCCTTTTGCCTAAACATGGTCGCCACTCGAGGACCTTTCTTCCCCATCGGTTATCAGTCCTACGAGCGATGTGCGCATTGCCACTTCAGCCTGCTAATTTTGAGAGCTATGTCGGTAAGCTTCGTTCGTCTACGGATTTCATCGTTGCGAATCATGTCTCGTAGCGAAATTCCGAGCATAACCCTCTCCATAGCACGCTGAGCGACCCTGAGCCTCCGAAAAAAATATTTTTTTTAAGATACAGGTAACTTTGAACCGTTCAAAGTTACCCATATAACATCCAATTTCGACGTCGTCAAAAGTTTAACAGTTTTACGCAATATTCAACATGGGATACGGAAAGTATAGTTTCAAAATAATAATATACAATATACATTTTAAAGATAAACACCAAAACACACCTGTTTACGGTAAGTTTTATATTATAATTGCTATTTCAAAATGAAGCATCAAACACTTGCAACAACTTCACTACGGAAAAGGCGGTATTTTTTAAAATTATGACATTGACAGGTACCTTTTTTTACTTTCATTGCTATTACAACATTTTGGCAAACCATTTTACGCAGGTACGATATTAAAACAACAAGAAGTTTCCATGTAATAAATTAATATATTTTTTTCACAACTTTGTTCAAAGTTACACCGCTGTTCAATGTTACCCAAATTGATTGTATCTACATTTTCTATTAATTAAAACAGAAGTTCTTATTTTAAAATCGCGTAGTTTTCATATTTTTAAAACTATTTTTCAATTGTTCATATCAGTAGGTATTTGTTCGATGTTCATCAAAATATTTTTCTTATTGTAACGATTTTACTTGTTACGCTTTCTTGTGTATAGATTTTGATAAAATACTTCCAGATTATATTATTAAAAATAATTGTGATAGGTATATATAAAAGGAAATCACAATAAGCATGGAACTTTAACATTAAAATATGTACGTAATTAAAATAAAAGGTACTACTCTAGTAATTACCATAATTAATGAGTTGTAATACTTATTATGGTGTTACAAATGTGATAAATAAATAAGTCGTGTATATTGTATCTAAATTATTCCTATCTTATAATGAAATGAGCATTTAACCTTTGTAACAAGATAACTTTTATAGAAAGGTACAAAATAATTTCAACATTATAATGGTACATATATAATTTGTCTGATAATATTTTAGACGATTTTAATATTTATGGTTAGTAGATATGAGTCCGTAAACCGTGCGATTTAAAACTAGGTTAATTTTTCAAAATTGCTTACATAATACAGTTGTCAAAATATTAAATTTTGTCACGAAATTAAAAAATGATGGTCAAATTAGCCTACAATTTTTATCGTACGGTTTCATCCTTGTTCTAATATAACCATAACTAACCAGCAAACAAACCTGTGTTCTTTTGTTTTCTTTAAACAGTACTGGGTAATCATAATCTAAAAGGATAACCCGATCTTTAACGGATTTAAATTTTAAAATGAGGACTTGCAAAGCCAGACAAGTTGTTTTCATGCCTGTAAATCGAAACCCCCCTTTACAAGAAACAAAATATGTACCTAAACAATTCTTATTCGTGTTTTTATTAAGAAATATTAAATATGAATGTTGGCTATTATGTTGTTTGTATGTTATCTATAATCTAGTAAGTGCTCTTCATTCTGTAAGGTAAGTGATTGAGTCATAATAAACTGTACAAGATTCCTATTTAATTAATACTTACCACATTTGGGATATAAATTGTTTGTTAATCTTTTGTTTAATAATATAAATTATTATTTAACCTTCTTTTTTATTTTTCCCCAGAACATAAAATAAAAGATTTACAGTAAAATATTTATTGCATCTGCAATACATGTATTGAACATAAACATGGAATACATAGAAAATAAGCATAATTTATTAATCATATAGCTAGAGGTAAGTTTCTTGCATTTAACCTTGTAATTTATTTATTCGTCCCCTTTTATACTTAATAAATCTCGGTAAATTTGAGTTTGCTGTGGTAACAAGAACCTTGTATTCTTTAGGAAGTTTCTTCTGCTGCCTTGCCTGAAAAGAAAATTTAATATTACAGCAGATATAAATATTAAACTAAATGTTTTAGTCCAATAGTAACTCAAAATTTTTTTTGTTAACAACAGTACAAAGTATGTAAAAAATGTACTTTTTCGGTCGATACCACCATCACATACTAAGCCTTAAAACAAAATTAACATTACTGTATTCTATATCGAAGGGCGTATGCGTCGGTAATGCAATTATGCTGATTAACATAGTCCTCAAGATGCTAGTATGTTTTAGTAAGGGTGCTGCCACAATACAGTTTAAAGTGTTTACATTAGTAAACATCAATTATGAAACATCATGTGACGACAATGTTAAAAAATGGTTCAATGTTTGATAATGTTAATAAACAAATTATAACAAAATAAAACATTTGTTATTAGCGCACCAAGATATTGCGTTTTTTTTTCCTTATTTTAAACAAAAATAAAAGCGAATCCGATGAGAAAATCATCTTCCATTTTCGTGTAGATTCGTGCCTCGGAAGCTCGGAACGTAAATCCAAACTGCGAGCAAGCCGTTTTTTCAAACATTTCCATCAGTGTAGGAGCACTTATAACATTTAACAATTCCTAACATGCGTTAGTATATATATTAGTGTTAGAAAATGTTTGTAAACACATGAAACAGCAGTGTGGCAGCACCTTATGCACTTCTGTTTGTTTTTAAAGTTGATTACCATTATAGGCCATGATGACTTTAAAAAAGACTTAGTGTATTATATGCCTATCCCACATTCTTGTTATTTCTATGAGAAAACTACAGCCAAGGTGGTATACAGGCAGGTTGAACATAGACACATTTAAATCGTAGTTGACTAACGTACATCATTATCTAAGTAATATATTAAATAGGTTGCAAGTAAATAAGTGACCATTACATAGATATTACTATCATAACTACTTGACATTGACTGATAATGACTTCATATTTACTGTGAAAGAGGGTTGGCCACGCATATTTATTGTGTATTGAGTAAATCGTTACACGAACATTATGTTTAAATATGATACGACGGCTTTTCAATATCAGTTTACGTGATAATGTATCAAATACCCAGGTTAAAGCATAGATATTAAAATATTATATTTTACCTTATTTTTCAAAATTGGAGCAAGTATTGCCAATTTGTCAACCAACTTCACCTTCGCCGCTAAGACATCTGTTTCGTCTTCCGAATATAAATCCACTAAAGTGTCAATGGCTTCAGCTAAGACCCACACCTCGTTTTCTTTATGCGCCTGCTCTAGTATAAATTCTGTAATAGTGCATATAACATTCGATGATGTGTCATTTAAATTGTTTACAAGTAGTAGTGCCAGTATTCCTATCATGCGGATAAGATTTGACCTTATCTCTGGTACTTGACAGTCCTTTATTCCTGTTAACATCATCTGTAACAATAATATGGATATTTAAGTGTATGTATACAACATTTAAACTTAAACAACATTTTTAACTTGGCCAGCGCGGTGGACTATGGCCTAATTTTGTCTAATTCTGAGAAAAGACCCGTGCCCAGCAGTGGGACAATGATGGGTTGTACCCCCATACAACATTTACAAAAAGCTGTTTTTCAAATTTCGTCTTTTTCATTTAATGATTGTGTCATGTCATTTAACTGTGATACCCTAATGATCTGAGGTTTGAATCCCACGATCGCAGTTATAAGTTTTCTATGTGTCTTTTAAAACATAACCACATACCTTTTTTTTTGTTTTCGAGGGGGAAACTTTCAAAAAGTACCCGACGTCGTGGGAGCGACGCGGGTTATGTGGGATTTTTACCGCACTAAAACCCCCCGGTGGCCGACCTCGACGCTGCGAAGAGAACTCCGGGAACTCCAATTGACCGCCGCCGGTGTCCTCAGCGTGTGCCCCTTCGGGCTCTTCCCTGGTGGGCGTGAACTACTCACCGCACCTACTGGTTTTTACAGCAACATGCAACCACACATGCCGCCGTCCTTCCCGGGGTCGCTTGGCCGGACGGTTCGAGCTCCCACTCTTCCCGCCCGCAACCCCGGAAGCCCCTTTTAGTCGCCTCTTACGACAGGCAGAGGGTACCGTAGTCCTATTCTGGTCCCGGAACTACAGGGACAAACCACATACCTACTTCAACATGAAACTAATCGTGAAGATATCTACCTGAATTTTTAGAAATAAACGCGCTTTTTAGAAAAAAAAGGTGTATGCAGTCACACACATGTTACGTCTTACATTCTGAAAGCCCATGCCCAGGAGAGATACAGTAATAAGTTGACAACAATTGATATTTTACTATTCAAGCACGACATATCACTAAGGAAGTAGGTATACTATTATTAGATTCTGAAAAAAAATGCATCACCTATTGTTCAACTTGAAATGCAATACACATTCAATAAATATAAGTCATCATGAATAAAATAAAACTTAACCCTATAAAAAGTAATAAAATGATACTGCAAGTCACACTTACCTCAATGTCAGACAAGGCCAAATCACTGAACAGATTACATTCACTAACATTTCCGTTATTTGTCAATTTAATTTTATCCAAAGCCGCTCTCATTACAGCTGTTGCGGACTCGACGAGATTGAAATCTGTATCTTTTTTGAATATCAGCTTTCCTGTGTCCACCCAAATCTTGTAAACGCCATTTACCCCGCCGAGATTTTCGAGTGGCAGAGTAGATAACATGTTATTTATACATAGTAAAGCTTTAGTTTGTAAGTTAATAAGCCTGTAAATAAAACACAAATTACTTAATAACATAATATTTTTGACAAATCACGCTACTAATCAGCATGATTATTATGTCCACCAATTCGCACTTGGCCAGCGCGGTGGACTAGAGCCTAAAACTCTCTCATTCTGAGAGAAGACCCATGCCCAGCAGTGGGACAATTATGGGTTGTACCCTATGCTACTAATGTTTAATGTTGTACAGTTATTTTATTTAGTAAAATAGAAAAACAATCCAAATATGTACATTATCTACATATTGTTTAAATAAAAAAAGTATAATTGCTTTGTCTCTCCCTAAGCGGTTTTAAAATATTTTTGCCATTATTAGGACGACTTTAGCTATTAGTGATATAACAAAAACTCATAAAAAATGGTAGCCAAATCTATCCAAATTTAAATGGAACTGCAGTTTGTCCAGCTAAAAATAAATGTCGCCAAGAATGTTTATTTAAAATATTCGCATTCGCATTCGAAAAAGTCAAATAATGAGATTCTTTACATCACTAGTAGCTATGGAAGCTCGTACATGCGAGAACCAAAACGAGCCATCTCACAACAAAGAAAACATCTGTGAAGTTTTTTTTAAAAAAAAAAACAGTAGTAGCTGAACCCATTCTTAATTCCAGTGCTAACCTGTGGATCTAACTGCATATAAGTGATCTACTTAGCGTCATTACTTCCTACATAGAAAAGCAATAGACATCAAAACATCTATAAAAACTTCAATAGAGGCTTTTTATAAGTTACACAAGTGCACAGGGCACAGTTAGCGCAGCATTAAACATGGAATCCAGTGGTTATTATATGTAAATCATAAACAGTGCAAGGTTTCATGCGTATAGACTATAGATACTATTAATATTTCATGTCGTGATATGGAACCTAAAAAATATCGCTGTGATCACTATACATGTATAGAGAGTCAAACTGAGTCAAAAATATTGGCAAAACGAATTTTAAAAGAATGCAAAAACCGCATATTGTGAATATCTGTAACATATAACATTAACATCAGTCTAAAACTATCATATACTATAAATATGTGACCCTTAATGTAGTTATTAAATGTTTTGACCATGTATTTTAAAAATATTTTACATTGGAATAAAAACAAGCATAATACTTACTTTTTACAAATGGGCTCTGAATTTTCATACTCCTTGAATATTAACATAACATTGGCAGCAGGTAGTTCTGTCCTAGCCCACACTTTGTCAAACAACTCCAAGGACGTTATTGCTTCTAGCACCTCAGGTGGAAGTTTATCTTCTGCGAGTAATGTTTCTTCACCAGTACAATTATTGTCTTCTTCGTCTCCCATCTCTTCACTGTCTGAAGATTCATTACCGCTAACTGATTCATCATCTGAAATATAGATATCATGCACATTTATGTTATTCCTAGTTCAGTTTTAGTGTTTCGATAGAAGGGTGTTGTTGTTAGCACACTTTTATATGAGGCAACCAACTAGTCCTCGGAACTAGCGACGCATCTGTGATTGACTTCAGATAGAACCCCATGTTATGTATGAAGTTGCTTACAGATGTCCATGGTTGGCAGTGACCACTTACCATCAGGTGAACTGCATGCTCGTTTGCTACTTCAATCTTATAGAAAATAATATATATATTGTAAGGTAAGGCTAAATGAGGCGCCCGAGGCAGACCATCCCACCACCCCTTCCCACATAGCCAGAGGCATTAGTAACTGATTCCAGTCCATTCTTCTGACATGTAACCTGCAAACGATCTGGGATGCATTGCCATGGAATTTTGCCCACTTCCATTTATGGGTGGATAGCCTTGTTATATGGTTTACATTTGGTTTTAAATACATACGAAATATGCATTACAATTAATGCATATTTTATTTGTATATTTTAGTGTAATGCAATATTTACATGTCTATATTTAAGAATAGAAAGAAATATTTACCATCACAAGAACAGATGTTTGCTAAGATTTCAATGGCAGTTTGTTGAGCATCCAACATATGTGACACAGATTTCATTTGATTCTCTAAGACCTTGCCTTCCTTTCCTTTGGGTGGCCCTGCCTTCCCAGCTCCATCACTCAATGGCACATTACTTGACAGCTGATTGCAGGCTAACCGATGATCTATTGCAAGTGTCTTAGCCAATATGGATATTATCTGATTTATCACATTGATTGGTAAGGCAGAGATGTTGCCACCACATGCTTTTATGATAACTCCTGCAGCCAGTGTTTTAATTAACAACATTGAAGGTTCATCTTCACTGTGTACTAAGAGCTCTTGCAATTGTTTTTCAGTATTAGTCTTAACCTTCTCAATTGCAATGGGATTGTCTTCAATCACAACAAATAAACACTGCATCACTGATATCACAATATCCTTGCTAAATGTGGCCAAATCTAGGTATTTGGACATGATTCCTAGAATTCTTGACTCTCCAAGGTACTTTATTGCTAGCTCTGAAAATAGTCAAAAATGTTTTTATGAAACTGACAACAATATCATAGTTGTACATACAACTAGCATATTCCTTCTTTACCACTTCAGTTAAATAAATGTAATAATAGTTATATTTTCCTTATAACTAAAAATTATGAAAATAGTTTGTATGAAAGCAAATATTTATATTATGTAGTCATGTTCTTAGTTGTCAAGAGTAATTTTAGATAAAGTTGCTTACAGATTTCCATGGCTGGCATGTGGCTACTTATGAATTCTTGAAAGTGCAATTATCAAGATATTTTGCCTTAATTTGGTTTTCCCAAGCACACACTACCAAAAACAAATTAATTTATATGTATTTTTATTATTTACCACCCCAGGAGCTAAACTAAACTTAAAAGCAAATAAAAAATAGAAAATGCTCTTCTTTTACCAGAACTTTCACACAAATTCATCAATAGATTAGTGCAATGTATGAAAGTCTCTGCATCTTCATCCTTTGTTTTTGAATTTAAAGTTGGTGTCCATGTCTCAGCATGCTAGAATAGTAAAAATTAATACCAATAATGTTACATTTTTCAATGGATATTACTTTCTAGAAATAAAAACCTCATTCAAAATATTCAATATATCTCTTAGGTTGAGTTTGATATATATCCATGAACACAAGACAATTTTTCATGACATTAGCAATTCTGTTAAATGTATCCTTTAAAAATGTTTTTCTTTTTGTAATTACTTTAATAAATATGTCAATATATGTTCTACAGCAACAACATGATATTATTTAGCAACAATTATTTGGTTGATACCTTATTTATAGCTGAACATGGATATTTCTAGTATTGAACATGACTGATGAAGGCCTAGGCATATGCAATACTCACTGTAAATGTGTGAGAGATACCTATGCCTGGTTATAATAGCATCAGGATTCTGGCAGCGCTAAACTACTATGCAATGATGACAGTACAGGAAAGACATGTTTAGGTGCCCTTTGGAACAAGCATAAAAATTTGAATTTAATGATGAGGTAACAATGTTGGACATTGCTTAATTTTATAGATCATATACAATCTTCACAAGCCACATACTTGCAAATCATTGATCTACTATAAATTACAGTTTTCAAGAAAATTATTTTTTTATTCAATGGTTTAAGGATAATTTTACCTCATGGAAGTAACATATAAGTGGAGTCATGACATCTTGTTCCATCATTGCGTCACATATCTCTAGTCTGATTGTTGACAGATTCCTGAGCACTCCAGCAGCTGCATTCCGCACCGAGCCAACCGGGTCCATCATCAACGGAGATACAACCTTCACTAAGCCCCTGTTCAGGACTTGTTCAACATTGTCTGGATTTTCGATAAATAGGGCAAATGTCTGCAGACCGCAGTACTTCTCCTCGACATTTACGGACTGGAATATTAAATATCATAATGTTCAAATAGTTTACATAATTCCAAATCACAAGTGAAAGGAGACACTTTCTTTAAGATAATAAGTCTAACCTGCAACTGGTCCAAGATGGTTTGAATTGTAGTTTCCTTAGAGTCGATCTGTACTTCTTCTTCATCAGACACATCCCCCGCCGGAGTGTTTGCTGCTTTTTTTAACTTTCTTTTTCTTATTTTACCCATTGTAGGAAGAAAAACACAGGCTCAGATAACCTAATATAACATTCACACGCTGCACTGTGACAATTGTGACTTTGACACTGACATCAGATAGTGCTCCACTGACATTTGAAAATGACAGCGACAAATACTGCGTTCAATTTAAATGTAAGCCACCATGAGCCAACTCGATAATTTGCCCATGCAAGGGCATATTAGGCGAAATCTGAATCGACTACTTTTTATTATTACTATTAGTACTTTTATTACCTACTTTTTCAAATATGAAAAAATGCATAAAGTATTTCTAATTATTGTTAATATCACTTGATTTTTTTACATTTATTCAATTATGTCAAATAGGGCTGATTGACAGCCCTATTTGAATAAATTATTTAAATAAATATAGATAAGTAAATAATAAATAAATATAGTTTCCAACGACATAAATGTCAATAGAACAAACAATAGCATAACAATTTCTATTAGAGTAGATAATTATATTGTTGAAATTTTCTAAATTTTGAAAAACTTTCGCTCTGTGAATATGCATATTGTAAGTTAAAATACTTACCGTCTCAAAAATATAATTGGTTTAAAGGTCGTGTAAAAAAATCCTCCTATCTATGAAGTTTTCTAATCTCCATAAGGTCACAGATTTAAGAAGGTTTTTTAAAATTTTAGCGCTCCTGTGAAAATTACTATATCCGGCTCGAAGGACCAAAAGACAGCGGCTTATGGTGAGTGCAATGAGAGTCGAGTAGTAGCCACTGAAGTATGTTTATTCGCGCGTCCGTCTTGCGCGGCAGTTATTTTTGCAAATGTTTCAGTTTATTTACAAATGTTTCAATGTACGTAATCGTACAATATCCTGTGAATATATGGGATTCAGTGTCAGATTAAGCCAGCACGGGACGTGTAGCTAATTCTGGCAGGAGGCCCATAGTTTGCCTTAAGTAAGCGTATTTAATACAAAACTGTTATTAATATTTTTTTCTGAATTTAATCTGGGAAAATTTAGAGATGACACTTTCTATATCTACTTCTTTCAGTTTAAGATTTTCAGGATAGGAATGATAGTGAAATATAAATAGTAGGTGTTGAGCCGCATTCCGGTTGAAGTCGTTTCGAGATCCCGGAGTCCTCCTTTTCAGCGCCGAGGATGGCCACCGGGGGGGTTTTAGTGCGGTAAAAATCCCACATAACCCTGCGTCGCTCCCACGGCGTCGGGTACCTTTGAAAGGTTTCCCCCTCGAAAACAAAAAAAAAGGTGTTAAGCCGCGGGGCCCCTCTAGTCGCGGGGCCCGTAACATTTGCTACTCTTGCTATGTGGCTAATCCGGCACTGACGGGATTTGAGTAGGTACATTATTTTATATTTGGGGGTTAGCTAAGATAATTAAGTAGGTATGTATTGATATAATACAAAGAATAAATTGACGAATACCTATGCTACTAATAGATAAATACTTACCTATTTGTGTATTATAAACTAACACAAGAGGACAAAGGTAGTCAAAAACCTGTAATTATATTTAATATAATAATTATACATAATACCGTGGCAATAATGGCCATCATATTTACTGTTAACCTAAAACTTCAGTGTTTGATACAAAGGCGGCACCTTTATGTCCAAGCTGACTGCCTCATTTGCATAATCGTAAGTTTCAAAATCTGGCCGCGGAACGAAGAACTTGTCGACTCCCCAGATTCCACTAGTGTAGGTTATTTTTTTAATTTAATTATCGATAAATAAAAACTATTACGTAGTAGATTTTAATTTAGGTAAGTATATCTGTATCCACGTAAGATATGTGGATACACTTTAATAACTTTATTAAAGCAATATACGAGAAATGTACATATATGTTACTATGCTAAGGAAATAGAAAACCTACTGTACTAATACAGAGTTTTTGACATTAATTTAATTACAGCGCATTAGGTACTCACACATACCTTATAAAATGAAATTATGCCCGTTGCATTTGGTGCAAAGCTGTTATATACATAATACTTAAAGTAGAAATGTTACTGTATAATTTTAAATTGGATATATAGTTAAGATTTTGACTTTCATTCCATTTAGATAATGCTAAAGGCGAATATAATTCGGCTTCACTTAAAACTCACTTGCGGTACATTTCCAAATTTTGGCTTGACGCTCAGTCACTCACAGTCACACAAATGCAGGAGGTCCTTCAATGCGGTGTTCCACGAGGCTTTACCTATTTTTTTTTTGGTCTAGCACTTTGTAAACAGTTTTTGAAACTACCATCAGTAACTATGCACGCGCTAGTGGAAAGACTTAAATGCATATAAACGTTTTGTCAGCATTTTAGAGAAACGAAGATGATTTTGTTAATGCAATTTAAATTATTTCTGTATTCGTATACTTAATTGCCGTCACAGGCAAAAAGAACATCATAAACGCGCTCAAAGAGTAAGTATACATTAGATTACTTAGGTACTTCGTGTAGCTGATAATAATTCGTGTTATTTCCCTATAAATCCACGTGTAGGAGACTAATGCAAATTTTCTTAATTCGCGCATTTTAATGTGCACATAAAACCAAGAACTATTTAGGTTATTACGATAATTTCCAAATGGTTATGTTGTAAGCAATGTTTTCCTAGAATATGGGTGTATCTGTGTATAGCGTATATTTGCGTTAGTGTTGCCCAAATTCAGTCTTGGTCTTGCAGTCTTGGTCTTGTTCTTGCGTTTTTGCAAGACCAAGACCAAGAACAAGACCGCGTATTTTTAGCAAGACCAAGACCAAGACTGACCGTGCAAGACTTGAGCAAGAACAAGACATAGCCTGCAAGACTCTTGCGTCTTGCAGCTAGGACTTAGCGCTATTTCACTGAGTAGTTAGGTGTAACAGTTCGGTGTATAGGTAGGTACGCTTAGGAATTCTATGAGACGCAAAAAACTGTATCAAAGAATATGAAAAACTGGACCTATGCGCATTACGACTAATACCATAAACATAGCGAATAAAAAAATATCTATTAAAATCAAACTGAGTGCATGCATAGTTATGTTTTAACCATCGGCACTTTAATAATGCGGCATCAAAGGTTTTGTACTTACTTCTCAAAGAAATTTGCCGCTTTTCGGAAGTACATGGTTATGATACATGCGCCGGCGGCTTCTTTTGAAATCTAAAACAATCGTTGCCGCCACGCCGAAATCATAACATTTGACACTATTTGATTGCCGCCATAGGGCGTAGGTATACTCATGCAAAATAATTTCGAATTTTAAGAGTACCTACAGGTGTTCCAAAGAATAAATAAGTTTCAGAGTGCTTAGAATGAAAATGAATACATTATACTGATCACGCAAGTAGTATTATGATTGGGATAAAATGGTAAGGATAGGTAGTAGATGTCATATTAATTCATTCTAGTAAGTATATATTATAATATTGATTACTTATATGGTTTTAAACTAATTACTTAGGTACTATTATTGTACATTTAGTCAAACTTTAATAAATAGTAATAGACTAATAGGTAATTGCAAGACTTGCAAGACTCTTGCTGCAAGACCAAGACCAAAACCAAGACTGGGAGCGCAAGACCAAGACCAAGACCAAGACCAGGTGTATTGGCGCAAGACCAAGACCAAGACTGGCTAAGTCTCGTCTTGTTCTTGCATTTGGGCAACACTAATTTGCGTAGAAAGCTTTAAACAGTAAGGATCGATATAATACCTGTCCAGTAGGTCACTGAGACTTTTTATACACAACATTATTTGTAGTATCCAGTTTATTATAGTAACCTGCCGATTACTTTTAAATTCAACGCGATTAAATTACATTTTATATAGTGTTTCGGCGAAGACCACTTAGGTTCATTAAATGTGCCTGTCGATATTATTTATCGACGGAATATATTAGCGGTGACGTCACTACATACCACAAGAAACACGACCACGAGGGAACGGCGCGGCGCCCGGTAGCCGCCACTCAAGCTTTCTTCATAAATCAAAAAGTTGTTTTTGTGTCTTATCGACAGATATCGGCGGCAGCTACCGCGCTCCCAGATACAGCGTTCCACTTCGCACCCACGAAATCGGACATTATCTCCTGCCCATTTTTTGTAAGAAATACGAATTAACATGGTGCCCTCCGTAGAGTCCCTTCATAATGCTATCGTGTTTACGAAAACTTTTAGATTTACTCATACATAATGCTTACAATAACATTTTACACAGTAAATTGATAATAATGCTTTTTTTAAATAAAGTTAAGCAGGGATTATTTTTGCTTATTCAATATTAACATATAAAGTCATTTTTAGTATACTAATTTATCCGGAATAAGATCAAACACTTAAATTTTTCTAGCACAAATGTTATAAAAATGTTACCTTTAATTTAAGTATTTTAAGGTATTACGAAGTAAAATACAGAATATACCTAAAATGAAGATTACTTTTACAGCATAATTTAATAACATCAAAATTACCAATTCTGCAGGTATACTAATTACATAATTAAAGTTAATAAAATCTTATCACACCTATAATAATTTTACTAGTAGACCAGGCGAACTTCGTGCGGTCTAAAAGTCAAAAATCTAGAATTATCAGTGTTTCTCTATAGTATACATGTACCTATTATACATAAAAACCTTTTTCTTAAATCTGTAACGTAGTTGGGACAGACAGCGAGAAGCGACTTTGTTATAAACGATATATGGATAAAAAGTGTGGTTACCTTCTAAAAATCATTTACATATCGTCTGAAGTGTTTCCCAACATAATGTCACATTAATAATTATAAGCTTGCATTAAATATGCATAGCGTAAAAGCTCATTTATGTTAGAGATTAAAATGTATGTATGATGTGAGTTTGTATCAAGAGATGGACGTGACGTAGTGGCGTATGCGGCGCGGCGTCGGCGTCGTGTCAGCACATCTACTCCGTCTAATTGCACCCCTGCGGCGTGATGGATGGACCGGGACCCCGCCCGCGCCCCCGCACCTCACCCTCCGCGGCAAATCCACAACCATAAGGGTTGTTCCCAGAAATTCCATTATCGTCCGCTTCGTTTCATTTGACAATACACCGACTTGTACGAGTCCTGCGGAAAGATTTCTAAATCTCAGAACAAATACTCGGGAGTCGGTCTTGTCTGGGACAAATTATACAAAGGAAACTATCCAGCTTTGTTCTAGGGAAGCACAATGCTTTTATTGTCAACCATTTAATTTTGAACAAGTCGTCTTATAAAACTATTTATTAACGGTTAGTAAAAACATTTTTTACATAATTGTACATTGTAATTTCCTATTACAATTCAAATTTTATACGAGATACTACAAAAAGTTTGTAGGTAGGTACATAATTCTAATGGATCGACTTGAAAAGTCAACAGTTAACTCTTATGGCGCAATATAAAAGAAATAGTGTGTAGAGAATAAAAATATTAATAAGTTATCAAAATGATTAGGTACCGACGGTCTAACCTATATTTTATATAGGTATACACTGTGATCATAGTTATTATGATTATGGATAGTTGTGTAACGCATAAAATAAATAAACGTGAAGAATAAAGGCATAGGATTAGGAGTAGTAGTAGTAGTAGGAGTTACATCCAACTACAAATATAAAGTTTTATTAACCGACTTCTTTGAAATACCACGTAACCATGCGCTAATAAAGAAATTTGATATTAGGTATAGAAAATACAGGTTGCATGCCCTTCTGCTGCACAAATATGAGTTCCCTTGTAGCCCCGTATTAAAGGGGTGTGCATTGAGTATTGATTACAGCCATGTCGACAAAAATCCGTCTTATCCGTCCAAAGAATGGAAAGGAAGTAAAAAAAGATCAATATTTGGACAGAATTGATTACAGCGCGCACGACCGGACGCGAATGTGCTCCCACCGGCGCTAATAAATGTGAAAGAACAGGATGAGATTTTCGACGGAATCATGTTAACTCGTCTGTTCTCAGCGCTGTCACAACATCAATGTTAAAAAACTGCAATGTGTTTTTATTTTTTGATTCCATTCACTAGGTTTATAGATATAATGGGAAATCGAGCTCGAATATCGTGAATGCCGCGTCGATTTCGCATTAAGTAGGGTTCACCCACGCTTCCGTTCCGTAGCGCAATCCGATTCTTTTGTTATTCGAAAGGTTCGTTTCGCTGAGGGTATTTTATTTACGTCTATTTCCTCGTTCCAGTGAAGTGAAATAGGGCGAATAAATAGAAAAGAACTCAGGAATGAGCTGTAGAAAATCTGTGCAAGCTGATTTAAAGACTCAATAGCCGATCGACCGTGCTGCGCTCGGAATGAAAAAGATCAAACTTTTGTTTCGTGACAAGCTTAGCTATTGAAAGCAATTATACTTAGGAGGTTTGTGTAGATTGAATTCTCGTATCCAGAAGGTTATATAATTAATTGTAAAAACATCTATTCTAGAGTAAAATTTAATGGCTATTAGGACATAGATCCCGTAATCTATTTCAGTTTCTAGTTTTTGGATTATATATTAACATAAGAAAATTTAAAATCAATTGAGCTAGAGGGTTTCAAGAAATCAAAAAACTACTTTTAATTTACATACTACACACGTAATTCAGACCCAAATAGGTAGGACTCTACATTGGGTTAATGTTGCATCAAGGGACCGAGAATTGGTATCGCACTGCAACTTCAATATTTCGGATTATAAAATTTTACAATTTTATGTAATTTCGCCTGCACATCTTGCATATCACCGGACATACAAGAGTATAAGCAATATTCATCTGCTACACCACTTGTGGACAATAAAATCAGCGTTGAAAGATGTCCCGATTTTTTAGTCAAAATTAAATGGGACGCGGGATTCGACTTTTGCGAAAAAAGGGCGCCTAATCTATAAGTACAAATTGAAGCCAAACTGCAGTTTGTCGGCCAAAAAAAAAAAGAGGTTGCCGGCCTCTGGTCACTGGTACACTAAGTGTCTATGTGTATCTGAAGACACGAGGTCGCCTCTGTTGTCTCGCTTTTGACTATGAAATCCCGCTTTTTTACCTAAAAAGTTTCTAAATCTGGGAACGCTGAATAAAGTACACAAATTATGCTTCACAATGACCGACCCTCACAAATAAACAATAACTATAACTAGCCAATTTCCAGTTACGTAGACAGAATCCATTAATTACTTTACTTCCAAAGAAGGAAATTGAAATGTTAGGAAAATATAATCATTCATCATGAGTTTGTTAAGTTTGTTTGTCGGCTCGTTCACTACCTACGACAACCCAGCAACAGCGATTTTAAATTACCTTCTTACTCTACATAGATTTGACTAACCATAGATTTTTATTGTCTTACTATATAAATAATTTAAAGCTTAAATAGATAAAGCTCGGATATCACCTATTTATAATACCTTTTACGGAATATTTATAATAAATTTGACACTATGGGAATTATTGTTTTATAGGTACTTAAACCTATAAAACGATAGTTAGGTAAGTTTTTTATCATCCAGCATATTTTGAAAACCGGTCCCGTGCCTTATGAATTAAGCGGTGTCCGATTGTCTTCTTCAGATCATCGGTCCACCCGGTCACGGGCGATTTGGGCTTCTTATTGCTAAAGATTTTTTTAACCTTCCCTTTACTTTACAGTTGATATTTGTAGGTAAAATTTTACATATTCCTATATAAGCTACCGTTATAAATCGAATTTCAATGTTCAAAGATAATATTTTAAAATTCCTCGCCTCACATATAAACTGGTATAAATCGATCTCTCCTTGCTTTTAATAGGAAACTTGTGTAAATACAATCATCTATAAGGGTTTACTTTAATTTCGGTCTACGGCGGGTTTCATTCTGCCAAGTGCTATTTAAATATACGGTGCTAATTCGATTTCCGTACTTTTTTAATTGATTAAAAACTCATGAAAATTTGTAGATCTTTTGCAGAACTAAAGAGCTATATAACAACGAATATCACTTATAAAGTAACAATAGAATTTCTAAGATTTTACATTCCAAGTATCGCATAGGTAGTAAGTAAAATAATTTGTACTTACATATTTTTATATTTAATCAGCTTCTTAAGTAAACTAATGCTAGTAGTAGGTACTTACAAGTAATAGGAGTTTTATTCACTCATGGTCAAAATTTTACATGCGCTGTGAAATCTTTTTATAAATGCCCGTTCAAATTTAATATTATTGGGCTTTTATAAATTTTAATTTTAAGCTGTGTTAATATTTGTAACCCGTAATAATAACAGGTATATTTTATAAGATATATCAATATGTACCTACCTACCTAATAATTCTTGGAATCCATCTAAAGGTCTGCAATTTGGACACAACTTTTTATGCTACCGGTTTTTTTATTGTAAAACAATATAAATGTACCTCCATTCATTGGTTATTGAAAATGCAATGCTTAATATATTTCTAAATGGATAAACTATGCACATGTGATTGCACTATGCAAAAAAGTAGTTACACACAACAAAAACATAACGAAGTTTGCTTTCTCTTCCTACGGCGCCACAGCGGCGCATAAGAATCTGACAAAGCCTGTTCAAATATGCCGCACCGGATGTAATATCCTGTTGGTAAGTAAGTCCAGATAGTAACACTATCTAACTTAAAAAGTAAACTTGTCGATTTCTAGTTTGCAATGGTATTACTTATACAAACGGCTTGAAACATCGAAACTATACACTTGATGTAGAGCGTGCCAAAGAAATGGACATACATACCTACATACATAAAACATATGTACGCTGGACATTTACCTTTCCCTAATTTTGACGTAGACGAGGAAAAATCTACTGCTTAGAACCATATTTTACAAGAAAAACAAATATCTTTGTCTAGTAATAAATAAAATTACGGGTAAGTACTTTGTTGTAGATTATTATTCAGTAGATTAGAAGAAAAAGTAAGTAACCTCATGTTTTAACTTAACGAATTTAAAATTATTATAAGTATTTATTATGGAGCAACAATTAATGATTCAAGATATAAACGCTTCTACTTAATATATAAGCATTCACGCTCTAGCTCTGTAAAGCAGAAACAATCATCTTTATTTTATTTCAACGAACAGCATTTATAAAAGGGAGAACAGCGTAGGCGGGGGTAAGATGATAATATAAGTTCGATAAATACTTACAATAAGCATTGGCTACCCTTATTCTCCACCCTTCGGTGACAGTGTGGCGGCGACGTGCAGATTTCCGTAAAAGGGGCGAGACTGGCCTATTTCTTGTTGATAATTTATCGTTTCTTATGAATTTATATAAATTTACTGTGACTACTTGTAAGCCTACCTAGATTATTGTGCATTCATTGAAATTTCGTGTACCTAAGTATTATTTAAATATCTAGTAGGTACGTTATTTTTAAAGTAGGTAATCAAGTATTCATCGCAAATGTCTAAAAAGCTGTTGGCATACGGATAGAAAAAAATACCACACGTTTTTTTCTGCAAAAGTAGGAACAGGCAAAGCACTCCGGTACTCTTGTTCTAAAACTTAGGTCTATTCAGTGCAGCACCTTAGATTAAAAGAATCCTAAACAAGGCAATTAACCTCCATGCAGCCGGTAACTTTATAAGGGCTTTGAATAAAAAGGGAGTTCAACAGAAGGTAAGTGCCATTACGCTATTGAAGTAGTCGTTGGGATTCTAGTAAATAGGGGCATGTACTCAACTTGTTGGTTTTACAGCTTTTATGTAAAATTAGGCCATGAATTCACCTGAGCTGTGGGAATTCAAAATGTTGTGTAGGTAGAACTACGAGTATAAAGAAATCAAGACTTTAAGTCAGAAAAACGGAGCTTCGTGGCGTTTTTCTATAAAAAATATTATACCTACTTATTTTCTTTTGCTTAATAAGTTTGAACTTCTATGAGCTAACGTATATTTAATTTATCATAAGTTCATGATAAAATTTTACCGCGTTTCATATAATAAACGAATTTTTCAAACCTAATCTATACTTATTGTTAATAGTCTCCGAGCAGAAGGTGACATATACAGAGAGGGATAAGATTAAAAAGCATTATTTTTCTTACCAAATTTTACAGAATCCAAAATAATCTTTCCTAAAATATCCCACTTACAAACTATTTTATTAATTGACATCTTGTAGATTGCATCGCCATGTACAGTCAAGTTTAAATTTAGATATAATACAGCAAATCTAATTAACATAATAATCAAAACCGCATTGAAAATTTATAAACCCAATAATTTATTTGTAAAGTGGATCACACTTAACACATTTCCCAAGACATTTTACGATTTATGTTAATTGATCGTACCGATTCTTGAGCAATACACAAACAATTACTACTAAAACGCAATCCCACTGGAAAATTAATGGGAAGTGCTAAATTCAATACAGCGAAGGCAAAATTATATCGGTTTAACGATATTTTCAATGGGTTATTTCATTGCGCACTTGTAAAAGCAATTTCGTCCGACATGGCCATGGGCTAATTGAATAAAAAAACTCTATTCACGGGCAGATTTATCTCCACAACGTAAACATAGTGAAACACACGGAAACACTAAATATATTCTTTCGTATATTTACATTTACTGGTGATAATTCCTCCTAAGTTTACTCTTGCCTGATAATATTTCTTCCTTTATTTACACAAGGGCCATGATTCCGGGCTTATTTACACAAGTTGATAGATAAAGAGCGATAGGAAAGCGGCGCTCTTGTCATGAGAAAGAAAACAAAACAAATAGAAAAATCCGGCTCTCAAGGCGACTGTGTAACACCGGGGGTAGCTTTGATAAAGCAAACAACGACACCACTAAATTTAGACTTTTTACAGAGCTGTTACAAAACAATATCCTGCTCTCTGAGTTTTATTTTGCTCCACATTTATTTTACTTTGTTTCGTAATTATGTTATGTGTTCTTTAGGAATGTTTAGTATATCTCAGTGTTAGATATAAAGGAAAACTTAGAGTAGAGATTGAGAAAACAATATTGGCAATGAATGAACATTTCTTGCTAAAATTTATATCGCTGACAAATTGTGAAATATGCATTTATTAATACGCTTTACCAAATTCCTGCGACATTGCCATTTTTAATCGATTTCTTAATACATCAACACTTACTATGTAAAAAAAATACGACGTTATTCTTCGTTAATTTAAACTTTGTACCAAAGTTATGTTGGTTAAAAGCTTTTCAATTGTAATGATTTGGATACTCAAACAGCAATAATTTTTATTCCTATATGTTAAATCCGAGAACTTTCCTAGTTTAATGTATATATAAATCTACTAGCCTTTGCCCGCGGCTTCGCTCGCGTGGAATTTAGTCTGCCACATAAAGTTTGCAAGGTGGTAGAGCAATGGTTCAACCAGGGAGGCATCACCGCCGCACCTATTTCTACAGTGAAGCAGTTCTTATGTTTCATTTGAAGGGTGTGCCTGCTGGCTCACTTTTATATGAGGCGATCGTTATAGTCCTCGGGAGTAGCAACGCATCTGTGATTTACTTCAGATTGAACCCCTGCCCTACTTCCTAAGGCGATTAACATACGGTACCGCTCACTGCCACGGTAGGCGGTGAAGCGGATCTCATGTTGTATTGAGTCTAATAAATCCGTTTATGCCTCACAAATGTACACCGACTGGCCGCGCGGTCCAGCGGTGTTCTCATCACCACCGTGTCTCCGCGCGAACGACAGTGCGGGGGGTCGGCGCCTCACACACGGGCTGGCGCCTAACCGCGCGGATCATCGTTGAAGCAAAAATGCATTTCGCTGTCGAAAAGTTTATTTTGATGATCGGTCCATCCGCGCGTACAGGTGCGTAAACCGCCTTACCGCGCGGGGCACGGCTATTCGCGGCGGTGCACGGTGCCGTGTGATAATCGCCTAAATCAGTGTGTTCAAATTTCAAATCACAGGCACGTATATTAATTTGAATTAGTTTTGTCGGCAACAGATATTAATGCTTACTCTGAAATTAAAAGTTTTAAGAAAGGGTCTCAAAACCCGTGACGGTTACGAACGCGCAGTTGGCTAGCGTGGTCAACTACGACCTAAACTACTGCTAATCTGACATATGTGCCGAGTTGTGTTACATTAAAAGGTCGATGACGATTGAATAACATGTTTAACCTTTCCGCTGTTTCATTGTCATTGACTTTTTTCTTTTTTGTCGAGGGAGAAACCTTCAAAAGGTACGCCGTGGGAGCGACGCAGGGTTATCTGGGATTCTTATCCAGGACTCCGCACGCACAAAGGAACGCAACTGGAGTCCTCTGAGTGCATTGCCCCATCGGGCTCCTCCCAAGTGAGCGGCTGGGCCCACCACTCCATCTGGTCTTTACCACGATATGCGACCACACGTATGCCACCATCCTTCCCGGGATCACCTGGCTGGACGGTTCAAGCTCCGTCCATCCTGGCTCTCACGATAGCATGCGACGACACATGCTGACATCTTTCCCGAAGTTGCTGACTGGGTGTTTGGAGCTCTCCGTCTAGCCGCCCGCAACCCCGAAAGCTCCCTTTTAGTTGCCTCTTACCATAGACAGGAGATACCGTAGCCTTATTCCCGGAACTACAGAGACGTCATTGACCTTTCACATTTTGCTCCGTGTTTTATAACCATTCAAATATCAATATCATACAACTTCGTTGTATACGGCGGCGGCGCACGGCGCGTACTGCCGGTCAATCGACTACGCAATATGCTATACTCGTAATATCTTCTAAACTACTTATCCAATTTACATGGTGTAAGAGGCAGATTCAATCTTTATTAGATGCTTGATTTTTTGAAATCATTTATTTTGATAAGGATTAATATTTACTTTGTATAAAACCCATGGAAACATCAACTTGATATTTTTAAAATTTTCAAAGTATAAAAAGAGTTATTGTGGGTTATACATAAAATATAGACATATGCTGTCGCGGACTTTTATTTAGATCTATGTGAGCCAAACAATCCCACGGTACATTATATTTGGATATCTCCAACGGTTTAGGCAGCGTACGCGAAGATAGCTCTCAGAGCACAACTTTTTTTCCGACTAACCTGATATTTCTCGTTAAATTATAACCTTATAAAATAAAAATCATTACAAATTATAGCCCATGTGTTATTCTGATGTATAACCTATACTACTGTAAAGTTTCAACCTAATCCGTTGAGTAGTTTTTGCGTGAAAGAATAACAAATACACATACATCCTCACAAACTTTCGCATTTATAATATTAGTAGGATATATAAATCAATATAAAAAGTATGATTTATTGTTGATCAAATTTTTTTTATTGCGTTAACATACAAACAGAATTTACATTTATTTATTCATATAAAGTACAAGAACCTTGATAGGAAATTAACCACAAATATAAAGAAGGACGAAGACGAGGGAGCGTTCGGGAGAGTGCCTACTTAATTCGATTTCTATTGACGATGTCGAACGCAAGGCGCTTTCTGCGTATGACAAATTTTCCCTTAATTTCTTTTTCTTACAATCTACGTATTTGCGGATATTGCCTTAAAATTAGATTTACAGTACCATTATTAATTTTTTTTGTTCGAAACAGCAATTGTTAGACCAGGATATCGAATTGAGTAACAGTGACGAAGAAAATGATAACATTGAATATAATGCTAATCATAAATAAAGTAATGAAGTAGCTAATGTAATATTGTATTTCATAAACTATAATTATAATGTGTAATGACATTAATCTATTTTAATTTTAAAAAATAAATATGTTTTTTTTACTACTTGCTATTGATGCAATTTATTTATTTTTTTGACAATTTAAGGCAAGTAGTAGCATGGACTAAATTTTTTTAAAATGGTTTTAAGATTATAAGTTGAAACACGTTATAAGTTGCATAAATCAATGCCAAAAAGTGAATTTTCACGCATCTATCCTTAATGTGTTGGGACCGTGCGACGACAAAATTTCAGCCTTTATAAAACGACCTATGTATGTCTGGGGTTCATGGGCTCGTAGGCTACTACTGTTGTTCGAATGCTAAAGCAGCAACAATGTAGACCTTATGTTTTCTGTTTTAGAGGTTTTTAAAAAAATACGTTGTCTTGTGGATAAAAACTAGTCTCTTATCTATCACCAAGATGCCTTAGGACTTTTAAACTTCTCCATTTATTTGGTGATAGGAAACAGGGGTCAGTGTATAAATAATATCAATAAATCAAGTACACTATACAGTTCACATACACAATTTCCTTGTTTGGGTAAATACAACATGCTATAAAATATACGGAAACATTTACATGCGGAATACAATGTGAAATGCAAAAACGTGATTTACTACGATGTTAGTTGTGATAACAGCAAAGAAACCGTTGCAAGAATTTAGAAATTTTCTAGAAAGCGGCCTCATCAGAGCGGAGCTTACTCTCCCGCAGTGTCGGATACTCGGATTGTACAATTCAAACCTGTAATTTGAATATGGTAGGCGGCCGCAGACAGCTGGCGCTCGGCTTCGACTAGTTCGTTAACGTTAAACTAGCCCTATTCGGAAACCGCTTATTCGAGATCTGATTCGAATCCGAGGCGTCATTAAAATGCCATCTCATGATGACCATTAATTATACATTCACTTACGCGTTGAACTCAATTCAACGCTGGGATAGATCTAAATGCTTACAACATCAGTAGAGTGCGTATTGCAAATATTCTCAAGTCGATCTATTACTTGTTATGCTTTTGTCTGTCCGTGTAAACATCAGCTGCATATTCGTAGAATGTCGGAAATAGCGCTTCCGAGTAACTCTTGGATCCGATCGTGTCGCCGTCTCGTATTTATTTATACACATCTTAATCTGATGGCGGGCGTCTTCAGCGAATGTATCACGCACGACATGGAAGAAAGCTATTTTTCTGACGATAAATAAACAGACGGAATTTAAAATTCACCAGCAGATACGTCGACGTTGGCGTCGTTATTTGTGATCTTGTTGAACACTTGAATAGTTTTTACGAGAAATATTTCAATTTAATGTTTGTCGCAAACTGTGTTAGCGAATTACTCGTAAATAAAAATTTGGCTTGAAAATGTTTTTCGTGACCGTGACTTAAACGTTTGCAAAATCTTTGATGGTTTAACTGCTAGTTATTTCATCGTCAACATCAATATGAACTACAAATATCAAAATAATCAACTTGGAAAATGCACAAACGACTTCATTTATTTAGAAGCACGCTATATCGAGCGGCAGGTGTGCCTGGTAACTGGAGAGCGGAATCTTCGGACCTTTGCGGCATCGTCGACGTGACGGCGAGATCAAAGCTCGACCGAGGGTCGACGCACGCGGCACTCGATTCTCAATCCTCCCCCCTTCCCCTCACTACAACAATATCTACGGTTCGATTCGTTCGAACGGCCTACTGCTCGATGTAGAGATGGGAAAGGCGAGAAAAGTTTAGAATACTTTCATTACTTTGCTTAAAAAACCGTGAATTTTATTTGTATTCTGTTTACATATTTGTACGTTATGTTATATTTTATTCATAAAATTGAAATAGCAAACGATTTATAAAATCCACGTGATAGTAAGTGGGAATAAGCCGCTCTATAGAACAGTGGTTCTATGTAAAGTTAAAATTACAAGTGCGTTGTTTCTCCTGAGGTTTAACAAATTGCTTCATATGTAAGTGAGCCAGCAACCATATCCTTCCACTGATACGCAAAAACTGCATCTTTTTAGAAATAGGTGTGGTAATAGTGTCTCCTTGGGTGAAACATGAGTTACTACTCAGTTCTACCACCTATGAAAGAAATGTAAGTAACATACATAATATAATAACCAAGAACTGAATTTTAATTTTAATTTTACGTGTTTTGCTTCACGTAATATGTCGTAAAGAGTAATATTGCGTAGATATATAGATACCTATTGAGGTATCTACGTAACATTATCGGCATTACCTATACGCGATAGCGATGTCTAGAAATCCTTAAATTTTGCTAATCCGTGCCGATGACACTGATTACTAATCGTAGCTGTAAATCACTTATTTGGTATATCATTAAAATTATTTCGTATTCGAATTATTCGATGGTATTTCGGCAAGCGGCCATCTCTATCGACTGAAGACGTCGGCGCGCGCGAAATACGCTCAAAGAGAACCTACCATCTTTGAACCGGTTATTGTTTACAAACGACCAGCGCATAATGGCTATAAATTGCTCGAACGAAATATCGTTCCTTCGTTATTCTTCGAAATGTATTCCTTCCGCATAATTTGACAGAGCCGAGCCACGGCTGAACCAAAAAGCTTAACAAATTACCCTCGTTTATGCGAAAATTGCAATCGAATTATCGTCCATTATAATTATTAACGCAGGTTACTAACGGTGCTATTATTAGTTATTTTTTAATCACATGGAATTTGAAACAAAATAGATATATACCAGTTTCAATTTAATAAGCTTTCATTAACATATCTTCTTCCTCTACATTACATTTATAGTTAACTATATGTAGTGCATTGTATACTTATATCATAGATATTTAAGTAGTTTATGTCGGGATACATTCGCAGTTTAATTGCAAGGAAATCCTATTAAATCACTGAAGCATAAGTTACAAGAGTTACAAGTGTGTAGGCCTAGACAGATGTGTTCGATTGCATTGTCTGTCTATACATACCCAGTGGGCTGGGGACACGGCACATCGCCTCGGATTGAATTAATTAGTCGCACCGCTTGGCGGGCGCGCCACTCACTGTCTTTACAACATAATTTGCACTTCGTGCGGCAAGATCAAAGCCGCGGCCGGTCGATGGCGGCGCCTTTGATCACGACGAGCCTTTGACTGCCGCCGCCTCCTCAGGGCACGCCTCGAAATAGTCAATTTGGACGCAGTTTTTTCATGGCACGAGTGGAGGTAAACTTATTCGTCTTAGTTGAATACGCAAACCTGTTTCTAGAATTACTTACCTGTTATGTAGGTACTAAATATTGGAATACAAAAAATGTGTTAAGCGTGACTCGGACGCAAGTATCCGAACGCACAACTAATACGGTCGTCTGGTGATATTTCGTGAGGGTAAAAAGTCCTGTCATAATTCGCCATCGTTCGGACCGTGACGTCTTTTGACTACTGAATAAAATTCAAGGTTTTCTTGGCCATACTTCAAGTTTATGACAACAATGGGCGCGATAATAGAAGTAATGTGTGACGGAATTTCGGACTATACATAATTAAGAAGCACAAAAAAATGTATATTGTTTTGTTATTAGTAACTATTACACCCAAGAGGCCCGGCGTGGACGATTAACTAATATAATATTTCGAAACAGCCGACCATAATAAACACAACGCGGGAACATTAAAATCATTATCGCAGTGAATTACCCAAACCCGTTTACAGCCTAACTGAATGAATAATTCGGCCTAAATGCCGAGTGGAAAGTTGCAAATAGAGCGGGCCGTTGGCGAGTAGCAAGCGGTAGCCGACAAAGGGTTGAAATATAGACGTAATTAATTTGATGGCGCGTTGCACGCCACGGAACGCCCGCCGGCACCGGCCGCGAGATGCTATCGTCTGCAGTGGAAACGCCGCTGAGCACGCCAACAGTCTTTTAGAACCTCTTATATTGATTGTTTTGAGCACATGTAATCAAATGGAGCTATAGTACCCCTTACAATGTTTTCTCTGAGCACTAACACATGTAATCGAACGGGGCCTTACGTAGAGAAACTTCTCTACGGGACCTTGATATATAGGAGTTTTATGTCGATATAGAGCAGTGATAGCCTAATGGTTGAAAGTTGCCCTCTAGATCGGGAGGTTCGAGGTTCGAAACCAGGCACGCACCACCGATTTTTATAAAATTATGTGCGTACTAAAAATTAATTATCACTGTTCTTCGGTGAAGGAAAACATCGTGAGGAAACCTACACACCCTAGAGTTCTTAGAAAAAATATTTTTTTGGAGGTGTGTGAAGTTCAACAATTCGCTCTTTCACGTTTCAAGTTCACCAATAAACTCTCCATTCTGAGAGTAAACCCATGCCCAGCAGTAGGACAATAACGGGTTGACGAGATATCGATGTAGGTTCCTATTAGTGTTAGATCTCTATTGAATTCAATAGAATCTAGTATTGCATAAGTTAAGTTCGAAGTGGAGCTGGACCCAATCCTCTGTATTTTGCATAGTGCTAGTTCACCGGAATGTGTATATCTGAAAAAAATATTAGCAATTAGAAGCATATAGTCTATAAAATTGGCAGTAGGTACCTATGCCTATCAGATACTTTTAAGCCACAAAGTACACTCCAATGTTTAGTCCTCAGAGCAAAAACACGATCTCAAAACAAACCATCCAACTTTTGCACCGAACTCTACTCTTTTGGGTTTCAAAATCTCTTTTATATCTATTTAGTCTGTTTTTTCGATTCTGTTATCATGTGATAGCCTGTGCTTTTTACCTTTTAGTACCATAAACGTTGAATTTAAATTGATATTCTGCTGCTATAAACAGCTATTAAATTACGATGTAGTGTCGCCGCTCCAATGTTCATAGAACTATACAGGACTGCGCTTTCAAACGAATTCCTGTATTGCAGCTCTCAAAATTCTGCGCTTTTTAAGCCGAGCACGCTAGCGTTAATATTGCTCTCGTTGTAAAGAACTCAACTAAACGAACCAAACATTTCACCCACAGAGCATACAATCCTCATATAACGCACAGGTCCATAGACAACACGGAATGTATTGAAACTATTGAAAGCGGATATTTTAAATAATATATTATGAACTACTAAATCCCCCGGTGATACCCGCGTTTAATAATGTAATATAGCAGATCTTATCTTATGTGACTAATATAGCGAAAGTTTGTGAGGACAAATTGATGTTTGTTACTCAATCATTTTAGAACTGGCTGAACAGATCTAGATGAAATTTTAAACGGAAATATTTTATAATTTAAATTAGGATATAGAATTTTTACCCTGATAGTTTATTTTTTATTTTTTACAGGGCAAGGTATTGATACGATTTTTTTCATAGTGTAGTCAAGAGATTACATTTCATGAAACTGTAAATATATTGCTCTTAATTTTAAGATTACAATAATTTAGCTATAAGTATGTGACGCTACGTTTTTTATTGCGAGTGAAATTGCAGGCACAATTAGTTATAATTGGTGATGTAACGAATATTCGCATTGGCATATATTCGCGTGTTTATAGACCTTTCGCATTCGCAAGAATTTGTGCGAATGTTTTGCGAATATTGAATTGCATTGTTTTGCAAAAAATGACACCAAATCTATCAAAATTGAAATCGAACTGCAATTTGTCGACCTAAAAAAACTGTTTATATACTCCAGCACCGTATACCAAGAACTGCAAAAACCAACATTTAACAAATGTCAAATAATAACGTTTGTTACGTACATTACTAGTTATGACATAATGATGATGAGATTACCTATAAATAAGAACAATAAGAATGTATCATGTTTCATAAGTTGGTGATCCAAATAATAAATAATAGTACAAATGTATATCAATATCTACAAGTATTTTAATATACAAACATTTAGACATCAAGTGTACGTAATATGTACCTACTTATCATGTAAATATTTGCAATATAGATAAAAAACCCAAATCAGGCAAAGTGTATTTTATTGCGGGTGCCTAAACAACATTCTGAATCATAATGACAATTTACGGCGCAAAATAAATAAAACAGCTCTTAGATAAGGCGTTTAATTTGTATAATTATTAAATAAATATAATCTTAGCCATAAGTGGCTCGAAAACGAGACAATGCGGCGGAGCGTAGGCCGCGCCGTCCGCGGCAGATCAAAGCAAGCAAGATAACTCGGCCGAGAACCCACGCCCCTATTTTTGGTTACATTTTAACAGTTTTACATCTTATCTGAAGTCGTGGAGGAACTTTTTACTTTTATGGGCAATGGGATAAAAACTGAATTCTTTATTTTGTTACGGATTTTTTGGAACTGCTGCAAATTGAAAATTGCATTTTAACGTCGTGTGATCACACTGAGGTCATTTTATATTTACCGAGAAAAACTGTTAAATTGCAATTATTATTATTATATTAATACGTGAAGCAAAAACTTGTGACGCATTTTTAAATAATATGTGGCGGACGGATTAGTATGAAATTTTGTTATAACACGGTTATAGTGGACGTAGAGAAGGAGTGGAGATTGTTAATATTTGTTTCAAATAATGCATATATCATACATAAAATCAACTAAAAAAACACATTACACACACTACCGTGAAATTGTCACAAACACATACATAGTAAACGAAATAGAACATTCAATGTCATAGTATGAAAACACTTAACGTCAAAAATGTAAGATGTCTTTGTCTAAATACCGCTACTGGTTTTAAATGCGGCTTATATGTATAAATAAACCTCTTTTTATATTTCTGGGCGCGTTCAAAATTACTTGAAATTTATAAAATTTTATTTGAATTTGATAAATATTAGTACTACTTTGGACAATATGAAGTTTAGTTTTTTAATTTAAATTACGGTCGAATTTCGACCGACGCGACGGGTGACTAGTAATAATAAAAATGTCTGGTACTTTTGTGTATGGTACATTTAAGAAACAAAATAAACTGCCAGCTGCTCCTGAGATTCGCTGCGCAGACATGCACACTACTATAAAAAATGTAGATACCGCATTCATTTTTCATATATTTTGTGATATACTTGCTAATGGTAGAGGCACGTGACTAACATGACGCAAAATTAAAAGCGGTTCCTTTGATGTCAGGTTTATATCGGCAACGGATCACTGACGAGTTGTTGTCACTGCCGCTGTGATGTAGCCGGAGTGCCGACAAAGGGACGCGGTAGCACAAAGCCATTGATAGCATTTAAATCCCTTTGATAAGTACCGACACGATGCATCCCCTGCAAAGCTTGAAACAGCCCCAGTTACGTTTGTAGTGCAATCCTCGCTCTTCGCTGACCAAAAAACTTGCCCATTACTAATTGTAGGACGTTGAACGAATGTTTTCACGCCAATGAATAATTGTGCAGAATTTAATTTAACATTTGTCTGCATCGTAAGAACCTAGATTCTACCTACCACCTTTAAAGATATTCAAATTATTTTAGTACTACTCACGATATGCGGTTTTTGAATCCTTTTCGAATTCTTTTTGCCGATATTTCGACCCAGTTGCATGGATCGTGGTCACGGCGAAACTGCGGTGGCGAGGACAAACCGTTGACAAGCACTATTGATAGATTAACCTATCTACTCTACGTCTAGTTCGTTTTTCTTTTTTAGGTTCCATTTCACGACAATTTCAATTCCGCGATAATATTAGTCTAAAATCATATATACAAATTATTACGTTACCAAAAATATATTCGTACGTCTCTACTAAAGACAAAATACTTATATTGGCACAAATAGAGCTTTCAAAGGTTGCGGTTATTAAAAAGTTGTTTAAAACCATTAAAATTTGTTTAAGTCATACGGTGTTCGGTTTATTAGTTATTGTCGTTCAAATATCAGTCAATAAAGTAGAATACCTATCTTAGAAGATGATAGAGCGAAGTTGTTTTCTGATAAACCAAAAAAATATAAATAAAAACAAAAGCAGGCTTACTTACTGGTACTGGTATCTGTTGAAGGCATATTTTATGGGATTCGGTATTAAAACTAAATTTCGTTATACACATTATAGTAATAATCACACTCCAAAGCTATTAAGGCGGAACCGCTTTTTAAAACCTTCCGACATAGGAGCGGGAAACAGGTTCTTGTGTAAAAAAAGGCATTCGAGCCGAGACTCGGGTTGCCAGAAAGAACGTTAACATCGAGACATAATCTTATAACTTAGCATTACTGTTGTAGAGTACTTGTTATGTTCCAAATACGGATATTACTAAGACGTGACGGCTTCCTTATATGTATGTATAATCGCTATACCTACTCTACTTGTTAAACTAGCCATTACCAAAATTGATCGTGGCTATGAAATAAAAAAAATGCAACAATTTGTATCAAAACTAAGCTTTGTGTCTCATAATATGTTAATTATACCTATGTTGATTTGGATTTATATGTATGGATGATTTAATTTAATACCGGTTTGATTGCGGAAGGCATCATCCGACTCGGTCTCAGACATCCGGATAATGTACAGAGCCAATCCTGGCCCAAGACCCTGACAGACAATAAAGACCCTAATGCAGTTAGAAAATTTCAGATTTTCTATTTTTTTTAATTATATTAGAGTTATTCATTTATCACAATCACTTTTATATTTATATCGGTACATCTGTTCCTGCTGTCTATAAAAGTAGTATAGCTTTTTTTCCTTGCTCCTAAGACATGGCGTAAAACAGCTGGTTTAACATAGCCCTAGAGCTCCTCTTAGCGAAGTAGCAAATTAACGAGTAACAATGTATGATCGTTACTTAAGATAGTTAAATATAAGGTGTCCTATAGATAGTGTGCAAATCAGTAAACATTTCACCTATTTGTTACCTATTACTTAAGCTTGCTTTAAAATTACTTCCATTAATCCTAAAATATATTTTGAATACAAAAATAAAATTTTGCAAATCCAAATAATCTTAACATGAGATATAACAATTCGGATACGTACTCAGAGGCAAGAATTATCTGGAAAAATCCATCATAATTTAGTTGGTCTGGCGACAGTGTCTTCGAGGTGCGAGGGGCAGTCGGTGTATGGTAATCGTACGTTATTACTCCTTTGAAGTACCGACCAACGCAGCGGTCGTCTTTCTGTAGAATCAAATAACAATTAATTACGATTCCACTGATCTACACTTTATATACATATGGCTTTTGATTCTCGCAACATGTCGGTAAGAGTACATAACACCTAATCCAGTCATTTATATAAAAATCCTTTAACTTTAAATATTATTAGATAAATCATTGTCAACTCATGTTTCTCAATGTTGGGCACAGTCGTTTTTAGGCCATAGTCCACCACACCAAGTAGGATTTGGTAAACTTCACACACCATTGAAACTACTTCTTACAGACCTCCTGAGGCATGCAGTTTTAATCATGTTGACGTGTATGTGAAAAATATAATAAACAGGCTGTCCTCGACTTACATCGTTTCGATTTACGTTGAATCATATTGTGACACTATTCCTCAAACATACGTCAATAATTTCGATTTACGGCATAGGAGAATTCATTTGTCGCTAGGTCGATGTCTGCTGGAAAGCCTAGCCCGACGGCAGCGATCAGGGAGTACCCACCAGTAGAAATTATTCTATTGGTAACACAGAAAGGAACTGACACTAAAAACTTTCTTCAGGCTTTGCAAACTTGGATAATGGTATGAATATGACTGTTAAGAATATTTTTGATGAAAATCATACTAACTTTGGGTGATTTCTTAGATGACAATAACTTAGTGATAATAAATAAAATGCGTGCGACCTATCAGTGTTACCTGTATAACAACAAGAAGCGACGCAATCTAGAGTTGATAATTTCTTTAAGCCTTTAATTTATTATTTCTAATAAACATTTTTGGCTTATTATAGTTAATGACACACGTAAAACGTATGTATAGCAAAAACTAAACTACTAAACTACTTATTTCGTAAATACGTAATTATTTTAAGAACTTACTTTCAAAAATAAAGTATATATTTTTTTTATAAATATTTTAATTTTAAGTCCTTGAGGAACGTTGCCCTTGTTTTACATGTAAATACATGAAAAAATATGTATCGACATACGTCGTTTCGATTCACGTCGCATGTTTCGAGAACCTAACATGCCGCAAGGACGAAGACTGCCTTGTACTGTTATTGTGTTAAGTACCTATTACTATTTGCAAAACAATGCACTAGATCGAGCTCTATAAATACATGGTATATTACATAATTTGATATAAGACGATATAGTAAAACAAAACGATAATCGTTGGAAATGCCCTGGAATGCAGATAGTGTTTTATTTCTGCCGTTCAGTCACTGGCGGCGCGCCAGCTGCGGTCGCTCCACTTCTCTCTCTGACTGCCACTCGCCTGTTTACATACTAATTCTTTAATTTAATATACAATGTTGTTGTAAAAACAAAATAATAACAGGAAGTGAAAAATTGTTTATACTCTACCAAATTGTGATACCTATTAATGAGAAGTTCTGATGTTAATTCTATGTTTAAAAGGACGTATCTCGTATTTGTGAATTATATGTGGATTCATGCTGGTTGCAGATGTTATTTAATTGTAAATAACATTTGACACATTTCGTGTCCTCCTAGACGAAGATACGAGCTTCGTAGTTAATATTAATATGTTAGGTACGTACCTACATACCCACATTCCTAGGTTTAGTACACATAAAATTAATTATTTAAAACAAAATGTAAAGCGATGATTATGCATTTTAGTTACAACGTAGCAGATACTACAAAGCTTTATAAACCATCTAAGGTCATCGAAGGAAAAATTCTTGCACTTCATAAATAATTAGATTAAACGATAATCCTCGGAATGCAAGTATCAGCTTTTTATATCCACCATTAGCATCCATTTCGCCGACTACGTCCGTTCTACTTTTCTCGCGGAAAACGCCCACTCATTATTATTTATTTACATTATTCGTCGATTCATGCATTCTTTTGTTTACATGTTGTATGTCTTCTGTCAAAATATTGTCATACATTATACTCATCTTCTCGTTATTTGCGTAAACATATTCGGTTTGCCAGACAAAAATATCCTTTGTTTTTCAATTTAGGAATTTAAGAGCTTTTGCATACCCACTCCAGCGACTTACATTCATTATAATTTCTAGCTAATAAGCTTTTGTAATTTATATGATAGAAACTACTAAGAATCATCAACAATGAATTGACTAGGCGATCTGTAAACAAAAATTCACGTAGAGAAGTCCAAATAAAGGAGACGTCGTAAATATTTTCAGTGAAGAGTCCTTCGGAGAACGGACCGCGAAACGATGACGGGGCACGGCGGTCGGCAGATCTCGTTACAATGGCTTAGGTTGGTACATTTTATAGAAAACCGAGGGCCGGTCACCGGCTCACCGGTGCTTATCGATATTATAATGGATAGCTCGGCCAACAGCGTTGTTACTCGTAACTCGAAAATGCCACCCAGGTTGAACCCGTTGCCGGAGTGTTGCCCTCACTACGCGGACTTTTATTTTTCTTCGATAGACACGTTTCAATTAATACGACACAATCGTTCCCGACAAAACGCAGCGATAAAGCTTTAGTAATGATCGTACTGAAATAATGTTTTAAACGTCGATTGTGCAATAAATATAAAAAAAATAAAAATAAAATAATCGTTATTGGGTAAATTTTTGAGTTATATTAAATTTTGATTACTAAAGATGATTAGAAAGGGCGCCAAAAATTGAATATGCCGGTTATGGCGTTCTAAATGTATGGCACTCACATACTCGTATTTAACAAAAAAACTTATATTACCATGCTGATATCTTGAGCAGATATTAATCTGCTCTATCTATAAAAATATTTTTATATTTTAAATCATCGTTTAAGAATTCGTCATACATGTAATAGCATTATTATATTAATATATTTTTTAAAATTTCCGGCGCATATGTGGTCTTTTTTATACTATAGCGAACATTTCAAGGTTTATGAGATGTTTTATAATTGTATTCAGGTGCTAGGAAAGGTACCTGTGCTACTACTGCCACACCTAATTTCTAGCGTGCAGCGATTCTTGCGTTTCGGTGAAAGAGTTTCGTTTCCGGCGAACGTTTGTGTGTGGTGACCATCTTACTTGCAGGGAATGGCAACGTATCTGTATTTGACTTTAGATAGAGCCCTCGCTTTGTATAAAGATACTTACAGATGTCAATGTGCTGCCATCGGGTGGACTGCACGATCATTTGCTACCCCTAACTTTAATCGTTAGCAATACGAAAACACTTATTAAGTAATTTTGACAGCACCTATACTCGTATCTAAGAAAAAAATACCAAAATATAGTGGGCTTAAATACTTATATAGAAAGTAGTACAACACAAACATAAACTTACTAATCCTAAATAAATATTCCGTTACCCATACGGGTAATCTAGCATTACGTATCCAAAAGATTTCTTTACTGCCGTCATAAAACATTGTTTGTACTATACGTCGTTTTTGGAATACGACCTCATCTTGGTCGCAGATAAATCGTCGACAGTAAACCTAACACGAAGAGGCCGTAAAATTCTAATTTCAAACCGACTGAAGCGTCCTCTCCCTACTGTAAGGGTGCCGATGCACTAATCGATCGATCGACATTCGTTGCTCTCGATCGACATCAATATATTGGTGTGGTGACTTTAGCTGATCACCGGATCTATAAAACAAAGATCGATGATCGCTTTATGCGCTTTATGATCGAATCTATTTAAGCACAATAGTAGTATTGGAAAATCTTTTTGATGTTAACTAATAAATCTCATCGTCAATCAATGACATCGGTCGATAGATATGTTAACATGTGAAACGATACATGTTGAATGACTAATTCTAATTTCAACCATGGATCGACCATCGATCCTTCGGTGTGAGGGCACCCTAATTTTAGACACAAACTTGCATTAGCCAAAACTTTTTAACTAAAATAAAAATGCACAGAATATGCATTGATTTTGATACTCACTTACTTGCCTACTATATCGATACCTATAATACATTATCAACTAAAGCTAACTAAGTATGTACTACAAACTATACTATAAGTTGGTATATGCACCTACATAGGTAAATAATTATTTATCCATTCTTAAGATACCTATGATATGTAGTTTGTAATAATAATAATATAACGGTACTTATCTGAGAAACAAAATCAAGAGTATTGTTCAAATAAATACCGTATTTAGGTACCGACTGAACCGAAAGAATTTACTCATAAATAACGCAGCAAAGTCTTTCAAATTCCAAAATCTATGACACCGCCTGCGGATTATGTAACAAAATATCCTTGCTTTCTTGCAAATGTACAATCCGATTAAACAGTATTAAATAAGCGGAAATTATAGTAAACATTATAAGACAGACTAAATAATAATTAACACTCTTAAAACTTTTACGCTGTAGTAATTAGGTGTAGGATTTTAATGAAAAGTAACAAACGGATATGATCTCATGAATGGTAAACAAGGCCTTGAAGTTGAACACATTAAGCCTGCTCTACACATTCGACATAACTCCTAACTAAAAGTAATCACAAACTTATGTGGATATCTCTGAGGGCTAAGTTATAGGTCATGTAAGCTTAAGCATCATATACCTACTAAAAGTATCATTTTACTTTTTAAAGCACAGCTTCTGTGTGCTATACAGCTGGTACCCGTATAGGGCAAAAAGATGTGTCGTGGTGGCATTATGAAAACTCGCATTACGAAGAGAACTACAAATATTGCAAGTAATTAATTTATATAATAGTGTTGTTTCATTAAATTTAAATATTTGTGGCTTATATGTTTTATTTGTACATTTTAGCATCTTGCGGTAGGTAACAGACAGATTTCAAGAACCCAAATTTCGTATGCAGCCTACTCCGCATAACAGGCAGCGAAAAACCCTAATTGCATTCATATACATTTTGTTCTCTCTCCGGTCGACTTGTTTGCTTTAATGATTAGTTGAAGACTTAGATTTGTTGTGTTTAGTCAGTAAATGCGTTTTCACACTCGTAGATAAACACGGGAACGGCTACCTGAATATAAACTGTTTTAAGATTCTAATTTTCTAAGTATCACTTATACGCAATGTAGGTAATTAACCTTAACATTTATACAGATTGAGAACATATTATACTGCGGAGTTGTAAGAGGATTATTGATTTTCTAACACTTATTTTTTTTTAACCAAGTTAATAAATAATACGGGATTCGCGTGCGTAACTTCTACATCTCTCTCCGTATCTTTAGCCTATAATTGATAATTCATGAGTACTTTGTAATGAGATCGAAATTTTATCGTGTCAAATAATTAAGTTGGCCTTACCAAACCCAATAACCACTGCAGCTAGAAGGCAGTAACGGGTGTAAGGTTGATGCTACCATATTTAGGCAGCGAAAAGTTTTACTACCTAAAATTGGATTTTCTTGCAATATACTATATTCTCACTATAATCTTTTTTGTAATCGGCGGGCCAGGGTCGTCGACCGCGCGGAGGCTGCCAACGTAGCGGACCTATGCTCGGGCGCACCGTCCTCTATTACTGCCCTATACATATTTTCTACTTTCTTCAGTTTTACCTACAACGCGATTGTGCTTTGACATGTATCTACGGCTATACCCACAGCTCTACATTAGACACTCGAAAATTTGAAAATATTCGTTATGTAGACGGTACCGGTGTTGGGTTAAAACTGAAACTACTAAAACTAAAGACTGGTCTTTTTTGGTCTAATTTGCATTTGGCAAAACTATAAACCATACTTCAAAATAATGTACGAATACGATCTTGTCAATATTAACAATATGACAACTAGGGTTTAATATTTGTACGGTTTCACGCCAACATTTCTCCAATTTACCTATAAGGTAAGTGGGTGACTTAAGTGATAAAGTCAAAAATGTACATCTTAAGCCTAACTTACGTACTTACTAGATAAAGCCCATGCGTTAACTTCAAAGGGGCAACACCAACAATATTTTAACAATAGTAAGACCTACATAATTCTTTTTCACAAATTGTAATGGTCCATCCGAGATCATTTAAGAGACGGCTAAAGTAAAGTCATTTTTTTCGGTATAAAATCTTTAAACGAGAGTCCTGGATCTGCTAGTATAGGTACATACGTCCCTACTGAAATTTAATAAAGGTAGTGGCTATTTAAAAAAAAAATAAGTTCTCGGAGGTGTGAAGTCCACCAATTCGCACTTGGCTAGCGCGGTGGACTATGGCCTAAACTCTCTCATTCTGAAAGAAGACCCGTGCCCAGCAGTGGGACAATAATGATGGGTTGATGCGATGCGAGTGGCTATTTTCGCTGGACATTTGCAATTTTGTTGACCTGACAATGCATATACCAACTCTAAAGACTATTTGCAAGTTTTAAAATGATATCCCCTGTATGAATTCCGTTTTCTAAGAAGAAAAAGGTATATTTATTTACATATTAGTAAATTATTAGTAAAATATATCGTTCTTATTTTTTGATCGCCTAAACTCATATTTTTATGTGAAGTAGCTTGAGACCTACGACTCCAGTTGAGGTTTCAACAAATTATTGTCTCTCTGCTGCACACGGGTCTTCTCTCAGGATGAGAGAGTTTTAGGTCATAGTCCACCGCACTGGCCAAGTGGAAATCGGTGGACTTCACACACCTCCAAGAACATTTTTTTTTGAAGACTCCAGTTTAGCTTACATTAAATGTAAATTTTATATAATAACAATTTAAATTACATGAAAACTAACATTTAAACCAAATAAATTTTATTTAATCCATTTTGCATGGCATGCGTTCAACTTGACAAAAATATTAATTCTGATAATTATTACATCGAAGTATGAAATCTAAGAATCCTGCCGTATTTAGGGCAGTTGTGTTTATAAATCATAAAATTATATAACTACCCAAATATGGGTGCGCCGTGTGATGTCAGTATTAAACAGTACCACTCCTCCTTCTGTCGTGGAAGACTAAGAGACGGCTGGGGCCAAATTCCAACAGAGTGGCAGCGCCGTCCGGCGTAGTGCGTGTTAACTATTGATAAAAAGCCCCATCACGGTACAAATATCTATTCTATTACCGTGGCCCCACTATGGGAACCTTATGTTTAGCAGGAGGTACAGTACAGCACATAAATGTTACCCACAAGTGAGCATTTTACACCCGATCGGATTACATTCGTGTAATTAGTTAAATTGAAATACGATAGATATTTTTGTAAATTCAAATTAAGTGATTAAATCACGGACGAGGCGCTTAGGCAGTAGAGAAGCCAACCGTGCGGGCAAAGCAATTTCCCATAACTTGACTTCACATGGTTATATTTTTTAAGAACTCAGGTTCTTTCACACTAAATTGCTTCACCGTTTATGCAAGTGGGTAATAATTAATTTCTAGTACCTAGACATAAACATTTATGACTGTGGGATTTCAACTGCGAATCTCAATTGAATAGGAGAGTTTCGAACCACTGCTTATGGGCCAATGCTCAGGTTATGTTATGAATATTTTAATAAGCATTGATACATAATACTTACTCATTTTTAAAAGTTTGCATTAAGTACCAAGTCAACTACGTGATATCTAATTCAAATTGAAAATATAGAAAGACAGTGTTAGATAATGTTCCTAAAATATATCTATAATATTACCAAATTATGGTTGTTGTAATTTTTGCGTCACATTAATATTTTTTCAATAATAATACGATATAATTATAATTTATACAATAAGGTACAACAAAAATAAAATAGGTTAATTAAGCCGAAAGAGCTTTAATGATTTCTGCAGTATAGGTATGTAGAGTTTATCAATCACTTAACACAACATACCTACGTAATGTACAACTTTTTTTATGAAAGAGTAACATCGAAGCGTGCCGCCGCGCCGCAGCCGCTCTGCCGCGCCGCGCCGACCGCCGTACGATCCCGCGCTCGCCCCTTCCCTTCTTCAATCCGAATCCATCAGTCAGTCAGTCACTTGACGGTACGCGAGAGAGACGGTTGTACGCGCACGCCTCGCGACCGACATTCACGCGGACAACTGGGTCACGGGGTCCATACTCGTATTGACAATACTTATTTGTTTAGTGCTGTGAATGGTTTCAGTGGCAGTGCTTTTGGATCGTGATCAGTGGAATAACAAACCAGCGGCTCTTTTGAAGTGTACGTGATGCGTGCGTGAGCGCAGCGCATGACGTGCTACGAAACGTTGAGAGCTTCGGCACCCGTCGCGGACGCCCCCATGGCGCACCACTTCGTTAAGTGGTGGCGCAACAAGTTCAGAAATGGATATAAAAAATTCAGCAGTAAGTATCCTTAACACACTATATTACTTTTCCTATTGCTACCTTATAGTATAAGAGTAAGACATAATTAATATTCGAGTTCGTCGTACCTACCTACCTTCTTTCATTCATGCTTTTCAGTTTTTTGATATCATAGAAATATTGTTGGTAACTGAATCTTAACGTTGGTAAACAATAACATAAATGCAAAATTTTAGATAACACAAACATAAACGCGTGAATAAATTTAAGGGAGCCAGGTGTAATTTATCCATACACCTACACCATAATTTATAATCACGATAAACCAGTACTTATTTGTTATTGCTAGTATGTTTGCCTTTCTATAAAGCCCCATACTTGTTAGTTTCCTGACATAGTGGATATATTAGGACGAAACGTATAGGCTAGTAATAAACTCTCGTATTCCACTTTATATAGTTGTAGTCCTAATGCACCACTATATTGAAATACTGAATATAAATATGTTTAGTTTTACGCGTGAATAAATTAATCATGGTGAAAGTCAAAAGGCTTTACATTAATTAAAAGTGTTTATCCGCTTAAGTTAAAGTAATATACGTAATCGTAACTTCGTAAGTTATAGAAACATGTATAATGTTTATATGTTTATTACCATGTTTGTATTACCATGTATCATACAAAACTTGGAATATTAAGTAATTGTACATTTAGAGCTATGTTGTACCGGAATCAAATTAAATTTATTCAAGCCGAGTGCTGTAAATAAAATTACGTACATTAAAAAAATTGAAACATCCGTTCTTGAAACGAGACTCCATCTAATACTGCTTCAAAGTGGACCGAAATCCCTTTGATCTTGTTCTATTTAGTTACGAAACGTGCGTTGAACACTTCAATTATAAAACGATACCAACATTTTTCGTTTCAACTTACTCGTATACACGTCAAACTGAGAATGAGTACGTCTCACGTGAACGCCAAATTCAACCCGTTTTCAATCTTACGTTCTTATTCATAAACTCTACCTCATGGGTTTTCGTGAATTAAAGCGACTATAATATAGTTTTAGACGCAAACCGAGTCGCGGCGCTCATTTGATTAACTTCAAAGAGAAAAGTTGAAAGCGCGTCGCCGAACCGGAGACAATGATACCTTTTATTTGACATCAAAGAATTCCCCGCCCCTTAGTTTAAAGCTCCTCTCATACACGTAGAAGTATACATATGCGTAGCCGCACAATTTATACTAAGCGGCGGACACAAAGAAGTTTTTCGGAGATGGGTCCTGCTTTTTGTCCTTTGTTGCATAATTTAATGGATAAGTATCTACATTTGTAGCATTATTAGTTTTCTGCATTGAGTTCCCCTAACATATAGGTACTGTAATAAATTTAAAAAAGTTGTAGAATTGAATTGATCGGCGGATTGAACTAACTACCTACCTACTTAATTAAGTACGCTCGCTTTATAGTCACCAATACAAAAACAATTAGATGCGGTACAATAAATTATAAATCCATTTAAAAGTAATACTCATTCATCATTATTATCTTTTAATACTGCTGCGGGCGACTGAAGGGATTTAATATAATCATAGGAATTAAAATCACGGATTAACCGTTATCTCTTTTTGCTGTATCACTTTGCAGAAATAAGTTCCCAATTTCTTATTGATTTACTATATTTAGGCCAGTTTTTATTGCGCAGCATAAAATGTTGTAGGCGTATCGGTATATAAAAAGAGTACTGTTCATTAGCATCGATAAGATCTTGTTGATACGTTTTTCGTTGCCCTTGGTAAGATTTCTATACCTTAGATAGAATTTGTCCATAAATGATATTGAACTGCGATTGAACTTTGATAGAAATAGAAATGTCTAATTTTAGAGAGAGTAATTAGAATGATTTGTCCACCAATTCGCACTTGGCCAGTGCGGTGGACTATGGCCTAAACTCTCTCATTCTGAGAGAAGACCCGTGCCCAGCAGTGGGACAATAATGGGTTGACGACAATTAGAATGATTATATGATTAATAAGTATTTTTTAAACATAATAGACGTGCATTGGCCGATTACATAATACTTATGTCGTTTTAGTCGGAGAATTAACCACAATGAAGAGATGTAACCACATAAAAATACCAGTGTGTATTGAGACGATATATATCGTACTTTAATTAAAAGATTACCAAATTTGTAAAAAAAAATATTCTGAAAGCGTCGTGCAACTCAAGTCATGTGAATATGAGTTCGAATTGTGGTTTTCTCGAGTCGGCACATCTCAAAACACGCACGCCAACCGAATGATTTTGCCGAATATTCAGTTAAGATGTGTACAGAGTATTCTGTATTCGGCGTATACAATTCTTTGCAACTATAACAATAATATATCTATTGAGGTTAAGCTCTTGTTATGGTTGCCTGTATACGCGGAAAGCAGAATTTTGAATGTGGTTTAGATTATACGCTCAGAGTTTTCAAATACTTATTGTACATACTTATTTTTACGTAAGTGTTAATCGACTTACGTAAAAATAAGTATATACAATATTTGAAGAGATAAAAAATTAAGTTAACTACCCAATCCTTAATCCATATCAACTTTAGTAAGTATTGTCTAAAATTTCTGAAACAAAGACCCATTTCCGCCTTAATACGGCTTAGCTTAGCCGAGTCAACGGTCTTCTTAGTATCTTGTTCACATTTTAAACGAGATTTTGCAAGCGATTCCAGTTCTGTCGGAGTACTAATACGAGACATTTTGAAAATAATATTTTGTTATCTTACAAATAGACATACGAAATAAGTCCATATTAGTAGATATTTGACAATCACTGACAATATTATTATTTTACAGATTTAATTATACCTACTTAAAAATGTCTGAATCACACCGATGGATGAAAATGATGCCTGTAAACTTATCAATTTGATATTTTTCTCTTATTCCTGTCTCATATAGGTAATTCTTTTATTCGTTTATATTGAAAGCATGAACCGAACGGCCTATATTATTGGCCATATAAGCCCTGTGTATGTACGTACGTAAAATTGTTAGGTTGTTGCTTATCGTCTCAACCTATTTTTACAATTTCGTGATAAAATTAATAACTATAGTAATACTCCATTAAAAATTAGACTGTGTATTACTTCGTTTGCTAAGAGAATTTTTCACAAAATACTTTTTTTCTATCCTGGTCTTACAAGTAGTGCACGTTCTTTAAGAGTATCCAGATTGCTAGACATAAAGACGTACCGACTACAGTTTACGTGTTGTACATAGATTTTTTTTCTCAAGTTGATCATAGATCTTTTGTTACTTGCTACCTCTGCGAGATAAGGGCCTGAGCGCACACCCGGGAGGGAGGTTTTTGTTTCTATGACAATAATAAAGAAAGATTCATTAAATAAAATGGAAATTTCAAATATTATCCTCGCCGGTACATAGTTCATAACGTTATAATTGGTCGCATAAAAAATCATCTGCCATATAAACTCCACAATATGTTGTGGACAACGATATTATTATAAACACACTCGCATCTACACTCAATTTTTGAACTACATTTTAGGATTATTACAAAGATACATTACTTATGTCAACCAAAAATTCGCGATCCTCACTGTTTGTACATAATATTTCTATTTCTGTTTCATTCTATTTCATTGTATGTTACTATGTTGTAAATAAGTATCTGTATCTGCCTATAAATATGTATTTTATAATTGGATATCGAATGAATACCAGTAAATAATGGTGCTTAAAACTGTTATTGACCAAACTTTCCCTAATTGAATATCTCATACAATTAGTAAGATTATTTTTGTAGGATTATACCACTTTTTTCTTGGAGGCCTTTTTTTTTTTTTTTTTTTTTTAAGTGGGTAATCCTCATGGATACCCAGCCACCCGGGGCGGCAGCTGGGTTATGCCGGACTCTTACCGGCTAAACCCCCACTGTGTTTTCTCCTCGCACCGTACGGCGGGCACACGGGTAAGCTTTCGCAGTCATCCGCGAACCCGCCGGTGCCTGGCCGCTCCCGCAGCCCCTCCTCGCGTGGAGCATAAAGCTCCCCTCCAACAGCAAGGCGCGCCAGAAAACACAAAGGCGCGCCTTACCTCCAAGGCCCCATCCGCAGGGTGACACTCCAACCCCGAGACCGCCACCCAGGGGCCGTGGGCATGGCAAGCCGACACCCGCAAGGCATCCCTACAGGCATCGACCAACCACACCCAGCGGCGGATCCGTTCTTTGGTTCCGCCGCAAACCACCAATCGGCCGCAGAGGATAGGGAGGACGGCAACGACACACCGCATCTCCTCTTCCTCTGCGGCCCCACCGCCAACGCATCTGACGGTGCGCCCCCGTTCGGTCGCGGGAGATAGGGTGCACGGCAACGACACACCGAGACACCTCTCCTCCCGCGACCCCTCCTGGCTGCAGAGGCCAGAAAACACCGACCTCCACAGCCCCCTCGGATGCGTCCGGAGCGGGCCCTCAGCCAAGCCCGCTCGGAGCGTCCCCTCCCTGGGATCTCTCTTGGCTTCACCGCGGCGCCCCCAGCCACGGTTACTGAGCCCCCTCACCACGACAAGGTGGAGATCCCTGCGAGGGGGGGGGGGGGGGGTTTCTTGGAGGCCTGGAGAACCAGAAGGCGTTTTTTTTTTCCAAATTTTCAAAAACACTACATTATAATATGTATTTTATGTATACTTATATCAATTTTACGTACGCTAAAGTTTTTTATAGTCCTATGAATCACGCGGGCCGTGCACTTCAAAAAAATGTAAATATGAGATAAGCGGCAAATAAAGGAGGGTTTAATTAATAGTATTAATTAATTCGGTACTACATTGATTACGATACCTTTGTCAACTGACTACATACTACGTATGTACATAATTATGTTAACATTTTACGATTTTTACTCAAAGTATATTTTGTCTTAAGGAATGAAAGCACGATGAAAGACTAACTACCTACTCTGCTTTAATTAAATCTCCTGAGTTTGTTTGTAAACATGGAACTTCGAATGACCTTTCGCAGTCTTAGAGATTTTAAGATGTTATCCATCTCAAATCCAATGCTCACTTTTTAAGAGGAGTTAACAAATATGAACGAATTATAAATGTAGCAGACGATTTCTTTTATAATGTAATTTTTATATTTTTAAAGAAATCTTTTTCTATGAAGATAATAACTTACATTTACTTTATAGTTATTATAGCACTTTCAACAAGCAAGTGTTTTTATTCATATTTAATTATTCCTCAGAACTCGACGATTTTTTTTCCGTTTAATACATACCTATTTTTATAAAGCCTACTTGTCTTATCTGTAACGTCTCCTTGATTTAAATTAAAAATATTTTTTTTAACTCACGATTTTTTACACGCTTACATACCAATGTCGTCTCATTTTTATCCAATAGAAAGTAAATTAATTAACGCAATATACTTAGGTATTTATTTGACGAAATGGAAACGAATTCTGAAAGGCACGCACACCTTTATACAAAACAACACGTCAACGGGCACATTAAAGTGAGCATTACGTAATTAAATCAATGCAAAAGAATGCGAGGGTCGGCCCGCAAGCCGCAAGTGGGAACGTACTGAGTTACCGAGGTACGGTATCGTCATAGTAACGGACGACTAGTAACACTACACACTGCATTACATAGATTAGCCTACAGACGTAACGCGTTAGTTTAGCCATTCGGTACAGTCAAACGCAGAACTGCTGTTATTTAAGAGTTAAAAAATAGCTAAGCTAAGTTTTAAAATATACGTAACGAATAGTAAACCTTATTCCGTTGGGACATCGCATAATAAAAGTACAGGATCAATTTGAGTCTGAGATATTTGTTAATGCGGTTTTATTCAACTGTACATGTTCCAAAACCACAATTTTGCCCGACAATGTAATATAGTAAAGTTCTTATTTAGGATATTATATAAGCAATCTATTAATAGGAGTAGATATGTGTGATACTGTGTCCTATATGTGCGTAGGTAGTAGAAGTCAATAACAAAATTTGAACTCAATACATGCGTGGTAACATACGAAATATTGTGAGTTTTATTTCGAATCAAAAGTATTCTAATAATAAATTGATTGTGGTATTAAAGTGGTATTAAACCCACTCCCCATTCTCCTTGGCGACGCCCATGCTTTATACCACCTATTTATCTAATTGCTAGCTGTATTTATTCGTTACATCACATCAAGGAATAGAATACAGGAATTCTCTGGAATTCTCAAGCGTAATGAGATAAAACAAAGCCTGAGTGCTGGTAGGTAATGGCCTTTTCATCTCGGTAAAAAAGCCATTATACATTGTACAAGCTTTTAAGGTTCTGAGATAAACCTAAGCTAGACAAATAAAAATAATATTAAAGTCTTACTAAGCATAATGCAGAGAAATGAAAAAATGTATAAACAATATATACCTAGGTATATATTTATTGTATATTATTGTATATTGTATGTGTCGTATCCTGAATGTTTCAGTGTAACATTTTTAACTGTCTCATTGCTTACTGTCTGTCTGTCTGTTGCTTACATAGCAATATAAATAGCCTATTATATATTATTTTTATCGTGTTCATATAATTATACCTACTAAACTTAATAAAACTAAATGCGACGTTCGACATATTTTTAAAATTACATATTTAGGTAAGTACCTACTTAAATTTACAAAATAATATAACAAAGAATTTTCATGTGTATGATCTATACTATGACTAGTATGTTCTGCGTATTTAAAACAAGAGTTGAGGTTAGGTTACATTCTAGCCATTATTGCTAGTATTAAAGTAATGCATACATGATTGTACAACTGCGTTAGGCGAATAGCTAATAACGAGTCTCGGATTACGATATCGTGTTTGTAAATTTAATTATAACGATATTACGACTGCTCGCTCACACATTGAAATCTGAGAAACAATTACTAAGGGCTTTAAGTAAAAAGTCGAACTAAATATAAATCAATGCGTTTTATTACGTAGTTCTTATATCTTTTATTAAATTACAAAAGAATAACGCCATTAAAAAGTGTATCTTATTAACCGCTCAAGAAATATCACTAAAAATAAAATAAAGCATACGTAATTAAAAATGCAGCAGTATTCACGGTGAATTATTTTCTGAAGGCAGTTTAAGCTTCTGTTAGAAGTGAATCAATCGTACGAGAAATCTTTTTTTCTAAAAGTAAAATTAGCGGCAGATGTGGACGGCAGGCCCCTGGCATTAAGCATGGGTCGATCCGTTTTCGGGGCCTTCCAGGAAACGCCGCAGCGCCCGCCGTGTCTTACACCGGCCGCTCGCTTTAGAAAATCCTTTTGAGATTTGCCGATGCCGTTCCTTATTATTTACAATTATATAGCCAGCCTCTTCGCCCGTGGTTTCCACCACGTGGGTTTTAAAACTCGTTTTTTATTTTAGGAATCCCTGTTTTGTTGTATAGCGTGGCGTATTCCTGTAGAAATGCAACTTGTGCCTATATCTACAATAAGATCAACTATACAAAATACTAAGTAATAAACCCGTTGTTGTCTATTGTTATTGATCGTACGTATGTTTGTTTTATAGTGACGAAAGATAAATAATGATAAGAATCCACTTATCTATTAAATGTTTACAAATAAACAAAACGTTTGTCGCCAGATTTCAAATAATATATAGCTATTTGGAATAATGGTTGACAAATTATTTGTTATGTATTGTCTACAATTAGAAGTGACTGTTTAGTTAATCAAAATACATACAGGGGGAAGCCGGGAAAGGCATATTAAGCTCGCCTTCAGCTAAAATGCTCATAAATGTTTTTATACTTTCAAATTGGTATTTTCTGTATGTAAAGCCGCATTATTTCCTTATATTTTCATAAGAAAGTTTAATATATCATGGATAGTTTATGAGTAATTAATGATTTTCACCAAAGTGTCTTTCGACTGATACCTATCCCCCGCCTGGGTGGGAGATTTGACCCCCTAAGTAGAAAACCTTTAGCCGGATAGTAATTCTATCTTTATTACTAATCATAAAAATATCTCACATCTCACATATTTAGTATAACTATAATGTAGTAAAGAGATCACGAGTAAGGTACTTAGATCGTCTTTGATCTACATGTAAGGAATTAACTATTGGGTTGTTCGAAAAGTCCCAAGTTTCTCTCCTTGAGGACATGAGGAACCCATTTATCGAGCTTCGACGTTAAACCCAGGCCTTTCAGGTGGTCATAAACAATTGAATTTGTAAATAAATTTAACCTCTTACCGATCTCATGTGTTGTTATTTGCCGGTTTGCATCAACTAATGCTTTTATCGTGTCTTTATCAGCTACAACCAACTTTCCAGAACGTGGTGCATCTTCGACATCAAATTTGCCGGATCGAAATTTTGCAAACCAGTTCTGGCACTGGCGTATTATCAACACATCTTCTTCATACACATCGGTTAATTTCTTTCTGGTTTGAACAGCATTTCTACCATTTCTATAGTAAAAGAGTAAAATAAGACGAAAAGGCTGCTTATTATTGCTTTCCATTAAAAAGGATATCTACAAGAAACAACTGCGTAAAATAAATTGGACTTTTTCACACACAATCCTCGCTTTATCACCTATCAAAACATATAATAAATATGCTGCTTATGTGTGAAGTTGGGATCAAAAAAATACAATTAAATTGTCTGTGGGGAAAAACGAAATTACTTTCCGAACAACCCAATACTATCACATATATTTCTTAAACGGTTACAAGACGGCTACGTTTAGCTGAAGAAAGTTGTCGTATTTGACGCACATATGATTTTCCACTATTATCAACATTGGGACGTTATTTTACAGTCGTACACTCTGTTTTATAACAGCTATAAGTAGATGTTATAAGCTTCAAATTTTTATTTTCGTCTATCTTTTTTGAGATTTCTTGCTTTCACTTGCATGGTGGTGAATATCTGCTGTTTCAATTGGCTTCCATCCGTTAAATTATTTTAGTCAATGTGTCTTCAAAATTCGTGTAGTATGTATTTCGACAAAAAATAATATTACAAATTTATACCTCTTATAGACTTTCTATTATCAGTATCACCTAAACTATTTCTTATTACTGATAAGTCTAAATTGCTTCTGTTTTTTGTTAATAGGTATTAAGATTGCATATTGGATTGTTATTTAAAATAAAATAAAAAAGATGATGGCTGGAAATTGATCCTAATTGCAGGAAAGTTTAACCTGGGTAAAGTCTCCTCCCGACGCCAGGGTAAAGTTTCCCACCCCATGTCAAGCTTTTCGCTATAACATTTTTCGACTCTCGCAACGTACATTATCGAAACTGCAAAAACGTGTTTTTCGTTTTATTGCTCTAAAAATAACATAATAGCGTACTATATAACTTAAAGAAAAAAAAAATTTACCAATATTTAGCCTAATTTCGAAATGAACATTATTGATTCTGAACTATTTAAGCCCGGAATATAATCGAAAAATACAACTTCAAATCGTTCTCCTGGAAAGTAGTCAATTTGTAGATTCGATAGTGTACGTTGCGAGAGTCGTTTTATAAAACACTATGACACTTAAGTAAAATCTGTCTGTCGTGAATGATACTAGGGTAATTACACTTACGATGTATACAGATGACGTCCTGGAATCTATTCAGAGTAAATAACAGAAATCAAATATCGAAAATTTTAAAATTTTACTAATTGGGCACATAAATGTATTTTCACTTTTCACCAACCAAACTACCGATTGCAACGGTATCGCGAGCGCAAAATGGGAGTAGCCTTTCGAATCTAAATTTGGTAAAGTCTGAATACTTGATTCTAAAGAGATTATATGATCAGTGGCTATTGTCTCCTACCTGCCTCTCTCCCGGACTCCCCTAAAAAGCTAAAGCTAGACATATTTCGATGCTTAACCCTCCCGGGCTCCCCCTTAAGCTAGACATAAGTAATTCGATTAAAATAAAAGTGAATTAATACAATCATAACTGAAACAATAAATAATACGTAGAAAGAAATTATTATTGTAAAAGATTAACTAATTTTGCAATATACAATGTTGATAAGTAAGATTGTGTCTGATCGACGAAATCGAATCGTATTAAAGCATCCCCATTTCGGATTAGACGTACTTACTTATGTTGTTAAATTATTGTGGGCGAAGGGGAGTATAGAATGGTATTGGAACGGTCCCCTAAGTTATTATTTTGGCTATAAAATCTTTAACTGTAGCACGGACCTAAAGAGTAGCTATATTGTACATTTTTAAAAGATGAATGAGGTCTCTTTTATATAGCGGAAGTAGCTAACTTGCATATAGATTACCAAATTTATTTTCGTGGTGACTCACACTAACACATATTTTAGCTAAATCCAAACAGTACAAAGTCACATGTACCTAAAATTGACGAGGTACACGTAAGTAAGAAATCTTACATTAAACCTTTAAAAATAAAATCGACATTCAACCGTGCTACACGATTTTCGTTAATTAAAAGTTTTTCAATATTACTCATAATAAACTAATCGCCTTATTTGTAAAACGTTTCGCGTTCCCTCATTTCCTTTTAAAAATATTATGATAGAAAGGGACCTTCAGATAGCTAAAATGGTTTTGAGATTACGAATAACGGATTAAACTGCGGTCTTAACTATAACAACAACAAAAGGCATCGTGGCACTATTTACAGAGTTCTATTATTAGTGTTGGAAACAAATCAATCAGCCCACAAATGATAGGTACTGGGTTAAAGTGATTTATAGACCGAACACCGCATTGCTCCTAAAATATCCAAGGCCGATAACCTGTACGCAAATTTATAACACTCGCTAAATCGATTTGGAATTTGGGGAATGGAGTGGAGTGGTTATAGATGAACCTTAAAAATTATTTCCGTATTATCTCCTGGCTAAAATACGAATTGTGTCTATGATAAATAGTTGTTGGAGTGTGGTATGTATTATTTACAAATATAAGTTACAACGTACATATCTAGCAGTAGGTAGGTAAATCGTAATCGATGCGTATCTGTCTCAGAAAATTAAGTTGGACCGCTCAATTGTACCATTCTCTATCAAAGACCATTACTAGGACTTAAAATACTGCTGTAATAAGGAAGAAAATAGTGACGCCATAGATATACCGCAGTGAAATCTATAATATTATCAAATATTAAGAAAAAGTTATCAAATTTAAAGTGTATTTACATTTTGTTTCAGTTGGCACAGAAAGCGAGCGGACGGATACCGAGGAATTGGTCGGAAGAACGTCGTCGCAGTGTTCTGCACCTCCGGACCTTTTGCCGAGCGAGGCGAGGGCGTTGCTCCAGCCTACAACGCCACCACCAGTCCCTACTCGGGTATCACATGAATCATACTCAAGAAGAGTGCCTTCACCTCCGCCACCTGTAGAAACCAATGAAGACAAACACCCCAGACTAAGATTTGAGGTAAGCTCGAACTTTTTTTCAACAGTAATCTAATCTTATGGCAAAACAAATGCCTAAGTAGCAGTATCAGCAGCAGTAGCAGTGTGTGTGCCTAAGTAGCATAATCGATCTATTCCTACCTATACCTTATACACTCTGTATACCATTCGACCCCGGATAGTCATTTGCGGTTTGTGGCCTGGATTACTCTGGACATACTCGTACTAGTATTGATGCGGCTATTACTTTTAATGAATATACGGGTAGATTGTGTTATCAGGAAGAAAACTGTAGTTATATTGTTTACATCACTGTAGAACGTTACAGGTAAACTCTGTGTACATATAAAAACAGGTTTAAAAGGTATTTTGCGTATCAGTTCACGGAAACAATTACGTTTTATTTGACGTGATTTATCTCTTGTTATTAGGTTATTACACAAACTCATAATCATGAAACGCATCGCTGGTATCGCTTCTAGACATGGCCATTCATCTGTTGCCGCTACGAATTGTAGTTAGGTATTTAATGTATAATGAGATGAATCATCTATTTGTGTCATATCAGTCTGAACGAGCGGCGTGTCTTTATTCTCGTAATCTCCCAGATCGTAAAGGCTTGACTGACTAGTTTCCTTTTAGAGCGAGAGATAAGGGCGCCGGCCCTCTGCGTTCGCCACACGCCGATGTTCGGCGCCACTGCTTATCTCCGTTAGTTAGGTGCCCACTCATTATAATCTCGCGACCTCCCGTAAAGGATAGACCACCAAATGAACATAAAATTGCTCACTACTTCCACGAAAATTGCATGAAAGTAATTAACTGGAATTTTATTTGTCCTCGAAAATAAACACTTCTTAAGATAATTTGGTTTCTCTTTCAAAATAATGTTTTGTTTTCAGGAACTAACGTGTGATGTTGAACTCAAACACCCAGAGCCGAGCAAACAACAGCCATTACAATTTTCTTTTACTCTTTATGATCTTGACGGGCACGGACGAATGACTAAGGATGTAAGTATTTTGAAAATCATTAGTTATAAATGAATCCCCACGCTTGACATTAGGTGCTTCGCTAGCAATTGGTTACTAAAGGAATATTGTCTTTTTATAACTTGTATCTATTATTATCCAGGACATTGCGGGCATCGTATCAACAATATACGAGTCAATTGGCAAATCAGTCACAGTACCGCACTACGGATCTAAAACTATACAAGTGCGATTGACTGTTGTACCGGAAGACGGAAGGTCGCGCGGGCACCGAGATAGACGGGAGGGCCGGAGACGTAGGCGGCGGGAACAGCCACAAGCTACAAGCACTCCAGCGGAGTGTCCCGATAATAGTGACGATGAACATCAAGATCGGTTTTCGCACGACGATGACGCATCGTCAAAGTCTTCGTGTTCTGGTGAAAGACGGCTACCGCCCCGTCCGGCCCCGAACACGCGCTCCCGAACCCACCGACATGCACGCAGAGAGCAACGCGAGCGCAAGCACACGAAAAAAAGATCAGGCAGCTTACAAAGACGCGAGTTACTCGAAATCATTCAAGCTAACATGGAGAAAAACCACATGAGCTTTCAAGCTTCCAGGTTAGTTTATTTGAAAATGCTGTTGACCTATATTTCAATATGTAGATTACAATGTCATTGTTTAACCGAACCACTTACTTTCTATTTGTCATGTACACAAAGACTTACCTAATCATGTTTACACAAATGTACAGAGATATACGCGCACTTTCGCTACTTTGGGTGTGTTAAATTAGTAAATTCCATTTATTTATGTGTGGTTTATTTTTTTACATTTAAGTATATAATTATGTTTGTTATATATTAATGTTAATATATATCTTTTAAATTTATGGTTGGATTACTATAATACATTTAATATTAAGTTTTAATAATAACTATTATTTTTATTTCAGAAAGCCCAGTGAACATGTCGCCAATGAGGAAGAGATAACAAGTAAATATCAGAAGCTACGCAACAGGTCCTATACGGTGAGCGAAAAGCCTGCAAATGCATTCCAGAAGGGTAAATCGGATGCTGGGAATGGATACCTCGACTTGGCGAGTGGGGGCGATTCCAACTTGTGTAGGTATGACCGCTACCTTCATGCAGTAATTTGTTCCTCTGCACGTCACGCTCACACTGGGTACCACCAGAAGCAGGCTCAACCGAGTCGGACACACCGCACTCCACACACGTCTAACCACCGATCGCGTTCACATGACATGCCTGTGCAATCGCAGTCGGCGCAACAACCCAGAGTTCTTCAAATAATCTTCTTATAGAATTTAAGAAAGGGCACGGTCGCCCTCGACGGCTTTGCCCTCTTTTGTGTTTAAGTTGTGTGCTTGCGTTGTGTGCTTTGTGAGATATGAAAATGTGAATTGTGGTTACCATGTTTAAAACGAGACTTTGAATAAGATGAGAAAATCCTGACTGATCAGTCAATATATGTAAAATAGGTCGGTTCTTGAAGCAAATTTTATAATCATCAACAGTTTCGACGAAAAACTTTCTATGCATATTATGTTAATTCACATTTTTATTATGTATAATTAAGTATAAATATTATACAGAAACAACATTCCACTTTTAAAGTTGTAATATGTAATGTAACATAATAGCTAATAGTTTTTAAACCATAAAATGTTTGTCACATGTTAAAGATAATGTAACATTATTAAATTAGTCTGCCTTAATTCAATAAAAAGAGATTGTACTCATTACTATAAAGTAATGTAGTTTATTGGAGGTTTTGCCTGATTGTATGTATAAAATGTGCCTTAATCCAATGTAGCTTGTGAGAAAATGAATTATCTGGATGGTTTTCTGAAATACTATTGCCTAATTTTGAATTTTATGAAATATTTCGTAATGCAATGCTCAGTTTATACATAATTTAGAAATTATGCATATTTCAATAAGATCAATGTGGATTACATTGATCATGACTTCATTATAAGAGGTTTCTCTAATTTATATTTAGGTGGCATCCAAATTTTTTACGGAAATGGATAAATCTATCCAATGTTTGTTTTAATTGAACTCATTTTAGAGTTATAGACTGATTTTAGTTGTAAGAGTTAGGTGCTTGGAATCTGAATATGTAATTTGTGCTGTTAAGCAATACTTAACTCTATACCCCGCCAATTTTATATCGTAATTTGATAAATATTCAGAATCCTCACTAAGATTAGACAGTAAGATATTAAGGGTCAAAGATAATTGAGCTGTAGTTTTTTTTCTTAAAATCTGTTTATACTGTTTTAGTACCGGTATCAGTATTTATTATTGTAAGAAAACAATTGAATCTCTAAAGTGTTTTATCTACCTCTATTTTTACTTTATTAGTGTATAAATAATAATTTATTATTACTGTAACAACTGAATCCTAAGTAATTTTACATAAGTACTTATTTGTGATAATGTAGGAATGATACTCTTAGACGTCTCTCTCAGAGATAATGTTCAGGTGTAAATGAAATGGGACCATAGCTTTCAAGATACGGACTAAAAAGCAAAGAGCTTTGTAACATTTTTATTAACATTAAATAACATGTATAAAAATATACATCTTTTACATGACACAATTTGGCATCTTTGCTGTTGTCCCAATTTCAATGTATAGTGTACATTTGTACAAAGTGCTCGCTCGATCTTGTCAAATTATTTATTATGAAATATAACCCTGAGATTAAACTTGTTCTCGTTTTTAAAGTATCCCTCGGCCTATTCTCCTCTCCTTCAACATAAAAATAACTAAAAATAATATCATAATTGCTGCAGTTACAATAATCGTTGTTTCCATTGGTAGACCACACTTATTAACTGCATAGGAATCTGGGGCTATTGTCACCTGAAAATAACATTTATATTTGTATATTTTGCACTAACAACTCGATCTTATGCTGAACAGTACACGTCGTCGTCGTCAACCCATTATTGCCCCACTGCTGGGCACGGGTCTTCTCTCAGAATGAGATAGTTTTAGGCCATAGTCCACCGCGCTGGCCAAATGCGAATTGGTGGACTTCACACACCTCCAAGAACTTATTTTTTTTATTTAAAGAACTTTCGGGTGTGTAGGTTTCCTCACGATGTTTTCCTTCACCGAAAACCAGTGATAATTAATTTCTAATACGCACATAAATCAGTGGTGCGTGCCTGGGTTTGAACCTCGGTCCTCCCGATTGAGAGGGCAAGTTTCAACCATTAGGCTATCACTGCTCATTACAGAACAGTATACATACTTACATAAGTTTTAAGCATGTATATGGGTATTTTGCACAATTGATACATCTACTAATATTTAGTCATGTTGATTCGTAAATAGTCGAGAGCTAATAATTTATTTTACTTACCAACATATATTTCGGGTCAGGACGATTACGCCATGAGAAGGAAGGTACTGAGTGTTCCTCGAAATTAATACTGTTATAAGAATGTTTCTGTAAACATCCATGGTGGGTATGTCCCCCGAAAGCCACTCTAGGCTCTATTTTCTCTGCTAGATATTCTGTTGCTTCTTTTGACAAAGCATCAATCTTCATTCTAAATAATTTATTCCTCTCTGGTAATGGTGGAGCATCGGGTTCAGTACATTCAGCATCCGACAGTCTATATAATGGAAAATGCTGAAAGTAAAATGCAAAATTAAACAGTTTGACATTGATTGCTTTGTGATAATTACAGATGAATTGGTAAAATACTAAACTGACTTATGATACATTCAATAACATAATTAGGCAACATTTAGTTTTTATATTATCAATATAGAATGGAACTTGGTATTGGAATTTGCTTGTAGAAAATGGATATATTTATGGTTCCTTGTAATCCTTGCCCCGTTAGGACATATCTATAGGATGAACATATCTCCCTCTAGTTAGTTGGTTGTAGCGTATATACCAATTCACACATGGCTAGCGCGGTGGACTATGGCCTAAACTCTCTCATTCTGAGAGAAGGCCCGTGTACCAGCCGTGGTCCAATAATGGGTTGATGAGAGCGTATAAAACAGCCGATTCGCGCTGTTTGTCCCTATGTATGCTTAGATATGAAAAACTATGTCATAGATTTTAATGCATTTTTTAATAAATAGTGTGATACAAGAGGAAAATTTTTATGTATAATACATGCATAATGTAGGGGAGGAACACGGATCTGATAATATTAGATTTCTGACTTATAGGCGGAACGTAGTTCGCTGGCCAGCTAGTTAGGAATAAAAACAAAAATTAAAAGTAATATTAGTACCTGCATAAGAATGGGTTGACTATAAGTAAAATTAGAATCTACATTATTACAAAGAACTCCCCCTTTTTCACGGGCACATCTTAACTGACCTGAAACAGAATGAAACTATTTTGAAGAAATAATATTAAAACTGTACATACCAGACCCCACTTATCATCGTCGAAAATATAGTTAATTCAACATTTTTGTTATGTTTTTGACAAATCTTCTGAGTCTATCGTCAAGATTTCAGAAAATAGCCACCCTATAATTTCGGCTCCCCTTTAAACAACGCTATAGCTAAGCCCTAGATTATAACAAAAAACGCAGATAATAACGACATATTGATTTAAAATTCATACCTGATATTTTTTCTATTGAGTTTCTAGCGCCAGTACAGAGTCGACATGAATCGCCTTGCATTGCCATAGAGTTTATAAGAACAAAATGATTGCCTTTTAAATAAATATGTTGAACCGAAGGCGACTTCAAAAGCTTGACAAATCTTTGAAGAGATTCTCGCCTTATACTAAAATGTAATAAAAAAATAATTGTACTGCTATACTTCAAAAAATATATAAAAATAGGTTGAATCTATAACATAAACATAATAATTTGCCAGGTGGTAGAACCAGTGTAGTTTGACCGGGGAGCTATCACCGCCACACTTATTTCAATCATCAAGCAGTTCTTGCATTCTAGTGCAAGGGTGTGGTTGCCAGCTCACTTTCATATGAGCCGATTATCTTAGTTGTCGGGAGAGGTAACACATCTGTGATTGATTTCAAACCACTTATCATCAGGTGGACGACCCGCGTGGCGCAGCGGTTACCATACCGGTCTGTCGCGCAATGGGTCCCGGGTTCGATTCCTGATCAGGCAGGTATCTGAATGATGAGTTTAGATTCATGTTCTTGTGTGTCCATGGTACCCATGACACAGGACAAAATCCTAGTATAGGACTATGAGTGTAGAAAGTGTTTAAAAAAAATTGGTTAAAAAAGTAGGAACTCAAAATAATGTTATAGCTTCAAAGTAAAAAAATATTAGATCTGCAATGTTTTTAAAGCTAAATAATGCACCTACTGATTATGAAACCCAACATCATGGTTCCCCACTGCCACATAAATATGTGTGTCATTAGGAACAGCAAACAGACTATGGAAACGGAAAACATATTCTTCAAACTGCGTCTCATTAGTCCATTCCCCTTCATCAAATAAATCCCCTGAAAATTTATTTTAAAATATTATTTAATGACAATTATCATGATGATGAAAATATCACACTCAACATTTATATTTGATACTAGCTGTCCCGACACATGTTGTTTTGCCATATAAAAAAAAAATGTTAAGGATGGACAACCCTTAAGGGGTATGAAAAATAGATGTTGGCCGATTCTCAGACCTACCGAATAAGCATATAAAATTTGGTAAAAATCGGTCAAGCTGTTTCGGAGGAGTATGGCAACAAAAATTGTGACAGGAGAATTTTATATATTAGATATTATTATTGTAGCCTAAGTAATATTAATTAGGTAGTAATCCTTAAATTTTTTTCATTGATGACTGATGAGTTAAATGATTGATTTATAGTATTTAAATGAGGAATTATCTAACATCTACCTCAGATACAACTCCTGTTCTATATTGAAGTTGCTCAAAGACAGTGCATACAGTGTCCACTTACCATCAGGTCCTTTGCTACTTCAGTCTTATCACTACACAGTATAAAACAAAGGTTCGCTTCTCACTGTCTGTCCCTATGAATGCTTAGATCTTAAAAACTACCCTATGGATTATCATGCAGTTTTTTTTAATACACAAAGTGATTCAAGAGGAAGGTTTTTATGAATAATATGTGTATAATATAGTGGAGAAACATTGATAATTTTAGATTTTTTACCTTTTAGGCGGAACAAAGTTTGCCGGGTCAGCTAGTTAAAGAATAAATAATACTTACCTAATATAAAAACCACATCAGGTTTGTGTACATTTATTATAGCTTGGAATGCTTGGTGCATTTGCCATTCTCTTCTCAGTTTATCAAACCAGTGTCCTCTGTAGGGGCCTAATAAATGAGTGTCTGCTAATATAAATGCTTTTAAAATTTGAGGATTTTCAGTGTTAGTCTTTATTGGTGGCCAATAACACTGAAAATTAAAAAATTAATGCTAGATTTTTTTTTAATGTAAGAGCATATAATGTAAGAGCAAAAAACCTTAAGTATTTATTAAGTTGTGCCTATTATTTTAATTAATTTGTTCTTAGACCATAGTTACTAGTGTAATAATTTAGTATTTTATAAATACAAGTTAAAAAAGCCTATATTTAACAAAAATCAACTCAATTACCTGTGCAACCACAACATAATAAATAAAATATTCACAGTAAAGTCCAATAAAAATTAGGCCAAAAAGACACTTCAACAACTTTTTGGTTACCCGTCGCATTTTCTATGTGTAGCATGTTCCTTAACTAAATTGGAAGTTGTATTATATGATAAGATTTCCACATTTCCTCATAGTAATCATTGATAGTGTTGCCACTGTCGATTTTCTATCGTTATTTACATTTATTTTTACAATCTGGTGCTATGAATGAAAACTAAGTATAGTATATAATTTTCAAGCATTTTGAAAATAGTTTAGGCTGCTTGTTTGCACGGCTCCTCCTTCACTCATGCTTAGGTTATTAATTCAATCATCTACTTTTGACTATAAACAAAAATGTAATTAAATCCTGGAATTCAAAGTGAGTGTTCGTTTTCAACTTTATTCTTATTCAATATTTTCATATCAGGTTTAGAAAGTTGACACTCCTTTATTTATTTAGGACTACACCATTCACTTCATCCTAAAATGGATTATAGAGGATGGGTACTGAAATATGTAAGGTAAGTAGATATTTAGTATGTACATTATCTTATATCTTTGCACATCGTGTTACCTTACCTTTATCTTGATATCAACGTCTTTTTTTATCATAATCTTTATATAATTCACTTATCAAACCTCAGTTCAGTCTTTATTACCTACTATACACAGCTAATGTTTATGTCAATTCAATTCAATCACAAAATTTGTCATTGTCATCTTATTTTAATGTCAAAATGACAATGGGCGCGTTCCAGAACGCGATCACAACGCCCCAAACGCTCAACACGTCAGTCCACAAGACGACCGCGGTCGCTGTGGTCGCGGCGACGAACATCTAATGGAACGCACCCAATGTCAATTTATAGGGTGCGTTCCATTACACGATCACAAAGCGCATGCTCACGACCGCAGTTTTTCCCGTTCCATTAGCTTGTCAGCGTTACTGACGCATTCTCGACTGGAACGATCATTTCGACCCACCTTGCTAGATGGGTCGTCGTGAGGGTTGCGTGGGCGTAAGACGACCGCGGTCGTTGTGATCGCGGCGAAAACATCACTCATGACGTCATGACTTACGCCCACGCGACGCTCACGACGACCCATCTAACAAGGTGGGTCGACGTGATTATTTCACTAGTTCACTAGTAGAGATTATGTCAGTAACGCTCACAAGCTAGTGGAACGGGAAAAACTGCGGTCGTGAGCGTGAACTTGTGAACATCTAATGGAACACACTCTACATAGTATAAAGTCGCTTCTCGCTGTCTGTCCCTATGTATCTTTAAAACTACGCTATGGATTTTAATGCAGTTTTTTAGTAGATAGATTGATTTAAAAAGGAAGGTTTCTATGTATAATACATTCATAATATAGTAGAGGAACACTGATAATTTTAGATTTTTGGCTTAGGCGGAACGAAAATATAAAACTAAATGTTTTTTCCATATACATAAAATCAAGAAAAAAGAGCTTTTCCTTGAAACTATATTTTTATTTTACCCTTCCTGCATCTATCAAAGCTACCCGACAAAGATCCCTTAAATTCTAGTTCTAGTAGTGTCTTCCTGTATAATATCAACTTCTGATACTGTCACAAAGGCGCGGTATCGCCGGAAACTATTAACATTACGCTTCATTACGGGAAGTGTATGTTCAGCTGTGGATTCTGATTAATGGATTTTAAAAATCAATAAAAACACTTTTTAAAAAGCCTCATTTATTTAACGTCCTTACAAAGTTATTTGCGAATATAATTAATTGTTCATTAAATAGTATGAAAATAACCTAAGAGATATCAGTAAAGAAATTATTTGTACCATTCATACTTGCTCAGTTATTCAAAATAAGAAAATATAAACTTAAATATACTTGTTCATAAACTTATACACAATGTGTAGACTAAATTACATTTAGATATAAAAAATGTTTACGGGAAATATATCACTAGTTATTTTTAAAAATCCTTAGAAAAATGTAGACGTAAAAGTTCACAAATTATTTCATGTTTGTTTTCTACAACTTCAAATCGACGTTGTAGACGATTTTTAAGTTAATAACAGTATTAGAAGAGATAATAAGATTTTTATTTTAATTATTTAGTATAACGATAAAGTACGTCTAAATGACAATGAGTATCTTCTTTCGTATCGCTTTCTAAACCAATTACAGGATAACATTAACAAAATAGCCAAATAAATAATAATCATCCATTGATATTTAATTAATATCACATTATTACTCAGAACTTCTCATAACAATACATTATATATGTAACCAATACAAATTATACTGATTGTGTATAGGTATTATAAATACTCGTAATACATACAATTTCTTATAATTAATGAGTACCTTATTTCTGGTTGTATAAAATACTTACTAAAATACATTTGGTGTATAATACTTGATATAAATTTAGCTTATTTGGTGAATTTACATTGTTAGATATCACAAAAAATACAGGGCTAAGGTCGTTACCCACTGGCATTTTACGTGTGTTGGGGTACCTTCAAGATCTACGCAGTAAAAACTCTGTCCAGACGCGACGTCAACATTCACCCGCTGAATGCAATATAATATCGAGCGGATACTGCGATTTGAGAGGCATAATCAGGGAAAAATGGATTCTAACGAGAAAATATTACTTACTGTTGATTTGCTACTTGGACGAAAATGACGTGGAAAAACAAGAAACTCTCATCGTCTTTTTTCGAAAAATCATTTACGTTTATAGTGAATTTTCAGCAGTAAAATTTAATAGCATTACAAAATTTATACGGATTTTATTTAAACATTTGCGAATAGTTAAGAGTGAGACGGCGTGATTTATTGTTACCGTTGTGAAGTTGCGAGCGCCAGCACTTTTTTATATTTGTACCTAACGACAAGGCAGACAGGCCACCCGATGGAAAGTGGTCACCGTCGACCTGTAATTGTAACTAGAGACTCGTGATGTCAACGCCGCACCTACGCAACGTTGTCGCTGCATAGACGTTGGGAAATCGACAACGCTCGTAAAACACCAGTTCAATAGCGACCTTATGCTATAAATCCATTTTTTTTAAATTGAGCCCAAAATTAATGAAAACTGACAATTTTATCCAGTAATTCCAAGACAATACTTACACGATTTTAACTTTCGGTAGTTACTTGTACAATAAACAAGAGTTGAAGGAATCAGTAGATTTATACTATTATCATTTAATAGTAAATTAAATGTCAAGCTGTAACTCATTCAACTCTTACAGTTTAAATAATTTAAGTAGCCAACAAGTGCCGAATTTTCTCCGATATATCTTAACAAGTTTTAACGACCGCTACTCAATGGACAACTGGAAACGAACGCTTAATTTTTTCTCGTAAGTAAAAAAGCGCGCTTGATGCCAGTAGTTGTGTCTCGTCTAAAATCAGACTTCGATTAATTTTGCGTAACATTGTAAATCTCTTTCGATCCACATAAGGCACATATAATTTATCCCAGGTATTAATGTCTGCGCTACGACTTACCATAGAACTTACTGTTTAGTAAAAATATAAGTAAATTCACGTTTATTTTCGCCTTTCCAAACATGTCCATAATCGCGCAGCCTTCGTACTGTTTTTGTAGCAAATCTTGTATGTCAATTTCAATTTTTTCCATCTCCACTCCCATAAATTTACCTTTCACCGTAAACACGCCATTATGATCCGTTGGTGCGATCTCAAACTGTACATTTTTAAATTGTGATGGCGAGAGCCCTTCTATTTCCAGTAAAACACCTCTTTCCATTAATTTTGCACCAGAATACTTAACTGTGAGTTTTGATTTTAGTTTCTGCACGTCTTTTCCAGATCTTCTTAAACACGCATGCACACTTCTGGAATAAATAAATGCAATTAATGTTTTTGGGTTTTCACTTAAGCTCCTCGGATGTTGTGGGTAAGTAATTGTAAGCATTCAATTAATTTATTGAATGCTTACAAAATAGGAGTATATTTCAATATTAAAATGCAACAAAACCATTTCAATATGGAACATCAGCATGAACAAAGTCTTTAAGCCAATAAGCAATAATGATCTTATAAACGGTAAGCATGGCCTAACCCCGTTTCACTTTAAAGAGTAGTCAAAGACACTAAAATATGCGAAAGTCAATCTAGGTAATCAAATACATTTATTTAAACAATGATCAAATTCTTAATATAATATACGTACTTTTTACCCGCATGGAGGTTAGCCAAACAAGACTTGATGTATTCATCGTACGATTTGCATTTCTCCTGATAGTATTTAGTTTTTTCCTGCAAACTTTGCTTTGTACGTGTGAGGGTAGTTAGTGCTCTCCTCTGCGCTTGGCGGTACTTGCCCTTGTTACACAAATCGAGCGCTATTGAAGTAATGAGAGCCTGGTACCCATCTTCCCGAGTCACGTAACCTTCGTCTTCCAGCATTTGCAAGTTGCGTCGCAGTTTCGCTATATGTTCCCGGAGAGACATAGCTTCATCAGGACGCGCTTGACCCGAATATATACGTCGTTGTACTTGTTCACTGTATTGCTCCTGTTGTTCTTTTGTCGTCCCAATAACTAACGCTTCCAAAAGATGTTCCCCTAAAACAATTCATTAGTATTACAATAGAATCATTTACATTTATAAGTGGTAGAACCAGTGTAGTTCGCCCGAGCAAATACCACCGCTACACCTATTTCTAGCGTGAAGCAGTTTGGCACACATTTATATGAGGCGACCATCTTAGTCCTCAGGAGGAGCGACGCATCTGTGATTGGCGTCAGATAGAAAACCATGTTCTGTATGAAGTTGCTTATAGATGTTAATTTGCGGCAGTGACCACTTACCAGCAGGTAGACTGCATGCTCGTTTGTTACCTCAAATATAAAAAAAAAACAAATCTATAAGGAAACATTTAAAACTTACCATTCAAATAAGGTATAATCGCCACACATAGTTCTTTGGTTTTTATGAAAAGTTTATTCAAGTCTGTCATGTCGTCTGCGGGAGCTTGAAATTTATTTACTAACGCGAGACACACTTCCAGTCTTGCATTTTCTTCAGAGTCACCTGCTTGCTGAAAAGGCCAATACCGCTATTATACCACACACTAGTAAATATGCTTGTGCAATACTTCTACAACTTAATCCTGAACAGACAATATTTATTTATTTATTTATTATTTGGATCACCGACATAAGAAACAATGTTCACAATCACATATGAAATAGGACTAATTGGATACATTCTAATTGCTCTTACACTTATAGGTAATCACATCATGCATATATTAAAAAATAAGAGTTTTAAATTAACATAAAGTTTATATATGACTACAATTATACAGAATTAATATAAAATCAATGAAAATAATAATAATATTACATGGAATGTCATATAAGTTATAATATTATTAATTTAATTCGTATTTATAATTTCAATACTTAATTCATTGCTATTAATTAGTTACTATTAAATAGTAGCGATACGCGAACCACTGGGGATGAGCGCCCAACTTTCGTTCTGCAGAATTTCGTTTCGAATAATAAATATAGATTTAACGTGCGAGCATTCTAGTTACATTTAGGATAATTTTTTGTTTGTAAAAATAAAATACGTATAACATTTTACCGTATCTAAGTCCCGAGATGCAAGTTTAGCGACGCTGGGCACCTCCCCCAAGTCATCCAACAGTTCGTTGAGCCGGTCGTTTGGATCAGGCGCTATTATGTCTTGGTGTTCTACTAATAATGCATGTGTGTCCACTATTTCCTAAGAAAATAAAGACACGAATTTTGTATATTGACGTTTTTAGGGGTTATGAGATCAAATAGTAGACAAATCAACTAAATTACTATAAAAATGCCTCAATAGCAAGTACGGACTAAAAGTCTTTGTGTCTGTGTCAAGTCTTCAGTTAATATACATTCTATATCTCTGTACCATATTTTATTACAATAGTATGTTACTAGTAAAAACTTAACACTGTATTAAAAACAGTACAAATTGTTTTAAGAATAAATTAAAACAGTTCTACCCAGTTGTATTATTATCCTGTTTATAAGGCTAATTATAATTCTCTATTTATTAATCATTTATTTTGCTTATAGTTACGACTGAGTACAGTCAGCGTCAAATAGTTAGGGACACTCAGGGTATTTAAATAAATAGACGCAACCAAAAAGTCAATAATATCGGTACAAACAAAATGTTCTTATTGTGGTCAACAATATAGTTGCTCAAAAGGCCATCAGTTCAATCTAAACGCCTTAAATATGGTTGCAGTCACCCCGCCAATGGGATCCCGTGCGAATTGGAAACGTTGCGGTTTAAGCTTGACGGTTTCAGTTTAACAAATAATAAAATTGTATAGACAAGCAAATAATATTAGGATGCCTAAAGAGATTTTCATCTTTGAATAACAAGTTAAGTAGTTTATGTTTTATATGTTCCACATTTTTGAACGCTTACAATGCTTTATGGCGTTTCGACTGAACCGATGTATATGAAATTTTAAACGTCTTGGCTTTTTGTGCAACTATATTGTTGACAACAATAAGGAAACTTTGTTTGTACCGATATTATTGACTTTTTGTTGCGTCGATTTATATAATACCCTGAGTGTCCCTAATTATTTGATGCTGACTGTACCTGCACAGTAATATAAATATGTGGATGGTGTAGCAGCGTGGCCTCCGTATACTCGTCCACCGCGAAGTACTCCTCGAGCGTGGGCCCGCGGCAACATCGCCGGAACAGCTCCTTCATCTTCTCGTGGCACTCCACTATGAATGGGTTCAGGCAACGAAGGTGACTGGATTCCTCTCCAAACTGTGGAAAGGAATGTAAAGTTTTTTTAAATTAGATACAATAAATACCTACTAAATTATATTTGTGAGTTCATCTGCATCCAACCAATTTGCTTGTGTGGTCAATATTAGTTTTTTAACCGTCTTCCAAAAACGAGGAGGTTATCAATTTGTCTGTTATTTTTTTAAAGAATGAAGTAGCAAATAAGCATGCAATCCACTTGATGGCAAGCGCCGCTCTTGGACATCTGCTACTGTAACTTCACACAGAATAAGTGTTCTATCTATAATTGACCACAGATGCGAAGCTACTCGGCAGAACTAAGATGGTGGCCTCAAATAAAAGTGAACCGGCAACCATAGCCTTTCAACAGAACGCAAGAATTGGTTCACGCTAGAAATAGATGTGGCGGTGGTACCTTTGGTCAAACCAAATTTGTTCTGCTACGTAAATCACTACATAGTATAAATATAAAACAAAATCGTTGTCTGTCCCTATGTACGCTTAGATTTCAAAAACTACGCTACGAATTTTAATGCAGTTTTTTTAATAGATAGGGTGATTCAAGAGAAATGATTATATGTATAATACGTGTAGTTTTTTGACTTTTAGGCGGAACGAACTTCGCCGGGTCAACTAGTTAACTATAGTTATTTAGTTATTGCAATTACATGTAACGAATAAATACTTACGCCTTTCTTCGCGGCGGCGAAATGCAATATTTTCGCAACGGACGCAAGATTTTTCCGCTGATCTGTCGTAAGTCCTGTACCATTGGGCATGTTAATTATGTGAAAAGCGTCCGGTGCGACGATTGCGGCGTTTAGGAACTGATAGTATACTAAATTGCCGATGACCTGCAATAATAAATTATTTTTCATTACATTGTATCGTCGCTTATGCCGGGCTGGATGGAATTCAAATCATTAACTTAAAAAAAAAACTTAAAACGCTTTCTACACTCATAGCCCCACAGTGCTCATGGCACTCACGACACAGGATTTACTCCTGTGTCGTGGGTGCCATGGACACGCACAAAGACGAATACACAAACACCCAGACCCAGAACAAGAATCTAAAATCATCATTCAGATACTTGTCTGGCCGGGAATCGAACCCGGGACCCACTGCGTGTCAGACCAGTACGGTAACCGCTGCGCCACGCGGGTCGTATATAACATAAAAAAAAATGTTCTTAAATAATTCATTACAGACGAGAATATGAAGCAAAAGAAATTGCAGCCAGGCGTAAATAGGACCATAATTTTTGAAAATTGCAAAAAGAGGATAGGAAATATTTGTGTTGTTAGGATTTACAATATTACCTTCAGAATATCCTTTTCTGGCGTGTGAGGGAATTTCGATGTAAGAGCCCTGTGCAAAACTCGAGCCATGTACGTGATGCAAAATGGTAATAGTTCAGTGGAATTTGTAATTTTATCAAGAAACATGGTGACTACTGTCTTCAACTGCACCAGAGCCACCTGCAGTCGCGACTTCACTTCTGGGTAGCTGAGCGCTTCTTCTTGGGTCACATTGTATGGCAATTTTCTAAAAATAAAATATAGTTCACCACACGTATGACGCACGACGCACGAATTAACTTATCAATATATGGAACTAAATTTTTACATAAATTTGTTGTAAAAATGATTGAAATTTTATTTAAACAATTTATAAGTTAATGATTTTATGTACTAACACTAGAATTAAGTCGCTACTAACACACATGGATCATTGTAATCTTAATTAATTAAATAAATAATAATAATAAAAAAATATAATTTCCTATAAATTTGCGATATGACTTAAACATTTATTTAACTCCAATGCTATATTATTTTCTGACGCCATATAAACAGTTTTTATTAAGATGAACCAAGTTCCTGTCGCTTGTTTTATAATCAAAATGGAAGCCAGAATCTCCTAGTAAATATAGTTTAAAATATTTTTATACTTACGATATTTCCCCAGTTTTCATTTCTGTCTCGTTTCTCCAGGCTTTATAAATCTCGACAGGCCCTGTTTCTATATTCAACTCTTTATCTTTCAGAATCTTTTCGACAAGTGGCCCAATTATCGTTTGAAGGCTGTTCAATCCAGATAGTTGTCTTGACAGGCTCACGGCCATTTTCAATACTAAGGGCGTACATGCAATAATATCAAAAGGTTTAGATACCTTACAACTGATTTCTTCCTCTAGAGTGAATCTGAACAACTTCAACAATAAATACTCGTCTCTAGCATAAGCACCAAAGTTATAAAGACTCAACACGACATTTTGTAAAAAGAAATTTGTTTTATTTTGTGGAATACAGAACAGAAGTTTGGAAAGATATGTCGGATTCGTCTGAAGTTCGTAAAACAATTGTTGATATCCATCCAGGAGCCTTTTGCTTTCTTTCGTGAGAGACTTCAAACCTTTCACGGCTGTCGATATTGTTAACAGAGATTTGTTCTCGTTACGATTGTGGAAAACGAGTTTGGTCATAGAATTATGTTTGACCAAATTATTCAACTTCAAACCATGTGCGGCTACTTCTTGTAACGCAATACGGTTTTGAACAAGAAGACCAATTTTCAAATCCATATCATCTATCGTTTTCGAGAGCTCCTGGTTTTTCCTGATAGATTGTACCACTTCTGATTTCAAAGTTTGCAATTCTATCTCCCTATCGTAATCTTCTGTAGCGAAATCCAATATAGGAATGAATTTCTTAACAACCCTCAAAGGAGGGTTTGGAGAGTAAAATAGTGAGGTAAATGCTTGACGAGCTCGTCTTCCGCGCCAAAGAGCTTGAATTTTAACTATTTTCTGCTCCTGAAATTAAACAATCCAAGTCATTACTGTAACTTATTTTAGAAGCATTTATACATCAATAGTTTTCAGCAAAGCGTTTGAGAATATGCTATGCGACATGGAACATGACAAAACCCTAGTGTAGCGCTACCAGTTAAGATAGCGTTATTATGTAACTATAGATTAATCAACCGATAGGGGTACAACCCATTATTGTCCCACTGCTGGGCACGGGTCTTCTCTCACAATGAGAGAGTTTAGGCCATAGTTCACCGCGCTGGCCAGTGCGAACTGGTGGGCTTCACACACCTCCGAGAACTTTTTTTAAGGAATTCTCGGGTGTGTAGGTTTCCTCGCGATGTTTTCCTTCACCGAAAAGCAGTGATAATTAATTTCTAATACGCACATAAATCAGTGGTGCGTGCCTAGGTTTGAACCTCGGACCTTCTGATTGAGAGGGCAAGTTTCAACCATTGGGCTATCACTGCTCAAGTCAACTGATAGACTTTAAGAAATATATTTAAGTTGGACAAAAACTATCGAAAATATAATTGTTCGTTTATAAAGACGGCAGTGACGACCTATTCGTAAAAAGTAACTAAAATTTAATAAACAATCTGTACTAATCTCTATGTACCTGAACTTTGTACCACGCCCACGGATTAAGCTTCCTCTCCTTTCTCAATTTGGCTTCAATTGCTTTCATCTTTATGAGAGTCTCAAATTTACGCTGTACCATAATTCGCCTCCACCACGACTGAATACGAATAATGTATTCCACATTCGCTCTCAGGTACATTTCTTTCTGTATCAATTGCCTCAGTAAATAGCCCCTGCAGTAGGCTTGGAACTTTGTTATAGACATTTCTAAAAGTTTCTGTTTGTAGGTGTTCACATGATGTTTATTAGTTTTCTCAATCAAAACCCTTGCGTCCTTTTTAGTCAAATAACGAGCGTAAGGAACAAATCCTTTTGGCGTGGTCCAACTATACGTGTAAGATTCGACATCTATATAAATGGTGTTTCCTGCTTCAGTATGACATACAATCCAGGAGCAAATATTTTGTCCTTTCTTTTTTAAAGCCTTCGAGAACATTTGGAAATACACGTCTCTGCCAGATGGCTCAATAATTTGCGAATCAAATAATATTGGATTTGAAAGAGCATTCCAAAATTCTTTCACGTTGTTTTTCAGCACTGCTAAATTCAATTGGACCAAAGCATCAGTTAATTCCTTTGCTTTTAAAGACTCATTGTTAACTTCGTCAATTGTTTGTACAATATCGTCAAGCCAAAGATTTTGACTTTCTTTTCTCAATAATTTCTTTTTCAAAATTCGCATATACAAATGATATTCCTCTTTGTGTAACATTGTTGGCAGTTTTAAACAAGGACTCTTAAGTAATGGTATTAATGCCTCCACATCCTCTTTAGCTACTGCTTTATTTATGCTGTCTATCACCATTACCACTGAAAACAATGTCAATATTTATTAGTATTGACCGCAAATGTACTTTTAATTAATGCTTTGGAAAGACGTCACTTATAACTTTCGGATGAAGTGTAAAAGGAATAACGATACAATGAAGAAATTCGAAAAACAAATCTTGAAAATAAAATAACGGATAGTAATAGGTAAATAGAATTAAAACCTTTATGGAGTGTAAGGCGTAAAAAATAAAGGTTGGAATTATTTTGCATATACTTACAGTCTTCATTATCATCATCTTTTGAATTGACCATATCAATAGTGTCTCGTATGTCTTCCATGGTTAGCAATGGACATTCACATTGTTCTCTAAACTTAAAATCCAATGCAGTCACCAAAGCCGACAAATATCGTCTGCGGCAATGTGGCCGCAATGTCTCTAATTGTATCTGTTTAGAATTTAAAGCATACCAAACGGCTTCCTCGTCACCTCTTTGGACAGCTTGCGATATAGACGCTACCGCGGTCAGGTAAGTCACAGACGCGGCAATTTCATTTTCATTGAGCGGTCTTTCTAATTCACATTTTTCAAGCCTCATTTCCTCAAATATGAGGGGTATCGCAAATTTGTCAATCTTAAAATTAAAATGCAGTTTAGGATTACTCAATGCAGCATATAAATCATCAGGATCGCCTAAGTCCAAGACAGTATTGATGGTTGCAATCGCTGTCTTATGGTCCTTATGTTCAAGTGAATTCTTATTACCGTCGTTTATTATGTTCTGAAATATTTTATGCCAATTTGTAATGCTTTCCACATCAATGTCTTTGTTGGTCTCCATTATTTCTTTAATAACATCGCAATAAAAATCTATATTGTCAACTTTGTAATTCTTAACTTTGACCCAATCCTCATTAAAACTTTTATGTAAACTATTGACGTCGTTTTTCTTACATGCTGAGCACAGAGATTTCCATAGAAATTTATAGTTTGTTGCTGTGATATGTCCTTGAATTTCCACCAGAGTCAATAGTTCGTCATATTCATCTGGGACATAACTATCATTTAGGGAATGATTATGGGCCACCCGAATTTTCTCATACTTTGCTGCTTTCAACACTTTCTTGTACTCATTGATCAAACGATTTTGGACATATTTTAATTTTAGAGATGGATTTAGTAAGGCAGAAGTAATGGACTGATCTGTGTCTAGAAGATCATTCAGTTCTTGAACTGCATTATCCACATCCATTTCATCGTTACTTATCTTTTTAGACAATATACCTCCAATTTTTTGGAACATCGGGAGAGGATGTTCACACTTTTGTAAGTCTTTAGTAACAGAGTCTAATTGTTCATCTGTAAATAAAATAAGTAAAGCATAAATTAACAGCAATAATTTGTGCCCAGTAGTGAAACTGTCCCATTGCTAGCCATAAATTGATTACTTCTTCTAGCATTAATCATTGAATTTATTTATGTACTAAATAATAAAATTTTAAATGTACTTTACCTGTAAAAACTGCTTTTCCAAAAACGTCATGAATTATAGGAGCCTTTCCCAGCTTGAATAGATGAGAACTTAACGCATGGAGACAATAAATAACTCTTGGCATATTTTTTTTATCATAAATGTCTGTAGTTTCCGGTTGGAAAGTCTGTAATTAGACAAATATATTTTTTTTACATTCAGCTCCACACTTGGATTTTTCAGTACTATAGGTGACATGGATCTACACTAAGATGAATACATAAAATTGAAAACCCAGAAAGATTTATTAGGGAAAATGACTTATAGAATTGTATAATTTGCCAATTATTGTTAAATTAATCTAACAAACAATTTATTTTATTCATTCAGTTTTCCTACTAATAATATTAAATTATACCCTATTATGTTAAATAAGTTTATTTACAATTAATTTATTGTCATGAATACCTATCTGTAGACTTTTCAACATTTATATATTATAATACCATCCTTATTAATTTTATTTCTTATACCTACATATGCAGTTTCATTACACATGATGATAAAAGTTTCATATTGATTATGAATACTGACTTACCGCAGGTAACTCTGTCTTCTTTAATACTTGCAAAAACTTATTTATATTATCCGTGTGTTTAAACTGCAGACCAACTACCTGTAATGAAATCAATATTTTAGTTGCCTATATAAATCAGTATATCGGCACATTTAAACCTATCTACCAAACCTTAATTATTTCACCACAAGTAAATAGTAATACATTAGTTGACCCGGCGAAATTCACTCTGCCTAAAAGTCAAAAATCTAACATTATCAGTATTTCTTTACTATATTGTACATAAAAATCCTCTTGAATCACTCTGTCTATTTAAAAAAAAATTGCATTGAAATCTATTGTGTAGTTATAAAGATCTATGCATACAAAGGGACAGACAGCAGGAAGCTACTTTGTTTTTTACTATGTAGTGATAGTGATATGCAACCACTATCAGTAGTGGAATTGTAATAGATCTGAATTATAAAAAACGAAAGATTATGTAACATCGAAGCAGAGAAGGAACTTGTAAGTAAACACAAAATTAACATGGTTTTGTAGAATAAATATATATTAGATTTTAGTTGGAAATACAATATTCACAAAATAAGATACTAATAGATCATATGAAGAAACAAACATATAGTAAACTACATCCGAGATGTTATATGCCATGCAGATTTCAAGTTATTGTCCACAAATGAGAAAGCTGACAAAAATTGTATAATCTTTTGATATAAATTTATAGTTAAAATTAATTTCTTTTGTAAATAAATTTTAAGTAAGAAATATGATTTGCTTTATGTTATAAATAATTGCATTTAATTATAGCATAAAAACAACTTGATTCATAATACTCTACCCACCTACCTACCCACCTACATTATGAGAACAGATTAATTTTAAAATTATAAATTACCTTATAACGCCTCAGATCAATATCATAAATTTTATTCAACGGCAATGATTCTGGTGAAATAAAGTGGCCCAGTTTTGCTAGGTATACACCGTTGCGTAAACTCTCCTCAAACTCAACAGCGTGTGGCAGTTTTTCCTTAATGCATGCTTCCATCCAAGTTTTAGCTTCTTCCAATCTACATAAATATTCATAAGCTATTGTTCTTTCCCGTATCACATCCATTTCTTGAGCTGTCTTGCGAACTTCTGTATCGCCTTTGAAAAGATAAATTTAGCAATAGTTAGTGGTGGTAAGATTCTATGAAACATAACATCATGTATGTATTGCCTTAGGCACAGTTTTGGAGTGTGATAATCCTCTGGGGATTACATACTTAGTCAGTTTCATAAAGGGTTTCATACGCTTGCTAATAAATACGGCGAGCAGTAATCGCTTATTATGATAATCGTAGGAATACTAAGAATTTTAAGAATCTTAAATTTAGTGTTACACATCATAACGATTTATCTTCTAATAAGCAACTGTTTATGATAAGTTTAATCAAAATCGGATTTAGTTCAAATTGTAAATTGCATTCAATTAAACTTTTAGGATGTTTTTATAGGAAAGCGTAAAATCGAAATAAAACTCTCTAAGTATATAACAATAGCTATATTTATTAAAAACTAAAGAAGTTATATTAATACGGATTAAAGATAATTGCTTACAATCGTCAATCTTTCCTATCATCGTTTCTTCTGCATCGTTGCCCATGTTCACAAAATGTATATTTTTCTTCATTAATTCCAAACCACATTTATGGTAATAAATAATATATTGTTGTTGGACATAACACTGTGATTATAATTACTGTGGAATTACACTCACAACAACAACTATTATCAATAAATTCTGTTAGCAACTCAAATATTTTCAAAACATACGTGACGGTTATATATTTTTTTTAATATTTTCAACGTACACCAAGTAATAATTTTATTATGCCAAGTATACGCTATTGCAAATGTCTGTTAATGAAAAAGTGTAAATTATGACGTAAACATTAAAATATTACGTGACTATAATTATTAATTTTAACTTAGATTAGCAATCAAATTATGGATGATGTTTGTTATTCTTTAACGCTTACTTAAATATTTTTTTAATTAAGGTACACGCACACTACGGAATGAGTCCAAAATTGCAATATAGGTGGTTTTGGTGGTTTATCTACTACATTTTTTTTTCTTTTCAGTGCATTGAATTAAAAACTTGTAGGATTAATAAAAATAATCTTTGTTATTAAATATTTTTTAATTTTTAAAAAACACTACTTAGTGTGTTCCATGCGTTCACAAAGTTCACGCTGACGACCGCAGTTTTTCTTGTTCCACTAGCTTATGTGTGGTAGTGACGTATTCTATGGAACGATCACTTCGACCCCTCATTGAAGATGGGTGGTAGTGAGCGTAGTAAGATTGGTAGTACCACGGAGAATGAACCTAGTGAGTGACATGCAAAGAGTAAAATCACATACGGTGACATGAGCTTCGCGTGAGCGCAAGTCATGACGTCATGAGTGACGTTTTCGCCGTGACCACAACGACTGTAGTCGTCATTTGGAACGGCTAAGAGTTCATTCCATTATACGTTTACAAAGTTCACGCTCACGACCGCAGTCTTTCCCGTTCCACTAGTTTGTGAGCGTTACTGTCGTAGTGTCTATTGGAACGATCATTTCGACCCACTTAAAGATGGGTCGTCGTGAGCAAATTTTATACTCTTTTGTTGCAAATCCACACGTTTACAAACACTCAGTCTAGTTCTAGGAGTATAGTGTTCTGTGGTCTAGTTTGTGCACTGGTGCAGTAAACATAAGCTCGTCTTTTTTTAAAAACATGATTATACAAATTACCTAAATATGAGTATATCTATGTTTCGTTTCCTTTCATAAATTCTTTAGGTTTTTTATTAAAAATAACTTAAGCTTAATTTTCTTGGCCAATCTCTATGTCCATCACGTCCGACGCGCTTGCATTTTCAGAACATATTATTTCACACGCAAGCTTAGGGATAGCGATGTTTGGTTCCCAAAATCAAGCCAAGCGTTTGTAGAGGTTTGGAGTTTGCGGCAAGTGGCAAGCGATCGGACGCGGCATTACTAAACAAACTATTCTGAGTACTGGCAGGTATATTTCGGCACATAAATAATGGCAGATATCAAGTTCCTTTTCTTTCAATATTTTAATTTGTAGCGAATAGCAAAACAATTTTAATTCCAAGCAAAAGTGGTAAATAATCTATTAAAAAGACAAGTAATTGAACTGCCGGTTGCATTTTTGTAATATTTTATCATGGAGGAAGAGACAGCCGAAGTAGAACCAAAATATGAATTAGGATGCGTTTGTACGTGTCTCTCTGAAAAAGCTTCATCAGAAAAGGTTGAAATACCAGCACGCAAACAATATATATTATCAACGGTCGCCAGAACTGAAAATTATTTGCGGGAACGACGAATACCCGAATTAATTCGGTTTCTGTTCACAAAAATCTTAGCTGAAGCCTCCGATAAACCAGTAGCTTATCTTGAAAAGCTTCTCAATGATTGCATGTTATTTCGAGCTGGCCATGGAGCAGCACCGGTTTTGTATGAGAAAAGGTTAATTTAATTTATCATTAAATATTAATCGAGAAAGTAATGTATAAAACCATATTTTCAATTTTTAACAAAATAATCACAATGGGATCAAAATATAATGCTTAGCATACCTTGCAAGACATCTGACAAAAAACTAATTTTGCTCTTATAGTACGTTCTAGATCGATAATGATTTATTAAGAATTTTTTTTGTGATTTCTCTGTATTTTTTGTCATATTAAAAAAAAAACATTAGTGCTTTGCGATATTATTACAATATTATGATATAATAATATACTACAATATGTAAATAATATATAATAATACGTGGCGAACAAATTATTAATTCGTATATGAAATCATTTAACACATATGTGATTTCATTTCTTTTGCAGGCATTTGGAAGCAATAATTAAAAGTTTTGATCCAGGTAATCGTGGATGGTTGAGCGCTGGTCAAGTGCGCCGAATCTATTCTACCTTAGGACTCAGTTCTGACATTTTGGATGAAGAATATGAAGAAAGGTATCCTACAGACAACGTGTTAACGAAAGTAAAGACAGCTCAAGAAATGGAATTGTTTGACTTGTTATCATCGGGAATGGTAATGGAATCATTTTACAATTACCACGATTCAGAAAAATCTAGCATGCATTAAAAGTGTACCTGTTACAAAATATGGCATATTATTATTTATTTAGTTGACATATTTGTTTCGTGATGGATCTCTGTGGTTACTAAACCTCCAATTACATCATCATGTTTGCTCATTTCCCATAAATCTCATAAAATAATAAATATGTAAAATATTTACAATAAACTTTTAATTCACTCATCTCTTTTTTTTACAGAACTGAGTAATTATATATACAAAATAGACATGAATTATTTTGAATGGTAGTAAGTAAAATCGTCAGTACTTAATCGTTTTTGTTGTCCCACATCTAATTTCATTATCCCACAAGGGCCCGTATATAATAATTGACATTAAAAATGTCACCTAATACAAACGGTTCCCAAAGGTTGATGTCGTAGGGCATTCTTCAAAGTCTCCGAAAGCCATCCCAACCATCTCGTGATGGAGGCGGCGGATTATACCCCTCCCTTTCTCACGCCAATCCGTCGGCCGAGGAATGTCCTCACCGACCTCCCAAACAAGCTCTCGTCTGACCTGGAATACCTCTTGGCGGCCCAGTAGTCAAGCAACTTAAGTGCCCAGCGTAGTGTTCTTACCTCTGATGACACTAAACATTGTACACGTCAGTGTTAATATCTCGCGGAGATCCCATAAGGAACTCCGATAAAGCCTCTTTTCAACCCCTAGAGGCCATAGTTCGATAACGGCTTGAAGGCCTCATAGAGCCATCCTCTGGTGGTGTTTAGTGGGTAGGCACTTAGGTTCTTTCGTGAGTTCCACATAACCAATGCGGAAGGCCGTATTGGTATGCATGAGCATCAATATTAACAGTGGATATAAAATAAATATCTTTGCTACTGCTAAATTCAATCTCAATTATAAAATTCAAATAGGAAACATTGACAATTCAGAACATCTACAAAATAATGTTAAAAAATAATGTATTTATCAATTTAAATAAACCCTAAAAGAGTACTTTATTTTATAAACAAAAGCTCTCTCGTCAACCCATTATTTTCTCATCTGGGCACGGGTCTTCTCTCAGAATGAGAGAGTTTAGGCCATAGTCCACCGCGCTGGCCGAGTGCGAATTGGTGAAAAAAAAAACAATCACATAATGATTTATTGTAACGCAGCAATGATGAGATGCATTAATGCGTCGAGGTGTGGAAGACAATTAAGGCAAGGTATGGTGAAAAAAGAGGTGCAGTGAGGCAAGGGGGACGAATGAGGAGAGGAGATGTGTGATGGCTGACATTCGGCAGAGCCGAAATTAATAAGATAGAATTGGCAATAAACAGTTGGCTAAAAACATTTTTCTAGTGTCTTATTTTAATGTTAATCTTAACTAATGACTTAGCTGTAACGTAACTTCAATACTTTTTCCTTCTTCTGCTGTTTATTTGTAGTGGTCAATTTACTAGCTTTCATCTGTTATTCATATTGTTATGAAAAAAAAAATCACCTATCCTCTTTAAATTCGCTAATGCCATCGATATCGCCCAGTTTTAAAATATTTTTTATGAAGATACCTATCTGCCTACTAGTACTAAACTTTGTCAAATTCAGTTAATTGTGTTCCCTATAATGTATTTTAAGTAATATACGACAATGTGTATTTTTCTAATTGTACAAATTACAAGTTATGAATAGATGTAATTACACTTTTAGTGATTTATTGTAACGCAGCAGTGATGAGATGCTTTAATGCGTCGAGTCGTGGAAGACAAATATGGCGAGGTATGGTGACAAAAGAGGTACGGTGTTACTTATAGTTTTTTTTTTTTTTTTTTTCTATAGTGGCATTCACATCTCCTGAGTGTGAGACGTATTTGGCCAATTACGACATAAAGTTTCCTTTAGGTTTTCTTCGGCATATCTACAGTTTTACTCTATGATGAGACTGGCAACTTGGCAACATTGACTGTCACTGTCAGTGTCAGTCCGTATTTGTCAATGTCAGGAAAAAGTCATGATTATTGAATACATACAAAATAGTGAATAAATAGTAATATTATTTCGGCGCTACCATGCTCAGAAAAGGAAAATAAATCTATAGCTGATATATGATACAAATTTTGAAGGAATAAATTGAACAACGAATTGTTCTAATCTATCCCGCAAACTATTATGTTTTTGATTGGCATTTTTATACATGTTACATTTTTGTTTTCTATTTTCGACATCTACTTTAAATCTCCAGTTGTTAAAAATGTGGTGCCATATCAACCCCTTCATGAAGCTCCAGCGGACAGACTCGTTTTATTCGTTATCGACGGACTTAGGGCGGAATCATTTATCAATTACACTACCATGCCCTACCTAAGGTTAGTTGGTTTTAATTATAGATGTAGCAATGGGGCATTTAGTTGATCTGAACTGATGCACATCGACATCTACTGATAATCCCGGATAAGTTTTGTGTCACATGAGACACAGGCGACATGAGAATACTTACCTCAGATTTCGAAGTTTTAATATACATTGTTTAACACAAATCAGAAAAAGGTGGTTGTTATCTTTTGTTCTTGTTTCATATACCTTGCTTGAACTGCGAATGATATCGTAATTCGTAAGTGGAAAGGAAATAATGCTAAAGCGTCAATATAGCATTTGTGGGAAATGATGTTTGAAGTTTTTTTAATTAATTTTTGGTGGGATCATGTTGAGTAGTATGAACTTCCTACAACAAGACACCACCAAAAATAAAGGAAGGCCTATGTGCAGCAGTGAGGTCCACTGGCTTTTGAAAGGGCTGATGAATGGATGGTAGTAAAAATATGTTATATCAAAAGCACAATTTTGCCTGTGTATTGCAACCAAGTAGTTGACGATATTTATGATCTATCTATCTCTAATATAGGACATTTTTCAATTCCAGATCAGTAGCAAACAATAATGGAAGATGGGGAATATCAAGCACAAGAGTGCCAACAGAATCACGGCCGGGCCATGTTGCAATCATAGCTGGGTTTTATGAAGACCCATCCGCAGTAGCAAAGGGCTGGAAGGAAAACCCAGTCGACTTTGATTCAGTGTTAAATCAAACTGCCTATGCGTGGTGCTGGGGCACATATGACATCCTAGAAATATTTACAAAAGGAAATATAGATGATCATATTTTTGTTGACAAACTTGACCCTTATGATCAGTCATTTAGTGCTGATAAAAATACTACTCACTTAGATGGTTGGGTTTTCGATAAAGTGAAACTGTTTTTTGAGGAGGCAAAAAATAATAAAACTATGCATAAGAGGCTGCAATCGAAGAAGATAATGTTCTTTTTACATCTATTAGGAACTGATACTTCTGGACATACACATAAACCGAAAACACCGTAAGTTATATTTATTTTAAATTATCATAGAATTCAATTAGTAGTAAACATGCATGTAATCAACTTAGTTTCTATTTATCTGTGTGATCAACTCCAGAAAAATTTTGGATCCTATTTAAGGTCAACCAATACTTTGCTCCCTATGAGGACGAAATTGGAAAATCTTAGATAACAATGTCTCCTTAACATAATTGAGTGAATAATAATATTGCTTGCCTATCATTAAGCCTGTTGTTTCTAATGCTTTATGATTTAATTGTACTAGGACCACATTTAACTTTAGCCTTACATCTTAATTACTTTAACTTAACATAGAATCAAATGTATTTTATTAGCCCAGAATTCATGACGACAGGTCATGTTACTTACTTGTTGGCTAAATTGCTTTCTATGTCTATTTCAATAACATTTACATGCTTCCTTCATAAGATTGATAACTCTTGTAACTGTATTTGAATGATATCGGGTACTTTATGTTTAAAGAAAACAAACTGGTGGTGGATTAATTAGTTTTCAATGGAAGATTTCTGTACATGCTATGGTTATGAAGCATTTTTACTAAATCAACATGAAGAATATTGAAGTACTGTTGATTTTTATATTCTTTATCTAGGAAGGTTCTTTTTTCATTTCCAGAAATTTCTTAACAACAATTAAGTTTGTTGATGAAAATATCAAAGAAATTGAACAGATCATTAAAGACTATTACAATGATGATGGGAAAACTACTTTTCTTGTTACTTCCGACCATGGCATGACAGATTGGGGTAAATATATCTTATGCATTTTAAAGAAATATTAGTAAAAGTGTGGTGACAGATGATGCACTAAAAAGCTTCTCTTAAGCTGCTTCTGAATGTATCTCATTGTTCTTCAAAATGTGTACTTATCTGGTATTTTTTAAAATGAGCCTGATAAATTTAAAGGAGCCATATAAATAAAAAATACATACCTGGGGTTAATTATAGCATAATACCATATTAAGCGTAAAATATTCAGTAGATATGGTAAAAAATATGGGTCAAATTATTATTGAATGAGAGATAATAGGATGAAGTTTAAAATTATTGATAATATCTCAAAATTATTTTTGGGGATCAATTACAAGTTTAAAATTGCAAGTATCGATCTTATAAATATGTTTGCTATGTAAATAACAGCATTATCGTAATATTTTACAGGTTCACACGGAACAGGTGACAACCATGAAACAGAAACACCCTATGTATTATGGGGTGCTGGTGTTAAACAAGTGCAAAATTTGGTCAAAATTCAAGATCCTGAAACTCTTGAAATGTCCTTGGAGCATAAGTACAACATAAATCAAGCAGACTTAGCACCAATCATGTCAACATTTCTTTCCATACCAGTTCCTGTTAATTCTGTTGTAAGTATTATTTTTATAAGATTGAAGTTGGTCTCCACTTGGTTCACCAATTCGCACTTGGCCAGCATGGTGAACTATGGCCAATAACTTTCTCATTCGGAGAGAAGACCAGTGCCCAGCAGTGGGACAATAATGGGTTGACGACATCTCTCATCTCACAGTAGGCCTACCTAATAGTAAGGGGCTACTGATGCCCATGGATGTCTGTAACCATCTCCATAGACAGGCGTTCTAAACAATCAATTTGATCAAAAATATGTTGCTATTTTTGAGGATACAGATACACCTATTTAAGCTAGCTGGTATCACTAATCATTAAAGGGCAAGAACTGCTTCGCACTAGCAACGGGTGTAGATGTGCTGCCTCCTCAGTGGATCAAGCCTGATTTTACTTTCTACCAGTGGCGCCGTAAGGCGTGGGCGGTGTGGGCCTCCACCTACGACCTCACGGTGCAAAGGCTCTTGCGCCTCACAGACACAAGGCCTATCAAGACATTGTGTCGAAGGCTAGAGGATCTAGATTTGGTGACCTTATTTTTTTTGGTCGACAAATTGTGGATCGGCTTTAATTTGTTTACATTTAGCGACCATTTGTTTTTTTATAGACAATATATATTATTATTGTATACAAATAATAATAATATTATCTCTCCTTGTTCTAGGGCCAGTTGCCTACTGAAATTTTTAATATGTCCCAGCCTAATGAAGCAAAGGCCATTTACAGCAATAGTAGGCAACTTTTGTCACAGTACAACAAAAAGAGAGTTGATATTGAATCCAATGTATTGCCTATGTTGTATCAGCCTTATGAACAATTCACGAGCAGAAAAATTGAAGACATAATTACATTTAGTGAAATGTTAATGCAAACAGGAGACTATGAACAGTTGATAGAGTTAAGCAAAGAAATTATGGAACTAAGTTTAACGGGATTAAATTATTATCACAGTTACTTCCAAACACCTCTGCTTGTTACAATAACTTTATCATTCATAGGATGGATTCTGTATTTACTAAGGATTTTGTTAAAACAAGCAAGTACAACACAAGCTGATATGTCTACTAAAAATAGTTCAAATTCAAGTTTTCTTAATATGTTCAATACAATTTTAAAAGTATCATGCATATTTGCATGTTGTGTAGTAGCTAGTCTTATATATGGTAAATATTATTTACTTTTTATCCTTTAAATGTTGTGTTATTATTATATTTATTTAGTGTTATTATTGTTGCAGTACAAAATTTGCCAACTCAGTACTATATTTATTTCTTGATGCCAATTCTATTATGGCTATGTGCATTGCATCCCATTGATATTTGGGTGCTAACAGCAAGACGTTTTAATAGAAAAAGAAGTATATTTTTATTTGGTGTGCAAATTGTGTGTTATGTTATGGGTTCTGTAGCAATGGTATGTTATTTATTATTGTTTTATTGTATTTTTTAATTCTTATATTCCCTCCAAATTCTGCATTTGTGATTTTTTTCTTTATTGTATTATATTTGGTTAATAATCCCAATTATGTTCATAATTTTATCCATTATTTTAAAACATTATTAACCAATTATCATATTGTAATATGATAACACATTATTAGCATATTGTACTTACCTGTTAAATTTTTCAGGCTCTCTCATTTTCTTATAGATGGATGCTCAGTATCCCACTTATAGGCATCGCCTTGTGGCCTTTGATGTCGTCTAGTCGAAAATACTTGAACAAGTCGATTTTGATTACGTGGCCCATAGGCTGTTTATTGCTTAGTGGGTTTTCATTTATGCCTGTGGTTGGAAAAAATGTTTTTATAGAATTAGTGTAAGTTCTTAAGATTTACTTAAATAACGAAATATGATACATATCATCACCATCTAAGGCCCTACAGCCGCAAAACTAATGTAATAAATATGTTCTATGTTTAATTCTTTTTGTTTTGTATGGCAATATTACAAAAAGTTCAAACTATGATTGTTCCATTTCTAAGATCAGGTAATACACAAGCGCAATTTCAAATGTCTAAGTAATTTCTGCCATTCAATTTTATGTTTATTAATTCATGTTTATAAATTGAATACATAATATCTCTAAGTGACTTACCTTTTGCAGACTATCGGCCGGCCTCATTTGGGCATTGATATCCAGCGCATTTATACGATACACGCTGTTACCTAACTATTACAAGAGTAAAGAAAGGAAGAGAGAATTTATTATAAGTATTATTCAGGTTGTGTTATTATTAATTTCTTTGTTCATAATTTACACACAATCGAAAAGATTTGAAAGTGGAGAGCCAGTTTCACAAAACTTTCAAACTGTGTGCTGGATAATTTCAGGTGAGTTTATATATAAATACTTTTTTATTTATCATTGTGAGCCAAATATAATTTATTTAAATGTAGTATTTGCGTATCTTTTTGTCACAAGCAGTGTCCGACCGAAAATAGATTTTTGGCCAAAACTGAACTGAATATTCTGCTATTGCCACAACCTGCGGCCGAAGAAGAAGGTTTAAAGAAGCAGTTCGATGTGGACTAAAATGAATATTACTGTCAATATGACTTGAAAAAAAAAAACTATCTATCTATCTATTAAAAAAACTGCATTAAAATCCGTAGCGTAGTTTTAAAGATCTAAGCATACATAGGGACAGATAGCAGGAAGCGATTTTTTTTTAGAATATATAGTGACAGAAGAATATGTAATAAATGTATGTAAAATAGTTTTTTTTATTTACAGCTATACTACCGCTATTACCTCTTATGTACACAAAGAGACTGATTAGCCGCATCATGGGAATAAATTCTTCAATTATTATATTTTATTTGCTGCTTTCTGTATCTCATGAAGGGCTGTTTATGGTTGTTTTAATAGTCAATATTACGTGTTGGATTTTTATAGAGTATAAACTGCTTAATCAGCGAAATGTTAAGGTTAGTAAATTAATGAGACAAGAAATTTAAAGCCAGTTTATTAAAATTTCGATTCCACTTATGTCAATTCAATTCTTTTAATATAAATTAAAAGAACAAAAAGTTTTTGCTAGTCTGAGCAAATATATATGACATTAGTGAAACATAGTCACTCCGTCTCTTGCTGCTAGTCCGTCAAGCTGCTCCGATACGTATTGATGGAGTAGTATTTAATATAACGTTGTAGTTTAATGAAATTTGTTTATTTTAAAGTGTATATTCTTTTTGCAGATACTGGAATCGTCATTTGACGAAAGTGCTAATACTTCAAAGAGTAACTTGGTGCATTTTGAGAGAAACATAAGTAGCCACGATTTTAGGCGAGCTTTTATATTTGTATCCTTTATTATATATATATATATTATTAAATATTTGTCCATTTAGTGTAGAGCAAAATATTGGTTGCCTCGTTATTTACTAGGTAACATTAAACGCTTGAGATATATAAAAATGCCACCGTGCGTAGTGGAGTTTATTAAAACTACGTATATCAAGTAAAATTACACACACGCACACACACTTTCTACACTCATAGCTCCACACTAGAATTATCTCCAGTGTCGTGGGAACCATGGACACACACAAGACAATTCACAAACACCCGGAACACGAATCTAAACTCATTATTCAAATACCTGTCTGGCCAGGAATCGAACCCGGAACCCATTGCGCGTCAGACCGGTATTATAACTGCTCCGCCACGCGGGTCGTCAAGACAAGTAAAATTACATAATTATGGATGCTTTCGATGTTATTTTAAAATCGTTTGATAACTTGAACTTAAACTTTGTGTCATAGTCAGAAAAAGTTATCCCAGCGGATTGTTTATATGAAAAATGATTTCCTGAATGTCGTTGCATGCAGACTTTATATATTATTCTAGCATATTTCGGAACAGGAAACATAGCATCACTAAACTCGTTCGAAGTGCGATGGGTGACATGTTTCACCACATCGTTCCAGCCTTACATAATAACTGGATTGATATTAGCGAAAACTCTTTGTCCTTTCCTGAGTGTCGGTTGCAGTTTCAGAGCTATTCAACATTTAACTAAGGCAAGTACTTATTAGGTATCCACTTTAGGTTTAGAACTTTAAAGTGTCAACAAAAACTTTTTAATCACGTGGGCTTTTGCTGTCATTAATACCTTACACATGCGGGACGCGAAGATTTTACATACGGAAAATAGCGGACTTAGACCTGTATTATAAGAATAAGGTCTTTGTTTCGGTATTTTTATGATCAAAATAGAGTTACTGTAACTAATGCCTGCTATAAGAGGTGACTAAAAAGATACATCCGGAGTTGCGGGCGATCAGAGTGTAAGTTCGAACCATCTACGCAGAGACTATGAAAAGGACGACATTATGCGGCCGCAGTCTCCAGTTGCGTTCGGTTGGAGATTCCGAAGGCCTCTAAGTAACGCAGATGACGAGCGCCTGAAGAGTTTTAGCGGGTAAATTACCACATAATCCGATGATGCTCCCACGAGTACCTACCGTTGGAAGGTTCATCAGTCACCAAATGGAAAATTAAAATAAGGCCTAAGTATCGAGTGCGCCAAACGCGTGCAGGCTATAAAAACGGAGTAAATACACGCGTACGGGCGTAGTTCCACCCGGCTCTACATGTCTACAGATAGGAAAATAACCTTAATCTTTCATAAATAAAATTTATATGCCTACTAGCTGTCTCGACAAACGTTGTTTTGCCATATAAAAAATAAAAAAAAATGTTAAGGGTGGACAACCCTTAAGGGGTATGAAAAATAGATGTTGGCCGATTCTCAGACCTACTGAATAAGCATATAAAATTTGGTAAAAATCGGTCAAGCCGTTTCGGAGGAGTATGGCAACAAAAACTGTGACACGAGAATTTTATATATTAGATATGTAAGCAGCAGAAACAGTCCTTTAATAAATAGTAAAAACGGTTTTTTTGCTGTTTTACAGGCACCAACTGGTTATTTGAACATCATAGTATTAATCTACTCAAACATCATGGGAATTCAACTATTGTACTATGTGAAAAATACTGGTAGTTGGCTAGAGATTGGCACTTCAATATCACAATATGTTATTGTTCAAGTGATAACAGTCTTCATTGTGTTTATACACCAAGCCTCAAAAGTATTAACAAATGTAGATGCATTTAGGTTAGCAATGTATGTTGTTAAAAATGGAAAAAAAGATGTTTGACAGTATTATTGTTTTGTATTTAAATCAACAATCAACTTCGAAAAAAAATAAAGTATGAAAAAAAAATGTGTTGTTATTAACCTAGATTCCTAAGCCAGCAAATGAAGACTTGACTTGTACATAATATTCTAATCAAATGGACGAACAAACAAAATGCGAGAAAGTTATTTCATAAGCAAGAGAAGTTGTACTTTATTGGTGTATATTCATCCCGTAAGGAATATTAAAAATATAATAAATATTATTTATTGTACAGGTACTCTGTATGATATAATTAAGTATTATCTCTGTTCTGCTACAATTTCGACATATCAAGTGATGTTTTAAACTAATAAACCATTTTTTTTACAAAACTTCTATATTATTTTAACTCTTTAGAATACACATTTTAATATGTATAGAACAAGATGTATGATTTGTAAACAAAAATCTGTCAAATACATTTGTAAATAAAGTAACCTCTTACATACTACATATACAGTTCAAAGTCCATTCTATTGGAGCTATAAAATTGACTGTCATCACCATGTTTCCTAACCCAAACACCAGTTTTGAAGTGGCCTTCCTGGGACCATTTATGCATTTGCTCACTTGTGTGAGGGCCTGATATCTCTGCATTATCATCCTGTGTTCTTTTAAACTCCCATTTGACCTCTATTGGCCCATCATCTTCTGGTTCTTGTGAAGAACTCTCACCTTTATTGTTCATACTTTGTTTTTCCTTTTGGTCAAAGTCATCTGCATACATGTCCAATTCTGCATCATCCTTTTTATTTTCAGCCTTGGCTATAATTGCTGATATTTTCTCATATTTCTCTTGATATATGTCCATATTACCAGTTTTTGTTAAAATTTGATTAGCCAACTCTGTAACTCTTGTCACAACTTTACTTCCTTCATCAACTATACCAGCTTTTTTTCTTTTCCAACGCTCTGCACTTGATATCTTCGAACTGGCACCTGTAAAGACATTTTACAAATTTTACAATACAATGATACAGATTTGAAGGACTTTCTATTGAAAGAGAAACTTTAGACCTTTAAATGCTTTTTGGAAAAACAAAAAAAAAACATTGTTAAGCAATGTATGCTAAGAATGAACAGTCCTTTGATTGAGAACCTTTTGAATATATTTTACAATGACATTAAAAAGACTATTATCAAAAATTAAAGATGCTTACCAAGTCTTTGTAAGGCCTTAGCTATGGTTTCTTTAGGCTTCATGTGTTCCAATATTTCTTTGTAGTTTGCTATTAGATTAAACTTTTCAGTTTCTTCTTCTTCACTGCTCGACTCATCAAACATTCCTTTGTCATCATCTTTATGTACTTTGTATTTATCTTCCGGTCTGCCCTTGACTTTGACCCAGTCTATGTTGTCCAGCCAGCCATCCCTTACTTCTTTTTCCTTCTTCCATTGGTAGTGCCCTTGCGCATCAAAGTGCCCTTCCTCCATTTCTTCTTTCATATTGAATGGAGTGATTGTGATCTGTTAATTAGAGGTAATATCACATGAGTTAATTCTTTATTGCACCACTGCCTTACCACTACATATAGTATGTAGTCATACTACTTTAGGTATTTGTATATTATTGCATAAGTGCAAGAACTTAGAACGAAAGAAGTGAGAACTAGTTCATCTATTTTAGAATGCAGCATATAAATGTAAATTAAAATGACTACAAATCAACTAAATCATGGTCATAAAAAAGTTTTAAGGACCATGTGTATCTTACAGTACATTATAATTGCCATCCATGTCTGCAAAAATGTGGTAACAACACCAAAAATTGAATCAATTAAGCCTATTTAGCAATGCATTGGATACTTTCTTATATTAGAGCTGCCACAAATGGTGAGGATTTATGTATATTTGAGCATGATCTTGGCTGAATACTGGATATTCTCAGGCCACATTTTTAGTGTAACTGTCTGTCTGTTACTAATAACAATTTTAATTTTATTTGCAAGAAAAATATCTATGATACCAATAATAACCAATGAAATGTAAGTTTTTGGAGTTGCTTATTACTTTAAGGCATAATTAAATGTAGAATATGTACAGATTTAGTTTTTGGTTGTGATTTTTTACTCAGTATTCAACTGATTATTGCAAAGATTTACTTATAAAAAAATAGTAGCTGAATCTTCCGAATACCAAATATTCAGGACATCTATGATTAAGATCAACCTTTCCTAAATTTATTATGTTGTGGTCTGGTTATTTTCATATTTTCTCATTGTGACCCATCCAAAGAAAAATAAAAAACACATTTGAATGTTTGCTGCCTGAACAATATGTTAAAAGTATTATATATAGTATTATATATATTAAAAGTATTATATATTATAGTCTTTGATGACTATTTACCATTTTAAATACTTGCACACCAACATTGCTCATCTTTCGAGTTCGTTTGAAATTTGCTTTGAATACACTTTTTTTATATTTTAACCTAACAATAAGGCAGACAGGCTACCTGATGGAAAGTAGTCATTGTCGCCTATGGACATTTGCAACATCAGAGGAGTCGCCAATGCGTCGCCGGCTTTGAAGGAGAGCTCTTTTCGCACCTTTCTTGAAGCACCCCATGTCACCCCATGTGACCGCCAGTGGACAAGTCCAGTTGGTGTGGATGGAACATTGCATAAAATAAACAAAAATTGCTGTGAACGGGTATATTATTATCGTGGCCCGTGCCGGGTCACTATGACCATTTGGGAAACGATGATTCAGATACATCTTAACCAAAAATATCTATATGTAAAGAACCATAGGTTACATGGTTGTCTACACTTACTTCACCTTCCATTCCGCCGACTCCGTCCTCCTCTCCCTCAATATCATCCACATTTAATACATTGTTTCTTTCTTCCTCCGCTCCGCTGTCTTCTTCATCAGAATCTAGAGAATGCTTTTTACCACCCTTTTTAGGTTGGGGATCTTTCTTTTCTTCCTCGAAAGCAATTGAAGCAGATCTTTTTGCCATGTTAAGGAATAAATATCTTTGCCAAGTAGATTTAGAAAGGAAATATGATTTAATTCAGTAAGTGAATTAATACACAACAATCCTCAAAACATTACTTTGACATTGTTAATTGACACGACTTTTTCTGCCATGACTATCAATGCCAAGCTTACTGATTAATATTACCATATTCAGATAAATTAAGAGTACAGACATGTATTATGTAAATGCTTAAGAAAATGCATAGAAGATTGAAATGATTAATTAGTAATAACCGGCATAGTCCTTCTACTAAAAACAAGCAAATGTTTTCCAAACGATAAGGGTGTAATTATTGTTGTAATTAGTTCCAAATGGCTGTTCATGCGTTGACTTAAATATTTTGGTTTTCTTTCAACTGTTTCGCAATTTATTTGTCAGAGTTTAAATACTTTAATAAACTCTGATAGGACGATAGGAGTTGTTAAATTCCTAAATAATCTGCAGTACGTATTCCATTATCAAATCGTTCACATTATTTATCTGCATCTATCTCCATAGACAAGACCAGTAGTACCAATTATGCAATTAGACATACCATTTCATGCCAAATGTCATTTGTACCAAGTACAAATTAAAGGTGTGTGCTTTTTTACGCTCACCAGAATTTTAGGAACATTTTATTTATTATTTTAGTTGGATATCACAAATTTCAAATTCACTGAAATAATTTCTATTCATGCTGTGGTATTAACTTATACATATTGTATTTTTAAAACACTGACATTAGCACAATTTTTCAAAATTGGTGTAATTAACCAATTTTCCAAAAAAATTGTAAGAGCCCTGATAATCAGGCCTATGTCGAATACACGAGATAATTCGTGTGTATTTAACCAAAATGAAAGGTAAGTTTATGTAATAATTTTAATTATGGTAGTCGTACAAATTAAATTACCTATTGATTAGTTATAAATATGAACTTAAAGCATTAATAAAAATATAGGAAATATTTGGTACTTCACCTTGATTATTTTTTACAATCAGTCACATAATTGTATTTTACTACAAAATGAAAATATGAGATTATTTTAATCTCAATGGCATTTACTCTTCATTTGAAGCCATTATAACATGAAACCAAATGTTAAAAGACAAGAATAATTGAAACCATCAGCTCTATTTACTTATAGCACTGACTACATAATTTTGAATGGACAATCAGACTGTCTTCTGATATTTTATTTTAATACCAAATAAAGAAGTCTCTTTTTAAATGTATAAATAAAAAATGATGGTATCCATTTGACTGAAAACTAAAAATAAAATTAAGCATTAGAATAGTTTAATCTCCATACAAATTTACTTATATCTTTATAATAATTGGTTTAACTTTGGTTTTAATCTGTTTCTTTTGTCATTTCAGTATTAATGGTGATAAGCTGATTTATCCAGCTGCAAATAGAAACAAGGATCCAATACTACAAGTATTAAAACGATTTGTATTTTGTGACTCGGATAATGTAGACGATGAGAGCCCCCTCTTTTTGGAAATAGCATCAGGCTCTGGCCAGCACCTTGCACATTTTGCACCACATTTTCCAGGAGTAAAATTTCAACCCAGTGAAGCTGACAAAAGTTTATTTGGTAGTTTATCCATTTATGCAAAAAGTTGCCCAACAAAAAATATCCTTCAACCAATATTGCTTGATATACGCAATAAGTTGTCATGTTATGGTTTCGAAGAGAACAGTGTTGATTATATGTATAATGCCAATATGATTCATATAAGTCCTTATGATTGTACCATTGGCCTTTTTGAGAATGCTGGTCTTTATTTAAAATCTGAAGCACTTATGATTACTTATGGGCCGTATAGCAAAGATGGTGTTATAACACCTGAGAGCAATATTCAGTTTGATGCCTCTCTAAAGTCAAGGAATCCTTTATGGGGTATTCGGGATATCAGTGATCTAGTTAAATTGGCTGAAGATAATAACTTGTCTCTTGTAGATACAATAGAAATGCCTGCAAATAATAAGACATTAATATGGAAGAAAAATTAAAAAGTTATGTTACAGAAATCAACAAATCAAGCGTTTTATAGGCTGTGTTGTGTGATTTTTTTATTTGTTTGCAGCACAATCGAATCTTCATTTTGTAGATAAAGGACTGAATATTTCGTTTTTAGCACAATGTTACGATGTAGAGAGTAACACCTTAAATGTAGTTTTAAAATGATTGAAGACATTTTTTTTTTATATTATCAGGTAATCATAGTAGAACAAAAATACAGGCAGTTAACAAGAATGCCTTGTTCTCCAGTTAACTCTAGCAATTGGGTGCATGTATCTCAAACATATTTATCTCATATACACACTAGTTTACAGTAGTGAATTATGTAACATTTTATTCTAGGAAACGGAATAGCCCATAGTTGTATGCTTAGGAATGATTGAGTAAACATATCCAAAACATTTTTTTATTGCTTGATATTAAACTTGACTACCAGGTCTACTATCACATTCATTATTTGCTCTTTTATAAATGAAGACAACAGACTGATAACATAACAATTTCAATAATAAGTATTGAAGGCAATTGTGACAATGCTAGAGCCACTAAAATGTGTAACATTTAAAGAAGTGGCAAATTGAATGTTTTATATTATTAAAATATGAAACTGGAAGTGAGAAAGTATTGCAAAGTGATATTGTTATAGAGACTAAAGGATTTTTGCTAATTTAAGCATCTTATATTAATACTTATTGTAAATGCATTTTTATTAAACCTTTTGTGCATCTTTAACATGTATTTTATTTCTAAACCATTTGTTAAAAACTAATTAAGTATTGAAAGTAATATTGAATCTTTCATGGTTTATTTGTGAATCTGTTTGTATTTACTGTGTTTTCAGAATTAACATTATTATTTAGTCTGAAACTGACCAATTTGTAAAAAGTCATGTGTAATGTTAAATAAATACTTTGAGACCCGGCGTACTTATAAATTTTTGTAAAAAGAAATATTATGGTGGCCAGTAATAAAATGTTTCAATGTGAAGTCATGAGTTATTCAATTTGACAGAAAAGGGAAAGTTTAAATCTTGTGTTATTGTATCTGGGACATTTGAGTTGAAATTGAAATCTGTTATGAATAAATAATTGCAAATTGTTATATTCTTAAATGTCAACACTTTATGTATGGCACAATTATTCCTTCTTACATTTAGTTCATTGAAAAGTTACATTTGAGGTTGTGTTTTGTAGAGGACGCAATTTTATTTTTTTGAAGCTTAGGGGGGGTCAGTGTAAAGCTAAAACAAAGTTTGTGGGGTACATCGTAAAAACCATTTCAACCCCTTTTTTCAAAATGACGGCCGTGGGACAAGGGTGGCGACCCCACAAACTTGGTTTTTGCTTTACACTGACCCCCCCTACACTTCAATGAAATAAAATTGCATCCTCTAAAAAACGCAAGGTAAGGCCTAAAAAATGTAAAACTTCAATGGACTAATTTTACATTAGCGTGATAGGTTTGCCCTGTACGCTAATTTGCTCTTTGGCCTCAACTGACAGATCTAGCTGTTGCCATTGTGAATGGGGGGGTTATGTCACAATTACTTGTCAAACTTATATATGTCAAAAATATTGTCAATGTCAAAAAAGTAAACAAGGACGCTACTTCTCAGTTTAGTTTCGTTTTGAAAAATTAGAATCCAAATTATATTTTGCACATAATGGAATTTGATACAGACTTCATAATGGAGCTTTTCCTAGACGACAGTGTTACAACAATCAATAGACTCGTGGTTGCTGCTGCTAATGTTCTCAATGAAAATAATGAAAATATCGGCAAAATTAATGAAGTTATAAGAAAAGAACAGAAAACCTTAATGCACCCAATTTCAAGAAAATCTTCGATATGTGAAAAGTCCACTGTTGTACGAAGAGTTAAAGGCTTTTATGAGAATATAGTGCAACATTACAGTGACGAGGAGTATCTAGAAAGGGTCAACATGAAAAAGACTACTGTGGAGGTGGTTATTTATAATTGAAATTTAAATAAAGATTTGTCGACCCATTGCATTATAGCTTATTTCTTATATTATGCTGATATTCATCTTTATTTCAATGTTTTATATATTTTTGATATGTATGAATCATCCACTTGATGATTTTACTGTGATCTAAAATTACTCATAAATAGAATTGACTTTTGTATTTTGATAGATTATTTGCTAACTTCTAGTTGTAAGATATGTTGTAAATGCTAAGGTGTTTATAATTCTTTTTCTGTTGCAGGCATTAATCACCTTCTTGAAAGACATTGTCAAGTCTACAAGCAGCGTTGTTCCATTGGATAAAAAAGTCCATGTATTTCTCTGGCTTCTAACAAGTAATGCCTCTTTTAATGAAATTGGTACATTATTTGGTTTAAACAAGTCTTCAGTTAGTTATATATTCCATGAGATAGCATCTTTATTGTCTGAACAAAGATACTACTTTATTAACTGGCCTTCATTAGAAGAACAACATATCACAAGAGTAAAGGTTAATAGTTTGCACAAATTTCCAAATTGCATTGGATTTATTGATGCTTGTCGATTCAGAGTAGGGTCCAAACGTAACAAAAGGACCCAAAACCCAGACCCAATAATTCTGCAGGCTGTCTGTGACGAATCTTTCATGTTTATTGATATACACATCGGTAGTTTAGGCATAACAAGGAAAAACAGGGTTTTTAAAGAAAGTAATTTGGCACAGGAACTGAAAAACTTCATAGATTTTGACAATCATATATTGGGTGATTCAGAGTATAAACTAAGAAAAAATCTGATTACACCATTCACAAGTGAAGAGGTTTTGACAAGTGAAGAAATGAAGTTTAATGAAATACATTGGAAGACAAGGGCATATATTGGCCATGCATTTGAAATGCTTAAAGATAAATTCAAGAGACTGAACTTTATGGACATCAGTAAGCCAGAAGCAGTCAATACTGTGATATGTGCGGCATGTGTACTTCATAATTTTGTACTTTTACATGAAGGTTGTGTGATGGTAAAGGAGGAATCCATAACTTGTGATGATGGTGTTACACTTGATAGCAATTTGGTTAAAACAGCCACTGAAAAGCGTCAGTTTTTATGTAATTATATCAATTATATTGATGGGACATGATTCATGTTTTATTTTTGTAAGACCTTGAAATTGTGGGATCACAAAATAGTTTTACTGGTACAAAGTTGGTACAAGGTAACAAAGTTGTGTACTAATAAGCTTATGCACACATATCAGGTAAATTATGTTTTATGAATGTTAAAAAAACACTTGCTCATTTAAATTGATTTATTTAATACAAATGTCATAAATAATACATAGTTTTGAACTAACACCTTAATATAAATACGTCTTATTGATTGTCGTGATCAATATAAATATATTTACTAAAAGGTGATTTTGAGGGTTCACAACAGGAAACAGTAAACAATTTACAAATTTCTTGATTTCTACAAAATATATTCTTCAAAAATATTAAAAGTAAAATAAAAATGTTAAGACTTTAAAATTTAAGTATACACTAAATAAATGAAGATTTTCTGCTGTTGTTGATATAGCAGCATATACATATTGCAGAAATAATTTCCGCTTAAAAATAATATACTTTGATTGTTTTACGGTGGGAACACTTGTTAGTTTTAAGATCTCGGGTGGTTTTCTCAGCCTAATATTTGAATTCTTCTTCTTATACACTCAATCAAAAGTTTATTGAATTAAATCTTACATAATAGACATCGAAGTAATCATAGTAGGTAAGTATAGCGACGATAAACTTAAGTGGTTGTATATAGTTACGAAAACAGGGGTATGATAGCAGAGGAAGCTGTATAAAAATGATACATGTAACATTTCGTGGGTTTTGAACTAAAGCTTTTAAGCTTTACACTAGTCATTTAATGAGAGATAACAGGTTATACATATTTCTATATCATCTTTCCCGATGTATCCTATAATACATTAGGCACTAGATTGGCAACCTACAAGGCACTATGCACTTAGCACAGCAATTTATACTATATCATACTATAACAAAATTATACCTTCATCACTAACTTCAAACAGATGTTAGGTATCAGTTCCATTTGCTTTGCAACACATGCTTCGCTAATAACCTTTATATTGTAATGCTCTCAAATTATATCTATGATTTTACTAAGTTAATTATGTCTGACTATGTCGACCACGATGTCTTAACCCTCTCACTTTAGCATTATATACAAAGTTATATTTACAAGGAGCTGCACTTGAATATTATAAGTATTTATAGCGTCTACATATTTTAGAGTATGGAATGTAAAAATTGGATATTTAATATTAAACAGACAATAAAAAATATTTTTATTATTATTAACTAATAGTCAGCCATTTAAACACAGTGTCTGTTAATATTAATTATTCCAAATAATCTCCAAGGTCACAGATAATACTACATACTATGCTCATCAGGTCTAGCGGTTTATCGAATTCGAATACATCAAATTGAATATCACCACTATTACAAAGAAAGAGCCACACTTCACTAGACCGCAAATCCTGCCCACTTTGAAACGTCCGCAACATTAGTCACTAAAATGGGTCCGAGGGCGTAATCGTACGAGGAAATTGCGGCTTTCGTCATTAGACTAACTTCTAAATGCAATTCTTCACTTGCGTCGAGTCAAGTCAAAGTCTAGTTTCTATGAAAACAGTATGTACATCGATATAAAACGAAATATTTACAGGATTCAAAACTCAGTACTAAACACACCGTCCGGTGAGGTCCGGAACATTGGCACACGTCGCACAGAATGTCACTATCACTTCGTTATCGTTCCGTACACTGTCTGTTGTGGTAGGTTTCAAATGTAAGTCTTTTTCACTTTCTGGAGGGTCCCGCACTTGAGGTCCTTGTCGAGGGACTCGGTGGAGTTGCGAAGGTCCAGAGTTCGCTCCTTGCCCAGCTCGAGGTGCAGGTTGTCCTGTTTGGCCAACGGACACACGTTGGCGACCATGTTGACGTTCTTAGACCGCGGCGGCATGTAGCCCGAGTTCACGTTCAGTGGCGTTTCCAAAGGGCTTAGCCTAAAATAATATCAAACATTATTAAAATACGGGGTTTTTGAAGAATTTTTATATAGTTTCCGAGATTAGTCGAAGGCCGGTTAAAAATATATCTTTAAATAATTCATTAAACCTGGCTTAGTTTAAATTGGTCAAATGATTGTAATCACACCACGAAGTTTCATCTTCGCCTTGTTTACTTCTTTTTATGTGCTCGCATTTGTTGGACTGTCTTTTGCGACATCAGTTATAGAGGTAAAGTTTGCTTTACCATACGAATAAAATGCAATTTGGATAACCATAACCATGTAACTTAAAGCAGACAGCAACTAGGAATTAATATGGTATAGACAGACCTAGATCCAGATAATACGTACCTATTCAAATGATTGTGCTGTTCATTGAAGGGCGAGGTATCTGTAAAAAAAGGGTGTCGAAATCGCCGGGAGAAGAGGTACCCGATGACGAAGCCGACCATCAGAGTGACGAGGCACGAGGCGACCACGGCGGTGAGCAGCGCCTGAGCGCTGTAGATATTCCCATCAGCTGCTTCTACTGTCAGTAAATCTGGAAACAAGGCATTTTTTTTATCTGGCTGAAGTAGCAAACGAGCATGCAGTCCACCTGATGGTAAGTGGTCACTGCCGCACATAGACATCTGTAATCAACTTCGTACAGAACATGGGTTCTATCTGAAGTCAATCACAGAAGCGTTGGTTTCTCGAGGACTATGATGGTTGTCTCATATAAAAGTGTGCCGGCAACCACACCCTTCCATCGAAACGCAAGAAATAGGTGTACTTCCCCGATCGAACTACACTGGTTCTACCATTTTTAATTGCTACATTACTGCAAAAAAACAAAACTGTTAATACCAGCAAGCGCTGCTGTGTTCTTGTTTAAAAAATCTGGTAACATACAGACACTTTTCGAGGCGTACCAGTGTAGTTTATAAAGGATGAATCCGGCAGATCATAGGCAAAATACACGTTGATTACGTAAGATGTTGACTGTCGGTATTGATGTCCTATCTGCCGTTGCTCGTAGTTATTATCGGGCGGCAGTCTCCACTTACCATTATGTGGACTGCATGTCAACTTTTTCTATTATATATAAAAAAGCTTACCAGTTTCATGTTTATTGTTGCTAGGACTTTTCTCCTCTGATAGGACGTTAGTCTCGACAACCTCTATCAATATCTCGTTCTGTATGTCGTCGGTAGGCTGTCGCAAATTAGGCTCGGATTGTATCGGTTTCTTAGTAGCTGGGTTCCTGTTACTATTCCTCTCGCCCGGGAATAGAGCCGGTAGCTTGTTGCAAATGTCAGTCTTTCCGAACTCTACATTCTGTAGAAATCTTTCAGGGTTCGGGAATTGCCGGTTTCCTACCCACGAGCATTTTTGCTCTTTCGAGTCCCACGCGCAGTGAGGATCTTGTAACGCAACGCAATCTCTGAAAAAAATAATTAAGTTCTTATATTTCTCAGACGCTATAAATTAATCTAAAATCCAACAGTGGGGTAATAAAATACTATAAGGCTCTTAACGTTGTGATACGTTGAAGGACAAATTTAAATAAGGACACAAATCAGTTCAATTACGTATATACGAGGTCTCTAAAATTTCTTCGGCTCTAAAGTATTTATCGGGGTATAACCTATTATTACTTGGCTTTTGCCGATTCGACCAATGCAAAACCAATTATATCATACATACAAATATTACGGTAATTGTGAACTTCCTTGAGTAAAAAAAGTCCATAATATAACTAATTTCCAACTGTGACTTAAAATATTTACGTTTTGAACAACATATGGTTAGTTACATAACCAGTTCAAGAACAATGGTGTTTATAGGTTCGATGCTATAATTTTTTTTTTTTCATAATAACAGCAGTGTTAGCGTTGCTGTGTCCTGGTCTAAAGTGGTGAGGGAGACATACTCCTCCGTGGCCTTCCAACTTAGTCCACAGTGACAGTACCGCATTCATGGCCAATTTCAGGTCAGATTCTAAATTTATCTGGGGTTGATTACATATCTCCATGACTGGTAGTACTTAGCCACTGACCATCAGATGGACTATATGCCTGCAGGATTCGTTTATTATTTCCATATTTATACAAAAAAAGGTGTAGTACCTGCATGATTGAACGTTAGTGCAATGTGACAGCGAAACCGCTTTAATGATATCGCTGGAAGCGACGATCAGTTTCTCAGTAGTGAGTGCCACATGCATTTGCTTCACGGGTATCCCTGGCGGCAGAACTTGAACTTCCGATATCACTGTTGTCCTGACTGGGTTCTTGCTATATTCGTCGACACTAGCATCAAAAACACCTTCATTGGACGCCACGTTTACAGCTTTGATCACCCTACCATCATCAGTACCGATGTACATAACATCAAACTTGTTTCCATTCATCGATTGCACTTGTGGATGTATGGCGATCGCCGAGAAGCGATACTGCAAACTGACTCTTATTAGAATCGGCCGCGCGAGGAACGAAGGGACCGCCTTGTCCATTAATGGATGAGTCTTAATGAAGTTGACTGCTGAATCGGAAAGTTTCCTACTGTCCTCGACACACGACCCCGGCTGAGGCTGGGGCACTTTTTCCTTTTCTAACGGCAACCAGTTGGAATTCATGCTTTCTTGCCCTTTGAATGGCCCTTCGAACGCATCTAAGATGTCTCTCATTGCGAATGCGCATACCGCCGAGCCCCCGATGGCGTTTTGTGGCGTTGTAAATACTGCATAGACTATGTCGTTCCTACTGTTCCCGCTACCGTACACCCCATTAATAAGTTCCGTTGTAGCTTCTGAAATAAAAACGACATATTAATAATAGATATTTTATTTTCAAGACATTTTTGTTGGGTTTGTTTATTTGAATATGACTTACGGATTTCATCGAAATAGAATGGATAATCTCCGGGTACAGAACAGTTGAGTCGCGTTTTCAAAAACGATGTCCATCGATCGCTGAATGTATGAGGTCCGCCTTTGTCGTTGAGACACACTCTTGCCACTCTTGAATACACAGCCTGAAAAATATGAGCGTTATACAACCGAAAGTGGCATGAATTTTATAGATATTTTTTTTTATAATTTTTATATTCTTTTCATATATTTTGCTTTTGTTTACGTCACGTTATTCGTGATCAAATACAAAAAGAATGTTTCCACTTAGGTGCAATATTTCAATATACTATGATTAATAAATTTTAGTATAATTTTTTAATTATTTCAATAATAATTATTTTTTTTGTAGTAATTATAATTAAAAATTTAAGAAATTAAGATTTAGTAATATTAAAATTATTAACAAATTTTGCGAGAAAAAGGTATTAATCGGTAGTCTAATGAGTTAAATTTCATACATACATTAGTTCTATTTCATACGAACTAGAGAACAGACTATACGAGTATCCAGAAGTGCTGCTTTCAATTGTTTGATTTGCATATCAAAGCAGATATTGTAAAATTGTATTACCTTTCCACAATTCATATATTCCACCGCTGTTTCTCGATAGAAAAAGTAAACGTGGCTGGTTGAAGCTACCGCTCCGACGAATGAAGGGTCATTGAGTAATCGCAGGTCTGAATGCTCGGTTCGAACGGGCTCTCTATAAATTAACGGATCAGTGCCCGAAAAGTCGGCCGCTGTCGCAGTATACAGATGGCCGTCTACAAAAGAAAAAAACGAATAAGTAAAACGATATTTTTGTCTCTGCAAAATTTGTACCTTTCAGTACCGATTTTTTATCCAATTGAAGTAGCAAACGAGTAGGTACGCAGCCCACCTGATGGTATGTGGTAACTGCTGCCTATGAACATCTGTAAGCAATTTCATATAGAACAAACCTCGAATTTGAAGTTAATCAGTTCATTGCCACTTCTGAGGATTAAGATGGTCGCCTCATATAAAATTGAGTTGGCTACCACACTCTTTCATCGAAACACAAGAATTACTTCACGCTAGAATTGACTGTGGCGGTGCTACCTTCACGGTCGTACTACACTGGTTCTACCATGTTGTAAGAAAGTTTTTGTAATCTAAAATAATTTGTCATAATGTCATCTTTTGTGAGCTACTGTCTGATGGTATGTGGTCACTGCTGCCCATAAACATCTGTAAGCAATTTCATACAGAACAAGCGTCCAATCTGAAGTCAATCAGTGCATTGCCACTTCCGAGGATTAAGATGGTCGCCTCATATAAAATTGAGCTTGCTACCACACTCTTTCATCGAAACACAAGAGTTGCTTCACGCTAGAAATAACTGTGGCGGTGCTACCTTCACGGTCGTACTACACTGGTTCTACTATGTTGTAAGAAAGTTTTTGTAATCTAAAATAATTTGTCAAAATGTCATCTTTTGTGAGCTACGGAGCCGTGAAATATGTGGTCATATTCCACGTCTAATGCGTTTTTCATGGCACCGAAAGAATTGCGGTCTCATTAATATTAACGCTAAAGTTTGGCGTGTTTATGCGCGTTATGGCTGTGGTTTTGTGGTAGAAGCGTTTATATTGTAATGTTAGGTAATCGAATAAAGAAGTTTCTAACTGTACAGGCTATAAATCGATTGGTATCGCATCTTCGTGCGTCGTGTTTGGCGCAACCCCTTCGCCGAGGCGCGAGCGCAGCTTACTGCCCTTTAAGCCGTCTACCATCACAACATGTGATCATTTCATAGTCAGGAAATTGTCGATTGTAAAGGTCAACTCGTGGATCGAACAAAAATTGTGAACGGAACGGTTTACTTGCAATAACGGTAAAGTCATATCCTGATTCTAAATATAGGTAAACGGCTATAAATTTCTAGGAATTAGAAGCTTGTAAACTTCATAATCTCGATGTTGGTAAATTAAATCATCGATTGTATTTCGACACGTATTTAGGGTACGTATTTTACAGTATATTACGACTAGGGTATACCCGCGGCCTCGTTTGCTGCATTCATTTCTATTGTCTATAACGGTAATGAGTAAACCGTGTTAAATTAGGCTATCAATTACATATCGACGCTGGAAAGCATTCTTGTTGTATCTCAAAAATGCAACCTTACACCAAGGCCAAAAAAGTATTAAAAAATCTCATATGTTTTAAATTTGCTGGTCTATTGTAGTATTTTATGTTGTATAATATTTAATTTTAAACCAAGAAACGATTATATATAAGCTATGAAACCATTCTTATATTAATGTACCCAATTGATTTTACGTATTTAACTGAAATTTTGCACTTTTTCGATATACGACAAGTTGGCTTTCCCACGTCGATATGCTGAGCTCCTGCAAAATCCGATTAGTACTTCCTGCATAAAGTAACTTATAATTATTTCAATCTCTGGCATTTATAAGATATTACATAATAATAAGAGTAAATCATAAATATGCTACTTTACCTGTAAATATTGCAGTGGAGTTGTGTTGAGGATTGTACGGACAGCGGCCAGTTCCATCGAATTCGTCTAGATGATGATTGGGGGGATGCCGGGCGTATCTCCTACATAACGGTTTATATGCGTTAGTGCCGCACACTAGTAAACGTCCATTCGACCGTGCTGCTACTCGTGGGTAGTTTTGACACTCATCTGCGGACTTTCCTTTTAATTGACATAATTCTCTATGTGCATCTGTCGACTGCCACTCCAAACGCTGTGGACAAAAATGAGAATATTTGGAATGGAGAAAAATCTTAGAAGGCATATTTACAGAAAAAATATCATAATTTTTCGCAGGTAACGGAGCGAGCAGTTATACAACTCTACGAGTGACTCGCCTTCTCACGCCTGTAATTTCAAGGCGAAAGCTTGTTACGCAAACTTAGTGCAGATTGCGATGACAAGCCTACTAGTAGCTTGTGGCTTGTTTTGTGGCACGTTGTGACGATAATAATACCAACTCTCGATATTGTTCGTCATATTGTCAAATACTAGCCAATATTTGGTTTCACTAATAAGACTTTTTTCCTACTTTATTAATGCGTACGTAAGTTTTAGTAGACTACAGAGTAGCATTGAAAAAGACCTAAATGTGTCTGTCTTTATCACTGTCTCACGACTTTACTAATAAATTAATAGTTTCCTGAAAATATAAGTCTAAATAAGTCGTTAAAGCTGGAAATGTTAATAAGTCGAGAGTGTACCGCAAAACTATGTACTTAACTATTAAAACATGTAGACTTACCAGTTTCATTTTAGCATAAACGGCTTATACAACTCGGACTAGGTCAAAAGACACAGACTTTAAGACTAAAAAGAGTCATTATGATATATATAGTCGAGTCTTTTTCATAAGACTTGAAACATTGAGTTTTTACCACTATTACAGACTATATTAATGTAATCTACTGATGATTCCTTTATAGTAATTGTACAGTTATACAACATTAAATTACTCGGTTAGTAATTCGTTGAACAAAATTAAGCAAAAAGCGTAACTAAAACTTGTAGAAAAAGTATTTGAACTTGTGAAAGAATTTGAACTCCACATTTTTCTAACGTTTACGATGTCAATCCATGCAACAACTGCGAAATCGCATTCCGCAGATATTCCACAGTATTGCTGCTTTGATTCTTTGAAGATCAGAAATTCAGTAATACGTATTTGTTTCGAGATGGCTCTTTGCCAATTCGCTTTGTATGTTCCTGTTAGCGTACCTTCGTCGAGCTCTACAATTTAATTTTTTTAAAAGAATACGAGGAATTTGGATTTCGATTGTACCTCTAATACTGAAACAGTGTAGAGACAATACAACGCTGTTTGTTTTTGTAGTTTAACTTTTAGCAATGAGATTTATTTGGCAAAAGCACTATTAAAAACAGAGAAAAATACATACGTACTGAACGAAGCGTAGAGTTCGTATTGATTTCATTAAAATATACCTAACTATAAAATAAGGAATCGTATATCATTGTTCGGTTGAGTTGTAGTATAAAAAAAGTGTAACTGACAATTTGTAAGTGTCCCCGTAGGCCTATACAAAATAAAGACATTTCAGTTCATTTCACTGGTATCACTTTAAAAATGGTATTTTTTTAAATAAGAATTAAGGATGAAACGAGCATGCAGTCCATGGTAAGTGGTCATTGCCGCTCATGGACATTTGAAACTAACTCAATACAGAAGAGGGTTTCTATTTGAAGCCTATTAGACGTGCGTTGCCATGTCTGAGGATTATGATGGTCGCCTCACATTATATAAAAGTCAGCTGGTATCCAAACAGTTTAACTGAACGCAACAACTGTTTCACGCTAGAAAATCACACTGGTTTTACCATTTTTTAAAACGTACATGTGATGGCAGTACGCACAATCATTTATGCTACCTTTTGTAAGGAATCTTATTGAAAGGAGTTATATCTGATATGAAATAAAACGGGGTCAAGGAAATTACTGTATATAACAATGCGGTAAAAATATAGGCTCCAGTGACGTGTGGCCGAGTAAAAAAAACGAGTGGCTTTTCCTTTTTCGCGTGCACATCCATCACTGCCGCCAGGGGACAGTAACATTTTGAACAAAGAGACTGTATATCACTCACAATTAAATGTACAATAATTTTCGATAGCCATCCATACAATATTAGTTTTGTTAACTGTCTTAATTTTAATTAAACCGCATAAACTATATATATCCTATTAGTTTCAACAGTTCTATGAACTTATACAATTAATTGGATTCGCCTGTAGGCCGCAGCCTACGCATCTATTGTTATTTTAATTGTCTAATTACAATTGTGAGCTGGTATAGGATACATATCAGATTTTACTGTTGTGGAACAGTTTTGGATCGAGTGTTGTTTTGTGCACCACTACAATAACACTTAATATACTCTAAAAAAAATAAGCAGAAATAGATTTGTAAGATAGGATAGAAAAGGATTTTAATCAAATTTCAACAATACAAAAGATCACTATATTTTTCAATTAATTATTGATGTATAATTACAATAATAATACTAGGGGTGCCGAACCCCTCCTACCGCGTATCGTGACTACGTACTGGTATATCAATTTGTTGCGCATTGCATGTCGGTGATATCGCACCCAGTTACAATAATATGAGTATAGGGAATGCACGAGTGATGGTAGTTTATCTATTGTTGTATATTAATTTAATTACATCGATATGTTAAAAAAATGGGATTCACTTGATATGTTGAAATTACTTTATCGCATTGTTATTATTTTTTAATATTAAAGTAGCAAACAATCATGCACCCCCTAATTAATGACTATTGTTACCCTAGGACATCTGTTTCTAATCCCAAATAAGTTTAGGCTTGCCAGAGATTGGCTACGGACGCGTTGCTATCCCAGGGGACTAATTGTAAATGCCTGCATTGCATTTATAGGCAAAAAACATAGGTATGCCCTTTTTTGTTTTGGAGGGGGAAACCTTCAAAAGGAACCCCACGACGTGGGAGCGACGCAGGGGCTATGTGGGATTTTTACCGCAATAACAAAGGTGCCTGTCCTCAGCGCTACTAAGAGGACTCCTGGATCTCCAAAGGAACGCAACCAAAGTCTTCTGAACGCGTTGCACCATCGGGCTCCTCCCAGATGAGCGGCTGGCCCCACCGCTCTGTCTAGTCTTTAGCCCAGGGTATGTGACTACGCATACCGCCGTCCTTCCCGGGGTCGTCTGATGGAATGGTCCAAGTTCCCACTCTAGCCGCCCGCAACCCCGAAAGCCCCTTTTAGTCGCCTCTTACGTCAGGCAGGGGATACCGTAGCCCTATTCTGATCTCGGAAGTACAGAGACGACAAAAATAGGTGTGGCCTAGTTACTCGAAACATGAAGAGCTCTACTATCTTCAAATTGTGGCAATGGCAGAGAAACATTTCTGACTTTTATGAACATTGGGTGAAGCTTTGGAGGGTATCAAAAATTACTTTTAGGTATATAGTACACAATACATGTAAATCAATGTTCCAGCAACACATATACGTTCATTGCACGTTTACAGGCCAAGCACTGAGGCTGAGACTACCGTCGTACGCGCAAGAATGCACTACACCTCACCTTCCGCCTTGTTTATTCATTGCTCGTATCATACATTATGTAGTCAACTGACCAACAACTGTCTCTTCTATTTACTGCCTTCTGCCTATACAAATATTCTTTTGAGTAATAAAAGTTACGCTGAGTAAAAATCTTTTAAATTAAAAAAGAAATATTTTTACATATTGCAAAGATTTTTTTCGTAGCATTCGATTTTTAACTCTACAAGATACAACATATTGTGCATATTTGTATAACATAGTCTATATAATCAATTTCCATGTCCTAGTGTTGTTCTTAAGGAAATCCATCCCTTAAGGAATATTTTCTTAGCCGCTACATTTTAATGGCGCTGTTTTGCAAAAAAATGCATATTTGTGCACTCATTGGTACCGTTGTAGGTAAATACTGTGCCTGCAATAAATGACGATTTTTAAGTAGTTATATCATATGTATAACTACTTATGTATGTACTAGCTGTGCCCGCGACTTCGTCCGCGTGGCACGCAACGCAAGCCCTCAAGGATGAATAATTTTCCCCGTTTTTTTTAAAATTTTCCATTATTTCTTCGCTCCTAATAGTTGCAGCGTGATGTTATATAGCCTAAAGCCTTCCTCGATAAATGGTCTATTCAATACAAAAATAATTTTTAAATTCGAAACAGTAGTTCCTGAGATTAGCGCGTTCAAACAAACAAACAAACTCTTCAGCTTTATATATTAGTATAGATATGCCTGCTATCATATATTACGGCAATTCCATTAATACATTACGATCTGAGTTGGTATAGGTATAAAATGCAACACACATACTTCTTATAAATAGCCACGTCCTGCTATGATTCATAAGATATGATGTGTTTTCTTGAAACTATAGGTAATTTGTTTATGGGACTTATTTCACAGGTTTATAAAATAAACAGTGTCGGTTAAAATGGGTCGGAACTAAGAACAAACAGGCGTTGCAGAGCGGCAACAACTGTTTGAGCACGATTAGATTCTATGCTGTTAGTAGTGAAGTAGTTGTGTCTAGAATCACGAAAATAAACCTTCTAAATATATCACGTGGAATATCGAAAGTGTTTTGAATATTTACAGCACTTTACAAATTTGTTATTTCTTCATTAAAATTATGAAATACTAGGTTATTCTCGCGGCTTGGCCCACTTCGGTCACGTTTATCACGGTAATGAGGATACTATGTGTTAATCTAGATCATAAACTATGCGTGTGCCATAATTCAGCGAAATACATCTGGAAGTTTTTGAGTTAAAGAGTATTTTCTCTTCCACTCAAAAACTTCCAAAACAAATACACATACACATTACACATACATAGACAAATACACATACATCGTCACAAATTCTCGCGATTATAATATTAAGAAGATTTATTAAAATTGGTTTTTAATGCACTGCTCATGTTTTAGTACACCCGTATCCTAAAAAGAGCAATAATTTAAATTTAAGTGAAAAACTATTTCGTAACAGTCTGTTACCATCATCTTCATATATTAGTATTTTAAATCTTGCAATATGCACTACCCTCTTCCCGAAGGAGTTTACCAAAAGATGACCCAATAAGTGTCTGTACTACTTAACGAAAAAGGTATTCTTGTTAGCTTGTAACGATTGTAAATTGAGTATTTGCTCGTCCTGTTATCGTAATTATCAGTGTTCTGAATTAAAAGTAAAATATCAGATAAAGCTTCTTGTTTTCCTACGATAACGTTTTTATCATTGACGACATTGTTAGACCTGGGGTTATTGTACCTATTTCTGATTTTATTGGCGTTGCATTTTGTATTTATTAATGTTTAAATTAAATAATGTGCACTTCTTTAAATATAGGTTTAGTTTATTCATATTTAATTAGGAAATTTCCTAAAATAATCTTATCATCTAGGGAGAACATCAATTCATTTCGTGTCTACTACGAACGAACCTTTCTTTGTTTGAACTCGTGCAAAATCAACATTAGTAGAGATTTATAGGTTAATACATCAGTGGTTGTAACAGTACAAGTATTTTACTTTAATGGTTGCGACACAAAGAGGTGGCTAGCATCCAGATCTCGTCCGGTAGGTTGTAAATGGACTGCGTGCAAGTTACTTATTTATACAAAAATGCTACTAACCTGATCTAAATTCTCGGATAGACCATACAGACTAAGGTTGTACACTGTGCCCCTGAAACAAGATAAAAAATGAATACTAAATGAAATGTGTATGACACATCGCATTTATTTTTAATTCGAAGAATTTTAAGATTAAATTTACAAAAGTATATAAATTTATTGTAATCATTTCAATCAAAATATGAGTCATAAAAGATAAGTAACATTGTTTTCTTTTCATCAAATGTTGGACATTGTTTTTAACATGATAAATACAGAGAATTAGTCATAAAAGATAACTTACCTGCCACCAACTAAAATTGAAAAGTCATCTTTATCTAAAATACGGAAGTGATGAGGGCCGGTTCCGTTGCCCACAAATTGTTCTGACTGTTCTTCCCCTGCAACAATATAAAAATAGTTTAGCATATGATAGTATATCTTGAAAATATATGACATGCTCTTTAGATTTAAGCTTAATGCACACGTATGACTTTACAATAAAGTTTGAAAAATGTAAGTTAAATATTAATGCATTTAGTATGCATGTGTACGTACATATTATGGTAGGTACATGTGGATGAAGTTAATTTTCACTCACATAAAGGTTAAGGATGATAAAATAGGTGATCTTTACCAGTATTACAACTGAAAAACATTTAATGCATGCTTTAGTGCAAAATACTCGTATATAGATATTTTAAGGGTAATATATTTTTTACTTTCATGTGACTAACCTAACTTATAAAATCATTCTTACTATTTAACTTAATCCATCAGCTTATCCCAGTACACTTAAGATCATAAGCCTCTAGTATTAGTTTTTGCCAATAATTACCAACCTATTAGATTATAAAAGCCGACTGGCAGTCGGCTATTATAATCTTGAAGCTCTATTTGTACTTTTGAGCACAAAACATAAGTATCTCACATTTTTTAGCAAAGAAACAAATAATTTAAACGTAAATTCTTATAATAAGCAGGCATTTAGCCAACGTTATTACTTATTTAGCTTCCACAATTGCAAAAGAGACAGTATTTAAGAATCAGGTTAACCCAAGACTCGGTTTGACCGGCGTTTTGCGGCCGAGCCTGTAATACGGTGTGGATTTAGTTACGGTGGCTATTTTCCACTAGGTTTTGCTCTTTTCGTTGGTCGTTCGTATTTTTTGCACCGTTATCGAACAATAAATTAGATAGATTAAGTAATGTATTATCAGACTAACGACAATTCAAACTAATTCCAAATTTATTATGACTGACAAAACAGAATGGTATCTGCCCAAAGTGAAGTTTTTCTCAGTATCTATTCATAACTTCTAAATTACCTGCCTAGTAGCCGTTACTTGTACAATAGAACACTTTCTAATGCGTATATATGTATACATGCAATAAAAAAATATTTGACAGCCTTCACGATGTAAATAATACCATTCAAATAAGATTTTCCATGCGAGCCTAAATCGTTTTTGTGCCGATCAAATGAACAATGTTCCTATTGTAAAGCGATCAACCAACAATACCAGTTCGCGATTTCATAACAATAGCTTGTGAAATTTTCACATGTCAATACTAATTCGGCTTGGTTTCGTTGGTATGAATAGGTAGTTCATCAGTATGCACCTGTTGGTGTCGAGTTTCGCGAGGAATATGCGTTTTAACTCAACTTATTTATACGAACAAATATTCTGGTAAACTAAGTAATTTGTTTATTATTAGGTATTCATTTATTTTTCAATTAGTCTTTTAAAATAGGAAATCTTCGACATTACAATATATTTTTACTGACGTTTTGGGCAAACCCGTAATGGTAGTTGTGTTTGTGTGAAATAAATAAATAAATAAATATTTTTTTGTTATCTGAACCTAAAACAATAAATATCAGAATTAAGTTCGATATTACGTAGAGTTGTACTTCATTTAAGACAACTACGACTTTGAAGTTTCATAAATATCTTTTTTTACGATTTCATTGCTGAAAATGTTTTATTTTTCAAAAAAAAAATATGATATTTAAATAAATAGTTTTCCTTTATCAATAAAACATGAACAATCTTGTAGATTTAATTAAAGTCATCATATGCATTCGTTCTACGCTTATTAATTACTAAAAACAAATAAAAATTACCATGTTTCACATAGATCCGAGCGTTAGAATCGGGCATCCACGCTTGAGCGGTGGACGCTAGGAAAACAAGAATGGCGCGAGCGGCGGCCATCTTGCTTAGTCCCTAGCTTTTTCTACGCGCGCCATCTTCCGCTGCACCCTGTAACCAAACATAAAAATAAATTAGATTAACTAAACATTATTTATTCAATCGTTTTATAGGTTTTTATACACATTTAAATTACATTAATTTACCTCTATTTGGCGGATGTATTAACGTATTGTATAGCGTGTAAACAACTTTACGTACACCTAAGTATGTACGTACTTAATCAGTCACATTATTAATAAATAACATGTAAATAAATGTATGTGTATGATTTATGAGTATCAATCATCACTATTAATCGGAACCAACATTTATACTTTTGATAAGAGTAGATGAATTATGATAATGTTCATGACTATTCGTTTACGTAGTTTTTGACCTTCGACTGGAAAGCTCAGCTAAAGCTTTTAAAATGCCTTTTGTATTGAATATATTTTTAATATTAATTAAGTCCTCCATGTCCACACGTGAACAAAAATGTCTACAACATAGTCTTTTTACTATTCCAACCATAGACAAGTATGGGTGATAAGTTTAGATTTTTCATTCGACAATCATTTTCCACAATACAAATAGATGATTTCATTCACATCGTCTCTATTGAGCCAGTAGTTATTTATTGAATGATTGAGTAACTGACTATTCAAAATACATATTCACAGCACAATGGTAAGCTGCACAGATAAATTAACATCAACGAGCTGGTAATTTGTATCTACACGGGACGCGATCACACGGCTTGCATCCATACGCGGCGCATCAGGATTCACATTCTACTTTTTTATATGTAAAACTATTCTCGTTACTCGTGAGAAACTTAACTTGTTTTTATCTGTGTGCTACAATCATTGCAGTGTTTTTATCTTATCTGTAGTTCTTATAGTATGCCTTAAATTTTCTTTATTATATGAATGACTCCTTAATTAATTGCTGCGTATTTGAATGTGTTTATTTTACATGAAAGTAAATTTCCGATAACAATTGTATGTGTCATATCCATATTGACGTATCAACTGCAATATACCGATGGAGAAACGTATATCATCGTATATTTAACAAATATAACATTTAATCGTGCAGGCCATAAACTTAATGGACAGAAAGTAAAGCTTAGCGCGCACAATACTGGGATCAAGCAAATTGCAGAATCCCAACTCAATTATAACTAAGCTTCCCAGAGATATGACAGACACATTTCACGGGTCATTATCGCTGAGCTTCCTGTGTATTCGTGTTGATGTCAAGATTACCTTATCTTGTATCTGGATTATACGAGCACTGAATTATAGGATGGGGTATTCATTGAACCTGACAAATCGCTCAACTATCAACTTCGTGGACGTAAATGGCGATGCAATATGGTAGATAAGTTATATTATTATCGAGGATTCAGATTATTCTTAATTAAATAGCATATTTAAAAATAAGGGTTATACAGTCCTCAATAAGATACCTTATTTTGATGTAAATTCGTTTTCTACATAACAATATATACCTACCTACCGAATAAAATACAGTGTTGTACATTATTAAAAAAATACATTGATATAAACGTAAAGAAATATAGCAATCTTAAAAAAAACACACTCGGTATTTTAGATACTCAAATTTTTAGAACATTTAATAAATTATAAAACATTGTTTAATGCACTCATATTTCGCATTATCAAACGGAATATGGCTGTATTATTTTGATAATACCACAAGTCTTTCAATAATGCCCTACAGTCAAAGTATAAGGGGTTGATGAACAAAGAGTGCATTCCTGGTTAACAGAAGGCGTAGTTTAATCCAATCCGTGCACAAAATGCACAGATGTCGCACAAACGATATGTGGGGGTGTTGCAACGGATAAAAACATTTCTCGTTCATTTTAACTTAGGCAAATGTTGATAATTATTTTTAAATAATGTAAGAATAAATTAGTAGAAAGCATAAACAAGTTTAATTCAGAAGATTTATCATTTATATGCTTCTGATATGGTAAAAGTATTTACTCAAAAGTGTTTGACCATGTAGAGTAAGTTTATTGGAACCAAAACAGAAATGCTTTGACTATATATAACGAAGTGGATGCGACGTCAGGTAGGTCAGGGTCTTCATTACTGTCCATTCTTGAAAACTTCATGTAAAACACAGGAGCTATTCTTCTTCGATTCATTCACATTCTTCTACCGGCAGGCGCTCGCCTTTTTATAATAAAGTTTGATGAGGTGACAATAACAAATTTATGGAAGGTAAACTAAATTAACATCTTTAGAAATCACTTAATATTGCTAATTTTTATAAACAAACAATTTTCGATCTTTAAACTAACTAAAATAATTATTTTCGGCGAAGTGTTTTTCATAAATACTTACGCGGTGTCCCGCCGACATTGATATTAATATGGATAACATCTGCACAAATTCGAGAACTATCTACATTATTTTCTTAGTGCAATGCTCTTGTTAGGTAAATTCCGTGTTGCATTATGCGGGATCCTGCAATTTGTCGCTTTAGTTCTGGCACAATTACTGCGAACAAACGAGCGGTTATCGGATCTCTGATGAAATAACGTCATTCTACTTACAAATAAGTCGGTTGGCCGTTGGCCGAAATTTAAATGGTGATAGGTATATAGTTACTTGGCAAAGGGTTCCTTACTTTCCATCAAGTTGGTTATGAGTGGAGTGGTAATGAACAGATGTTTAAGAAACGATGATTAAGGTGGTAGAACCAATGTAGTTCGACCGGGGAAGTACCACCGCCACACCTATTTCTAGCGTGAAGCATTTCTTGCGTTTCGATAGAAGGGTGTGGTTGCCGGCACACTTTCACATGAGGCGACCATCATAGTCCTCAGGAGTAGCAACGCATCTGTGATTGACTTCAGATGGAACCCATGTTCTGTATGAAGTTGATTACCGATGTCAATGGGCGGCAGTGACCACTTACCATCAGGTGGACTGCATGCTCGTTTGCTACTTCAGATAAATAAAAAAAAAAAAAAAAAAACGATAGTATTCCAGGACACGTGTGCTGTCATCTTCTACCTAGTTTGTGTGTCAATACTCCTTTAACGTCGACGTAAAATATATATGTAATATTTTACGTATGGGTTCAACAATTACTACTTAGTATTTTATAAACTGTTTAGTTCGAAACCGATTTAAAACCTATAATATAACCTATAAATATATAATAACCTATAAATATATATACAATAACCTATAAAAAATCTTAAAAAGTGAACAGAATTTTACTTATGTCGTACCAGAAGGTAAATGAAATTGTCCATTTGCTTAGAGTAGTACAACACTCTAGTAACATCTCCAGAAGAATTTCAGGGCAATAAATTCCGTGATACAGTGTGCTCATTCTGTAATTTGTCGCTGTTGTCCGGCACAATTACCTATGCCTTGCACAAACAAGTTAGTAGCAGATCCGATTGATAGAACACCGGTATTCTCAGAACGCTAAATTGTTACAAATTACACTAATCGTTCTGATAGAGGTAAGGCATTTATCCGATGTTATGTCACTGTGTGCTATGGTCACCTTTCATTTCGCACACCTAGATCTAAAGGGAGCTAACTCAAAAATCTGTGTATTTGAGTTATGGTCACCATTTAATTTCCTGAACGGATACCTATCTAGCAATAGAACAGATTTAAAAATAAGTGCAAAGCCTAGCTTTAATTCTAATGATTTAATTCTAATGAGCATTTAATATTTATTTATAGAAATACACTTTAAGTTAAAACAATTTAAAATTCTATTATATTATTATTTAAATACGCTACTTGCAGGGCTTTTATGAATAATACAATAAGGCGAATAGTTCACTACATACATCACTATAAACAACTTACAATATGTTCCAGGATTAAAATGCAATGCAACATATTGCAATTGCATACGCAAAATCCAGTTTTCTTGTAATGAAAAATGTCAGCTGTGGGGGCTTTTACAAGACACGTATACGACGACGATATTCTTCGATGCGAATTCGATTTAAGCTCGTATATGGACAGTGTTCGCATCGTATTGCATCGCTGTAAAAAGTCGTCAGGTACAAAAGTTCTTAGGTAAGACAACATCTGGTCCCAAACGAAATAGCAAAAGCAATAAATATGACGTCCCGCTCTCTAACGTCGAATATGAAATAAGAAATAAAAATGTAAAGGAGGCATTCGGATGAATATTTTATGGTAACCGGTTGACTCAGTTATGTATTTTCTTCTGGTACATCTGGAGATCTGGAAATACTAAATTACTGACATAAAATCTTGCTCGGACCTTAATACGAATGTAATGAAATTATTAAACAGTATTTTTATAATTATTTAGGCATAAAAGTGATTATAAATATGTCGCATATAATATACGGTGCATAAAAACAATCGTTACGTTAGTTTGTAATTACAAAATAATGTAAAGAGAGCATATAAAATGGTTATGGGTAAATGCTTAAAAAATATGGATCCATGTCATGTCATATACGAGTAGGTATGTATGTACATACTTATATTTTATAGATTTTGTCAAATAAATTGTACGATATGTTTAATATTTGTTTGCTTTGGCAACCACAATTGTTAACAAACTATTTACCCTGTAAAAGGCATTCGTATCGAATTTGATAAACATAACAAGTTTCAAGGTTTACATCATTATTTTGTCATTCAAAGGTATATTTAGAACCGAGCAATTTACTTGAGATATTTTCACAGGAACTGAGAATATATTTGCACCTGCTTAAGTATTCAGCGCAATAATGCCAAGTGCATTGGTAATAAGCTCCGATTCCTAAAGGTTGGCTTTTATTTTCCTCGTATTCAATTCTTATTCATGTAGGCAAAACTTGACAAGCTGCACGTACCCACCGCTACAAATCTTATATATCACTTTAAAGCACATAAATATTATCAGTGTATAGGGTATAATTATAACGATTGTATATTGTATATTTCCGTAAAACGTTCTGTTAAGATTTCGATATTTATTAAGGCACATATTTATGTAAATCCTTATATTTAACTTGTAACCTTTTGTATGAGGTAAGGTTAATTTGCAAGATATAGACAATAAAAAGCTAAAATATTGAGTTTTTTATTTAATTTTTTAATATTAGCATGTTAATTTAAAAAATGACTACTGCATCCAATAAACCTGATTCTAGTTCCAATTTTAACAAGATAACGAAGCAAGACAACTTTCTGGCTTCACCAAGGCTACATGAAAGGTAAAAACAAAAGAGCTCCGTAATTACGTGTATGCGGTTGACATTCGAGCCTGAGGCGACGATCGGTGAAGTCCACGATCCCACGCGACTCGGGAAGCTGCGGTCTTTCTCTCAACCACAACAACTAGCGAGATCCCGGAGGCAAGTGGGTAATACGAGTACAATGGGTGTTAAGTGTTGCCAGGAATTTTAAAGAGTAGAATGCATTTTTAATAATTAATGGATTTTAAATCAAAATGGATATAGCTTATATATACTCTGATTTTATCACCTTTAAATTATAATTACGTATATAATTAGTGTACTAGTTATAAAACTAAAATGTCAGATTTTAATCTCCTAAAGAAGTACCTTCCATATGTATAAACCAGTTTTACTGCTCTTTATTTATAATGATCATCTTTGTTGTTTATTTTTAGTTATTACAGATGAACTTAAAATCAAGATCTTTTAATACAGTGAGTGTCGGTAATTATTATCATTTTGTTCAAGGATGTAACATTTTACTGTATACAATAATAAAATAGGACGCTCCGAATAAAACGGGCAATCTGGCAACACTAAAGCCAAGACGATAAAGACAATTTGTCGCATTTTTCTATATCAGCGTATAATTTATTACCGCTTCTGGCTGTGTCACGCGTGAAGTGTATGGCACATAAACGATGTGAAGCGTAAGAGGATAACCAGCTACGTGGCCAGACTTGACAACACTTCGCAGATTATATAAATCGTTGATGCTCTTTTTATTTTATAATTCATTGGAGGTGATAGAATTCTATGGCTGTAAGGCCGTACTATTGTCATACTTAAGATTTTGCTCAGATTTTCTTGTCACGTCAACATCTTATTTCTTTTGTATACACTCCTACTTTAATGTTTTCTTTGATATGGATGTATGGAAGCGAAGCGGTTAAAAGAAAATAAAACTACTATCGATAGAGCTAGAACTTTTGGCTTTGAAACTAACATGCTTAAATTACAGCATATTGGCGATAAGTCTAATAAAATTTAGAAGATGAAAAATTCCTCCCACCGATGGTACCGGTAAATGATAATTGCTCTAAATGCCCTGAGAATGGCGCGGGGAGTAGTTGTTATAATATGTTGTTACGAATATAAATAGTAAGTGGTATACAGTTGGCAAGAATACTAGTCATAATTTAATATAAAATAAAGAGGTTGATGTAGTTTGTGTGTCAGATGCAATCTCAAGAACTATCAGACCGGGTCTAATAGCTCTTTCACTATTTATTATTTAAATAGACACATTATATACATATATGTAACATTTACTCGACGATTTATTAGACGACCCGCGTGGCAGAGCGGTTATTATACCGGTCTGACGCGCAATGGGTGTCGGGTTCGATTCCCGGCCAGACAGCTATCTGAATGATGAGTTAAGATTCCTGTTCTGGTTTTGGGTGTTTGTGTATTCGTCTTGTGTGTGTCCATGGTACCCACGACACAGGAGAAAACCTTAGTGTGGGGCTATGAGAGTAGAAAGCGTGCGTGTATTTACAAATAAAGGCAAAACTGGGATACTCTACAGTTTATTATAAACACATACAGTTAGGTGGGTACAATACAATACCAAGAGGAAAAAATAAGTATATCAAGAGGAATTTTGCTTGTTTTTATATATAAGTATATACACGGTAAATAACTATTTGTAAGTGCGTATTTGAAGTTCACATCGAATGACGTGTGAATGGGGTTTATTTGTTTGTTTTTCTGCATTACATGCACTTGTGGCTTTGCGACACCCATAATTATAAATTGCATGCATTATAATAACTTAATGTATGAATCACTTATCTATAAAATATTATTATTTTCAGTTTTTACTCTCAGTGGCTGTGTAAATATCTTATATAACAATTTTTTTTTCAGGATAGTTAATAGGTTCAGAGAAAATGCAATCAATATGAGACATAAAAGTGTAAAATCATGGTAGCGTAAGTACGCAACGTACTCCTGTACGCAAATACGGAAGACAGACGCCAGGTGTGGGTACATATTTTTTTGTGGCGAAACACTCTAAATTTCGTGGGTCCTTATCTTTTGCGCCAGACGGGATAAAGAGGGTCTGTCTCCCCAAAATGCGCCATGGTTACGGTGTTTGATGCAATGCGGTGTTTGCATGATGATATAACTATGGATAAATAAAACTTTCAAGTCGATTTATTTGAAGTTTATTTAAATGCTGTAGTTTTATTATTTTCTATTTCTTTATAATATGTCATATCTATCATATCTTGTCTTTTTTTGTCGTTCGTTGGTATAAGGTATAAGTACGTAAATGTATACGACATTACATTTGGCGTTTTATATAAAATGGTTACTGGTAGGTTCCTATGTTATATTACAGATAATATTTATAATCACTTGAGTCAAATTTAAACAAAGTTGCGAATCTTATTTAACTTCGATTAGAGATAGGCGTTTACTTAGAAATCGTGATTGGAATGGGTAAGTAAGAATAAATTGTAGAGTCGCGATTGTAAATAGCAATTTAATCGGTTGAACTTATTTCCTGATTTGTGATTTATCGTCTGACTGCTAAATCATTTCCTTATCAATCTATATTTTTTCTGGTTTAAATGACTTATCGAATAAAGTCGTAATGTTGTAGATAACTTAACAAATATTTAATGAGGGCAAATTGTTTACACAATTTTTAGTATTTTAACATTATCGTTTTAATATAAGCTTTATACATAATTTGTTCATTACACGTATAATGTTGTTTGAATGTAATTTAGTCTTGTAATAAACCTGTTGATACTACATTATTATGGCTTCTTAAAAACTCATTAAATAATAGTTAGTGATTTTTACGATAATCACAAAGTAATTTGTGTTAATGATCTAAGCAACTAGTTATTTTACATTCCATTCAAACTTTTATACAGGATATTAAAACTATTTAAAATGAGGACTATTAACTTTTGTACTTTTTAAAATCATAATAGAAGACCAAGTAAAAGGACATAGATAAGAGTTTAATGTTATAGTCTGAAGGGTATGGTAAGGGTGTACATACTCGTATCAGATAACATTCCCACTAGTCTTCCGGGGTAGTAATACTACCGTATTGGCCACGGTGGTATTCCTGAAGACAAAAATCTAATCATATCTGGTGTTGATTACAAATGGCCATGGCCGGCAGTGGCCAGGTACCTATTAAGAGGACTGCATACATGATTGCTAATTCAATATTATAAAAAATATACATGCAAAAGTAGATTTTAGGCAGTCACCGTAATCTTATCATTTACAAATTGAACAGAAGTCCTATTAAATTGTCGATACATCAGATACGTACTTTGTTACCTGTTTACTTTGTGTGTTTCCTTGTTGGGAACCAATAGTTTCTTATAAGCTTCATTTAGTAGGTAAAAATGTAACACTTGTTATAAGTTTTACTTATTGTTAAAATACACTCATTGTATAAACAGCTTCAGTGTCTCACTCGTTCATTACGTTTGTTTACACTTCGTGGAAGTATCGTGTCACTGGAGTGTCGCTGTAAATCCCATTTGAGGAGTGAAATAACGATCGTTTAAACAACGTGAAGTTCAGTGATAATGAGTTGTTTTTATCATTTTATCTGATAACGTGTTGTATTTACGCTGCATAAGGTTTGAAGGTGTGGTGATGCGGAAATTCACAAGTGTTTAACTTTGTTCTTTATCTTGAATGCTAATAACGTATCTTTAAGTGGTTTAGAACTGTTTGGTTTAACTTAAAACCACTGAAGTGTGTTGTGTTGCCTTTGTACGCAGAACTTTTCTTTATTAGTATTGATGATATAAAGGTACAAAAGGTAATGATGCTCATTTTTTTTTCGTTTTCACTTCTGTGTATAGATTCGAACCTCGATTTTTATAATGACCTCATATTAATGACATTGTTACATTAATACAATAAAATATGAGGGAGTACACATGAAGGGAGCTGTAAATGTTAGTTTGATCCGAAATTAGCTCTACAATATCAGTGAGAAGATCCACGTTAATAGCCATAATCATAATTATCCGCGTTGCAGCAAACCAGCTGATTCGTCTATGAATTTTCGCCCACGTCGGAACAAATTTAATTATCTTGACATAAAATGACGCATACGCAATTACGCAGGATGTTGATAATGTCATTCATTCATTGCGTTCGTAATTTACTAACTCGGCTAATTGTTTCTTCTATTTATAAGAAGGGTAACGAATTACGCGGATGAGTCAAGTACTCCGTAATTATTTCGCGTTGCGGTCACCTGACCGCCTGACAAAATATTTAAGTAATTGCATTATACACCTGTATAATGCAAATACCTACTTAAATAATTTGTATCCAGTAGTGATGTAATGAATATTCGCATATTCGAATGTTTGCATCGTTTTTAGTTTATCGCATTAGTATTCGGTTTCGCAAGAATTATACGAATGTTTTGAGAATATTTAATTGCAGTCTGACAACGAAAAAAAATATCGTCAAAAATCGACATCCTCCGGCCTCCTACACCAAAAACTGTAAATAAACCTGGTGCTGCCGATGTTGGCGTCAATTTAGAAAAAAAAACAATATTCACATTTTGCATTGATCACATTCGCATTTGCATTCGCAAATGTTCAAATAATGTCATCACATCACTAGCAGGTATTATTATAATAAGAATGAAGTAGCAAAGAACATTCAGTTTACCTGATAGTAAGTGTCCACCCATGGATGTCTGTAAGCAATTTCATATAGAATGGAGATTCTATGCGTAGTCAATCATATACGCGTTGCTATTCGTGAGGACTTAGATGGTTGTCAATATAAAAATGAGCCGGTAACCACACTAACGAGTCGGTAAAGTCGAGACCACTCACTGTGTACTTGTGTCTGTTTAGTACAAAGCCTACTGGTCCTTTTCTACTAGAACATGGACGATATTTCGAAATTTTAGACTTGAATTGAAAATGTATTATTAATGATAAGCGATTACTAAACTAGGAGTATCAATTAATTTTCCTTTGTACTAACTTTCAATGGCATGGACAGGCCAGACTGTTTTTGTTGTAAGTATTGTGTCGTGTAAAATATTAAGCAAGAAATGTGAATGGCATGGAAAGCCTAGAGCATACTCGAATGTAGGTACTGCGATGAGCTAGAGAGGTTTGTTGGAGTAGGAGTAGGAGTTGTTTTGAAGGTGGTAGAATCAGTGTAGTTTGACCGGGGAAGCACCACCGGCACACCTATTTCTAGCGTGAAGCATTTCTTGCGTTTCGATAGAAGGGTGTGGTTGCCGGCACACCTTTACATGAGGCGACCATCATAGTCCTCGGGAGTAGCAACGCATATGTGATTGCCTTCAGATGGAACCCATGTTCTGTTTGAAGTTGATTATAGATGTCCATAGGCGGGAGTGACCACTTACCATCAGGTGGATTGCTGCTCGTTTGCTACTTCAATCAGGTAAAAAAGGAAATATTAGGTTTATTTATTTATAACATATAAATAAATATGTTGAAAGTTATCAAAACAAAAAAAAAATAAAAAAAAAAAACGAATTAGAAAAATACTTATTACAATGATTCTCGAAATTTGATAATCGGCAAAGTAGGCATTTGTATATACAGACCAGTGTATGTTATCAAATAGATTAGGTATATTTCTAGGCGAATGGCGACAAATTGTCTAGTTGCGTTTACTACGTTAAATACCTACATAACATGTCTATACGTATGCGTAGTATCTATTCATAAGTTTTTATCCCCTGATGCAGAGGGTGTTATTATATTTGAAGCCTATCTGTCTGTAGCACCGCAGCACCCAAACGTACGAACGATTTTAATACGTTTTTTGTTTTACTGGGGTGGTACTTAGCTGTGTTTTGACGGGTAATGATGATGTCAATGACCCTGGGTAGGGGAACTTTGGTCAAAAATATGCCTGTACTTGAAACGAGAAGTCACTTTAAAAATGTAATCAAATATTACATAATAGTAAGATATATCACATTGTGTTGAAGATATGGAAGTATCATTTTTGTACCTTTTTTATTGACGTTCTATATACATCATGCAATAAAGCAATTTGATACTTTACTATCGACAATTTGGTTAACGTCACGCTTCGCTGATATTGCTTTAATTTATAATATTACAGGTCAAACACCTCGAACATTATACAACATACTTAAACTTGATATATTTTACTAACAAACAAGTAATTAAATGTGTACCTACTAATCAATTTATTTTATCGTCGTCAATATAAATAGCAGATACTTCAAAAAAGTTAAAAAAGAAACAGTTTCAGAAATATCACGTATTATGACCCTTTAAAAATATTGGTAGGTTACTTCAGCGGTATCGCCCCCTTCGTGAACGTCTACCAGTAATCAGTATCCTATATGTTGATCCAGGCCATAAACTATCTGTGTGCCAAATTTCAGCCAAATCCGACAGGTAGTTTTTGTGTTCAAGAGTAACAAACATATAAACATTCGCATTTATAATATCAATAAGATGTATTTTTGTGGTGCGCGCCGACCGAATCCAGAAATTCCGTAGTGAAAAAAATCTAACACCCCGCACTCCGCCTACCATGTAGCGCGGCCGAGCGTTCGCTTAACGTGTATGTATATGGTACGATCCTCGCACGGATCGAGACGAGCTGCTTGAAAATCGGACGAATATGTAAGCAGCTATTCGTAAAAAATTGAATTAATATCAAAGAAAAAAAATACTGCATAAATAATTCCATAAGTTATGCTATGCAATAGTTTACCGCAGTAGTCCCCGAGTGCCGCACGTTTTTTTTATATCATCGTTACTAAGGCATGTTCCATATCCGCAGTTTTGATTAGCACGTTCTTGCGGGTCAAATTGTTATAACCTTACCAATTATAATAGCCGTTACAGTCGCACTATTACAAAGGAGCCGTCTTATACGTTACATTTTGTTTTTATCAAACGATGTTATATGAATATACGTGCTCGTTATTTTGTACAGTCATGTTATGTATAATGTTAAGTATGGAAATGACACAGAAATTATTTATAAATTATATTATGTCATGTCTGATTTACCTAGGTTCATGTTATAGGTAAGACCCATAGAGTTCGATATCATATTAGGGAGTTTTTAGTCGTGGTATGCACAATTGGGCTATATTTAAATAAATTGCAGCTTCCTATCTCAGACGTTTACTATCTAAGACTTATGCTACTTATGGTGAATATAGTTAGCAGATTTACGACATTAAAACTAAAGTTAAAACTTTAAATTTATTCAATCGTTCAATTATATAGTCGTAGATATTACTATTAAATATGTACGTCCCATATTCCAGGACATCCATTTTTGAGAATACAATCTACTCTATTACTATTACCGCTTGGACTAACAAAAAGCATAGAAAAATTGATTCTGGTGTTATGAATCTGGTTAATATCAGATTTAAATAAAAGATCGTTCTTGGTAAAGTTTTTGAGTCGTCATAATAATTCGAGGCATAGTTAAGTACATGTATCAAACTAACCTTTATAAGCAGAAACACCCGGTTTCTCTCGTGTCCGGCATTTCTTTTCTTTTAAGCAGAAAAAGTGTGTGTACATTTAAGCCCCTAATTGATCTTGTTGACTTCCCGGAGTACCATTAATCCTTCCGTGAAACTCGTGGTCAAATCGGTCGGTAGTTTCTAAGATTAGTCCATATCGACAGACGAACAAAAAATACGAACTGGATTTTTTATTATTAGGTATCGCAATCGCTATAAGTTAAATAATTTCATTTATTTAAATATTATAGAGTAACTTTATTGTGATTGTTAAATTTATTACACAAAACTCGAAATTAATAATCGACATAAAACTATGAAGCATTTTTTGTGAATCAGATATTTTATTATTAGAAATTCATTGCTGTTCTACTTAGTTCGTGCGAATTACGGTTAAATATTATATTTAAGATACGTAATTGTTTACCGTACATGTTTTGATAAACGAACGTGCGTAATTTTTCTGACATACTGGCATAATAAAAAGTATATTTTACAAGTATTGTAATACAAAACAAAGGAGGACAACGTGCTTCTCTCTACATGTGCCCCGTAGAAAGCGTCGACTTCGTGGTGCGGGCTCACCAATTGCTTACCCGCTAGGGTGGCCATTTTGTTATTAATGATTTAGACAGCCTCACAATTTTGTTCTAACTTTACTGTTGTTTGATGAACCTGTTTGGTTACGCCGAAAATGAATATATCAAAGGTTGTGTTACCTTTATTGGGAATTCTAAAATTCTAAATTTTACTTACTCTATTATTAGTTTCATTTTCTATTTCCGTTACAGTTTTAAATATAGTCCTTGCAGTCCATATTAAGTCATTTAGTAGACTTTATTGATGGATTGATTTATTTATGCATCTGGTGAAAAAGATGCTGCCTTAAAGGAATACATCCATATCGTTTCAATAATAACTAATACTAAACTTGGATATTGTACTCATAAAACTTTTTTCATCAAAAACATACGACTTCCAAATAAGTGAAAGCTCTATAGTTCAGGAAATTATAAACGCATATGGAACCTATTTTTGTGTCAACAATACGCACACACTCGCCCGCGCTCCCCCAAGCCCCATAGCCACGGCTTTTTGTAGTAACGTGCTCAACCCACTGTACAATATTTACGGTTTATCCAAACTTCAACTTTAATACTCACCAAATATAATAATTCAGCGTTTAGGCAATCCGTTTAATGTCACTATCCCTTCACTCACAGGTCATCGCATTGCTGAGATAGCAAATTTCATTGTCACCGTTTATAAATAACACTTAATTCATAGATTCACAGTTAAACAGACCACTAAACACATTTGTATCACAAAATTTGTGCGTGTCGTAGAGATCCAGAAAGTTGCGACCGGTTTCCGAGTTGATCGTAAGTTGGTTGGTTGTTTACAGTGGCGAGCTTGCGATGCAGCGAGTAAGTAGCACGGACGTACACTCGCAACGCACTCGGCAGCGGCACTGGCGCGAGCGGAGTAGCGCGGGGGGCGCCACACTCGTAGCTCGAACTTGCCCGACAGGCTTCTCTATCTCTTTTCCATGCGCGTGCGCCGATCGCGTCGTTGCCACGTTCAACTATTCTATAGCTACAACGGCGTGGCCAGCGTTACTGTATTTTTTTTGTTTTGTGTTGACACTTTTAAATGGGAGACTATAAAATAGAAACGTACTTCGTCGAATAGCTTTGGGATGTAACGATGATAGAGTAAGGAAACTTTCTCAATATAGTTGAGTTTGTGTAAAACTATGTGATACGAAGCTTTTAAATATGAATGGTTACAAAATAACATTAAGATATGTAACAATTCCACTTTTTCTAAGTAGGGTAAGATGAATTAATCCGAGCGAGTTCTCTAAATCATCGTTTTCTACGAATAAATTTCTGTATGACATAATTTTATTTGGACATTAATTTTTCTATTTTTACGTAACTTTAATTTGAAAGTGCCGCTCAAAAAGTTATTCTTTCATGTGTAACTTATTACCCCGCGAGCGTGGTAAACTAAAATATTGTATCTTGTCTTGGAACTTATTAGGGACGTGTCAGGTGCTACCATATGGGCCGATACCTGCGACCGGTATTATTATTATCTCTACCTTTGTCAGGATTATAAAATGGGTTCTTTATTTTGTATTGTGTTGTTAGCGGATATTCCACAGTGGTGAAGAAACTTAACTCTAGAAAATAATCTCTGGTAACGTTTGTAAGTCATTAAATATTCCTATTTATAAGCTTCGTTTAAATCTTTTGATTAGATTAGAGCTTAATTTAAATAAAAGAGGATTGCGCTGACCTACCCCAACTGCACGGTTGGGTAAATATAACACATTGAACATTACGGTTTGATAAATAAAAAACTACTTGAATGGCGATTCATGATTTTTATTTAAATTAAATTTAAATAAAATATATAAATATATATTAGCATAAATATACGTTCATTATGGTCAGCTAAAAGTTACTGTTCGTTGTGAAGTAGAAAATTTTGAAATATGTGTAACTTGCAGAACATTAACTTAAGTGAACTGTATCATGGAGTCTGTTTTATAACAATGTTACCCATTTAGTACGTTTATTCGGTAATTAGATATGTTTTGACATGACAAGAGGGAACTTGTGACAGGCTAGTGGTAACGATATCCATGCTCGCTCAGCGGGCGGCCAGCACAACCACTCTGTCTAATTAAACCAACATTGCCTTCATTGTAACATTACAATGATGCCCATATTTTGGAAAAACATCATACTAGTACATTGTCGCACGTTTCAACATACATTTCAAATATTTTTTGTTCTTATTGTCCATTTACTATCGTTTTTTGCGATAGGACATACCTATTCATCGTGGACAATGTCCCGTTCACATCATTATTTCCAGGGTCCCTAATTGTTCGTATTTTATAGCGGTTTGTTTTTGTCCAAATATTGCTGAATACCGTTTTTACGTCGACGTAAAAACCTTTTACTGTTTTCTAAACCACTGGAGATTAGGTTTTATTTTTATTCTATACTTGTTTTCCAATATTTATAAAGATATAAACGTATAACTGAAACTAATATTTGGCTGTGGACAGTTTGTCGTTAACAAGCGTCCAGTATACCTCTTGATATGTAAGCCTAATGTATAAATATATCAATGCTACAAAGTTAACTTGAAGAAATTCAAATTTATGATTTTATTGACGCAAGCGGATGGTGGCAACTTGATTCTGGTTAAAATATTCAATAGGCTGTCCTCTTTTTATGACTGACGGAATAAAAGAAAAAGTTTATAGTTTGGACCTTTCGGTAGCAGTATGCAATATTACGCGTGGAGTAAATTCGTAATTGAATTAACAACCTTGATATTTTAAAAGCCAAACCAATTCGCACTTGGCCAGCGCGGTGGACTGTGGCCTAAAACTCTCTCATTCTGAGAGAAGATCCGTGCCCAGCAGTGGGACAATAATGGGTTGACGAAAGAGAAAAAACAACCAGGGAATTTTTAATCATGGCTACCATGTATAGAAAGCGTTCGTTCTAATCCCACCATACCAGTAATACTTTCCGCGAGGACCTACGCAATCTTGGAAACACTTAGATACAAAATTAGATTGAAACTTGTTGTCACTTCTTACCTAAGCAATTGCAAAGTACGTATAGTAATAGTAATAAAAAAGAGGTTAGTTATTTTGAAGTCAAAGCTATACTTTCATAAAGTTACAAAGCATTTATTTTACATCTTAATATGAAGCAAATATGGCTCCTTAACGTAAAGCTCTACGTATCGAGCGTCTTTCTTCGGAATAATATATTTCTCGAGATAAGCAAAAAGAGGTCCCAGCGACGTTAGATAGGCCGAGCAGGTAACGCTGGCGCCCGCTGCGTTACCCCGCATTTGTCTGCCACATCTGCCTATCTTACCCAATAACCGTCAGGATGCTCGCCGTAAACGCATAAAATCATTTCTTTTATGGATAACAAATACGACCACCTTAACATTGAGAACTTTTCATATATTATTATCATACATTATATCTTAATAAGTAATTAGATAGTGCTGCTAAACTTAATATAATCTAAGTCGGATTATCTGCACCAAGATGCGTCGAAATTGAAAATTGTTAATTGAACAAGCTTTTTCGATGTTCCTTTAACGAATTAATTGTGAGTGATCTGGATTCTTTAAAAGTCAACATTTTTGTAACTTGTTTTATTTTAGGGCAGAAATAACTCTTAGAAGAACATTAATTTGGGAAGATACAACTGCGAAATTACTTCAAGTTGGTGTATTTTAGCTCCGAATTACGCTATCTGATATGAAACGGTTTACGATCTCGCCGGAGCCTATTTGCATATCAGCGGGTGTGGTTCCCGAGTGCGGTACAATCCGGGGACAATATATTTCAACGAAAGACGTCGCTATCTCCTCCTTTTGTACAATACAGTACCGAGAAAGGTGCAGGCAACTGGCGCTTTGCCATGGTATAGACGCTTTAACTAGAATCGTGAGAAAAAGTCAGCAATCAGTTTTTTATTTTTAATCTGGTGCTTATTTGTGTGTAAAAAATACTCATTTTACCGTACCGGGATAAAATTTTACAGTGACCCACGTTATACAATTAATTTCAGGCCAGTAACATCTCACAGTGCCGAGTGGATTTAAATAGTACCTCTCCCTTCTACAAAATCCAGGTGATGAGCAGTCGCACCTTCCTACGATACATCAACACCAATTGTTCATTATCAAAACATCACCAAAATTATACTACATGTGGTGACAATTGGCAAAGCCAAAGGGCTTATTTTTAAGAGTTGATCTCAAAGGACTAATAAATCTTTGAAACAGGACAGCCACATCTATTTTAAACTTGCAGATTGGTAAAACGTCGCTTAAGTTCTAACACCGCGGATCTCATAATTAGCAACTTTTCAGGAGAGCAAATAAACTGTCCCAAATAGTTATTTTTAATTCTACAACTACCAAATAATATATTGCGTTTAAAACATTAATATACTCATATTAAAATAATATTTTTTATGAAAATGTAACATGTTCCTATATTATTTTGATACCATTATTTCATTAACTCAAAATGGACATTTTTTGAGTTACGCGGTGTTAGAACTTAAGCGACGAAAAATTATTACACAAGAACGCAAAATTATAGTGCTAAACAAATAAAATGAAAGCTAATAAAAACCTGTTAAATAAAAAATATACTTATATATTTGTATTATGATTTTTCGCCAACAATTTTAGATGTTACCAAATTAAAATTACGAAAAAAACAATCCCAAAAAATTACATTACTATTAAAATACGTTTAAATATTCTCAGAGACAAATTGGCAATTGCTGATAACTTATTGACTAATCTTGTCGTCAAAATTATTTATAAATAAATGGTTTACTTATTTATAAGCTGCTTATTTAACTTTTATCAATTTGACTGTATCGATTTAGTCATTAATATTTGCAAAAAGACTATTAATTCCTTTCCGGAACTAAATATGTCAAAAAGGATGTCCAAGTTACTTCCGTTTTGCAGACGACGGCATCAAGAAACGAAGAGAAAGAACGTGAAAAAAATCATTCAATTGCACGTAGATAGCAAATCAGAAACATCCTCGTTAGACAGAATAAAATATATCTCGGCGGGAAATTGCATATCGCAAGGAAAATAAATAAAAGTTTAATCAGACCACGCTAACGATGTCGCTCGACAGTATCTAAATTATATTTTTACGCTTAGGAAGAAGACGATCATAAAAAATATTCAATTGCTATGGAAGATTAGAGTCAGTTACATCTTCGTAAAGGCGTAAATGGTTATCTCCGTATATAGCGAGGAAGATGTCACTTAGATGGGCTTAGCTAACGACACCGAACGACATTTCAGCTGCCAAGAAACCCGGCTGCGTATACAAAAGGGGATACAATACCGACGGAAGTTACTTTGTAATTTCCTTTATGTATAAAAGGTTTATATATGTGTAATTACACTGTAAAAAGCTCAAAAAGTAAACACCGAACGACTGACTGACCGAACGACACGCGAATGACAAAAATTCTTACCTTAGTCATCATATTTGATAATAATTTTAATTTGCATATTACGCAACACTAACACTACTGTTCACTTCATAACTTTGTCATACTTTGTGAATTTAAATGCAATTGCAATCTCTATTGCAGTCATAATTTACAATTTGTTATAGGTAGGTACTACATACTCTCTTAAAACATCAATTTATTTATCTCCTTAATTAGGTATTTTCGTTTTTGTGCCTTAATCTTAAGATCGTTAACAACAATTTAATAGTTCTATAAACAGTTCTATTGCGAGATTGTAACAGCTAAACTCTGTTTAACGACAATTGTGGGATCATTCAAAGCGTGGTTTTGTATCCCCTTTGCATTTACGCAACCGGGCTACATCTCAGACCTCCCAGATAAGACGCATAGCCCCCATTTGTCATTACCAACGCGGGCTTGCGTTCGTTGTGCTTAAATTAATATCTTTTCCGGCGAACCAAATTGCACAGATAAAAAATGGATTGCCTAAGCAAAGTTTTTTGCGGAATTGAGGTGGAATATCTTATCCGACGTTTGCGAAAACTTCATCTAATTGTAAGACATTATTCCTGCCACTGTGAAGCGATGGAAAAGTTTTTAAGATAGCGTTAAGATAGCATGAAATATTTTAAAAGAGTTTTACAGGTTTAAATATGTGTTCAAGATTACAAGTTTTAAAACGAATAGTTCTGACTAGAATTAATATGTGTTCTTGTGTGACGGAAGTCAACTTACACACGTACACTGGTTATGTATTTTCAAATAAACATGTCTTGTAGGAGTTAAGCATCTACTATATGAGGTCGATCTTATGCATGTGTCATAAGAGGCGTATTAGCGGCCACCTGTATAATCATTAGCTGAATCAACTTGCATAATAATACATCTTATAGGTCGGTGAGTGGATCAGTAAGACCATTACTAATTTATTAGCCAACTGTGTTAATTATAAGATTTCCGTTTAGCGATTTAGCAAGTCCGTTTGGTCACCGTTTTATTAAAACGGGTCATGCGAAGAGTTTCGAAAAATATGTCAGTGGAAAGCAAATTGGCTTGTTAACAAGCATACATGTTAGTTCGTTAAAACTGCAATCAATGCAGTCAGCGGTTACAGTATCATAGTGATACAATAGGTACAGTCGATCTAATTCCAAACAAATGCAAATTGAGTGAGCAGGTATGTCGTTCTGGACATCCGCTTAATGGTCCAACATTGTGTCGGGTGTGCTAATGGCCTCATAATTGGTACGAGGTTACCGGCGGTTGTCCACCTCGACAGGATTAAATGCCCTTGGACTATTAAAGGACGCTTAGACTATTTTACTGCTTTAAGTATTAAAGTACGTTTATCTTTCATTATGTATGAAGTCTCTAACTTTTTGATATTAATATGCTAATCTTGAATGTGGCAGAACTCTTTGGGGTTAAAATGCGGTAGCACCGCTGCCACATCTATTTATGCCTAATTTCAGCAGTGTTAAGCGGTGCTGTTGTGGTAGGGATACATATTTGTCCGAGGTGTTTCAAATTGGTCCTCCGGAGTAGTATTCACTTACAGCCAAATTCAAGTATGACTCTCTAGCTTATCTGATTACATTTGCCCATGAGCGACAGTGGCTACTTAAAACCTATGGGTGTCCGGTAAACTGCATGCTCCTTTGTTAAATATTAAAAAACTTATTGCTTTGAAATAAACTGTAAAGCTGTATTTTATTTGAAGGCTGCATTCTAGTTTAGCGCTGAGAGGTATGAAAGTGTCTGTGGTCGGCTTCGGACAGGATTTCTCTTCCATTTGGAGTTAGATAAACAAAATCATATTCCTCGGAAGTTTGTAATCACTTTATCGTATTCTCCTCCTTTGACTGTTAGACATTCATTTATTTCAACGCTACATGTTGAATTATTTTGAGCGCAGATTAAGAGATAACAGTATCCAGTAGGTATGTGTACTCATGTCAGCTGTGTCCTTGTCCAGTCCGGTGCAGGAAGCCGCTCATTGTGTCTCAGTGACCCGCGACCATTGCGCGGTTCATGCTACCGTGTAATGATAGGTATTGGTCATCCTCTGACAAAGTCCATTCAGTTTTACACTTGTTTTTTTTATATCAAAAGAAGAAACAAGCACGCAGTACATATGATGGTGAGTGGTCATTGCTGCCTGTGGAATTCTGCTACCAGTCAGTAACCAACGTTGAATCTGAAGTCACATGCATAATACACGCTTTGCTATTCTATAATGTTCATCTCGTATGAAAGTAAGCCAGCATCCTCATCCTTCTATCTAAATCCAAGAACCGATTCACAATAGAAAAAGGTTTGGCGATGATAGGTATACAGTCGCCTAAACCGTATCTTATAAGTTTACCACCTTTCAGTTTCTATTTCTCAAACTAAAGGCAATGCATTAACAAAATATCAGCGTTTAAGCAAGCGACTCAACCTGGGACCGAATCCTATGAGAACTTATTTTGTGATAAACAAGAAATGTAAAATTTGAATAATCTAAGATAATGAAGTGTTGAATAGGTACATGAAAAACAGGATCAAGCGCGGACAAAATCGTGGGTTAAAAATATGTAGGTAAGGTTCCAATATTCCAGACATTCTTTACATTAATAATCCGATTAAGTATGATTACTTATTCTTACTTACTTCAATGTAACTTTTTAAGCCATGAGAACCTAAAAGAACTATGAAAGCTGTTTTTCGCTATTAAGCTTTTTTTGCCATCTGCATGATAAGACAGGACACAAGAATTAACCCGAGTTGAGTACGTCATTTGCATATTATTGCAGTCTGTACGACGGGATGATATATTATGGGAATAAAAATTACTTAAGGGGTGTGCAGTGTCCGGATGCTCTTACGACGTGGTAATTATTGGGTGACGTCACGATAGCTTACTTCCCACGCGTATGCGGTCTTATCGTAACAATTAAATCGCACTGGCCTGCGCTGACCGGACCTCCGTCGCCACCTCACTTGACTGAAGAAGCTTAATTATGTGTTTATACTAATGAACACTATGAGCCATACCAAACGGTACCCGTGGCATCGGTATACGAAGAAAACGGTTTCATTAGAATTGATCGAGTGTTTTTGAAGACATTTTAGTCTATTAAACACACCGCCTAGTATGGGATAATAAAGATATGTAAGTTTAATTCACAAACATCTCAAGATAAGTTAAAATATAATACAAGTACCTACAAGATAAAATTTTATTATGAGAGCTAACATAATGATTGTTACGTATACATAGAATTACATCTATCACTTGTAAATATATGTCTAAATGTGTTTATATAACATTTTTTGTTAGTACTTACAATAGTGAGAAAAAAGTCTTAAGTAATTAAAAATGTAATTATATCTAATAACATTTTGATGTAACTTCAAAGAGCTATTAAGAATTATAATGAACTCCGTGTCGCAATCGCAGAATCGCGCAATCAAAAAAACCAACATATCATTTAGCTACAGTCGGTGAGAATAGCTGTATGTACTTCCGCATTAATCAATCTATTATGTTGCTTACTTGGCTTCTCAAGTAGGAAGGAACTAAGTGTACATGATCAATCATGAGTGCGGTGTGTGAGAAAATAAGTACATAAATGAATCGACGGCCGTGAGATTCAACAACAAAAATGCAACGCTAAATGCAATTTCCCAGCAGACACATAAATAAATTTGTTGGGAACCGCTTTGTGTCACATAAAAACACAGTGTTAGTTACTAATCAGCTAGGATAAGAGATAAGGACAATGGACGATGGAGTTCCCACGAGGTACAATGGTCCGAGCAAGTGTACCTCAATCGTTTGTTCGCACGAATGCGATGGCCGCGTATACCAAATTTGTTTATGTTAGGGATGCTTAACATTTAACTGTCGTTTACGCCGACGTTTAATGCAACATCGTTTGGCATCCATATTGCTGCCCGACTGCAGGCATCAATAAACTTAAGTTAAGTCTTTTATTTACGAAGATCTAAACTGATAGAAAAGATCACAGATGAACTTTGCTCTCCATCTGAATCCGATAGTAATAAAAACAATTCAATAATTTATAATGAGCTCGTTACTGTTTCATTTTTGGGTGCAAGCTCGTATTGATAATGGTTAAGATCAAGAGTTATTATAGTTTATAACATATTAAATAACATAGTAAATATACTTTTGAAAATGTTATGAAGTACTTACATGATTGTAATGAAGTAACCTTTAATAATATCATTTAAGAAAACTATGCGTATGAATCAAATTCGTATTATAGTCTAATTTGTCCAGTCGTCTATCATGCTATTTTCAAATATTTTCCTGAAGATGTACTAGTATCGAATATGTAGCAAAATCTCTGTTCTTTACATCAAAGAAACAATCAATTTTATCACATAGAGTGACATAGGTGTTTCTGAGGCGATATTCTTTCTCGTGGACAGTAACTTTATTACCTATGATCGATGCCCCTTTGTGACGACTTTAGCAGATTCAATACAAGTTTCATGGTTGGTTTTCTCCAAATATTGTTATTTATATCACGTTGAAGTCAATTGAAATATATTGCTGTATAAGTACTTGGGAATATACAATGTCATACCTATATAAAATTGAACCAGGAATCGCGCGTACAGCTCTTTTGATAGTACGTTGACACTGGCGTGTATGGAATTATAGTGTAATACAAACAGAAGTGTCCCACCTGAGGTCAGCTGCATACACAATGGTATCAATTCATCCATACAACACTCTCAATATTAGGCTCATATCCAAGCTATTAGGCCTTAGAGGCCCTAGTGGGAGCCCTTGCGTTTGGCACGCATAGCTATTGGTGAACGCATTGATTGATAGTGTTACATACTCCTACGACATCCACGATGTCACGCTGGACTGGTGTTATTTATCTATACCTATCGATCGTTAAAATCAAAAATGGTTCATTTATGAATCCCTTCCGTACTGTATACTGGTAATCAGAACATGGCGCTTAACGTATAATACAGAAACAACTGAGGCGGTAGAGCTTCAAAAACGGACTACGAAAAAAGTTCGAAAGTACGAAAAAATATGGTAACTTATATCACGATAAAATACTTACTAGGTACTACCGTCGTAGTTACCTAGTAGTATATGGACAGGCTTGTAATTAAAATAGCTAATGTGTATGCAATACTGTTTTATGCGTAACACAAAGGTATTGGGTTGCGTGTAGGTATGTAAGCCACTTTCATAACCGACCACAATACTCATATTGCACATCTATCTGATTACTAACATGAAAGTGGATATACGGATGTCCTGTCTGCGAATTCAGTTATTTTATATAGTTTGTAACTATACAAATAAAATGGTCATGTCCGTAATTCAAAAAATGCCAGTTTCTAAGCTCGCCGTCACTTAAATTGTAAAAAATATAAAATATTCTTTTTATTTTTTCTGTTTTTAAAGGGTGATCTTAGAAACGACTAAGCCAACTTCGATGGAACTTTCATTTTTTTATACGATTGAAATAGCGACGAATCATGCAGTCTACGCCTATGGACATCTACCATGAACTTCATAAAGAACAAGAGTTATATGTATATCTGAAGTCAGTTACAGATGCGTTGCTAGTCCCGAGGACTAAGATAGTAGTCTTATATCAAAATGAAGCGCCATTTGGCAAATGAGCGGCATTGAAGACAAGTAAGTTTTATTCAGTCGAAAAAATGTGCTTTTTGGCATAAATATTTCGGATTACTGGGTAAAATATAAAAACCCAGCGTCGTTGTACACGCGAGTCAAGTCACGCGAGGATGCCTGTTTGAAATATTTCGCAACGTTTTGTGTCAGCGGACAGCGGATGTCCGTAATTAGATGCGACACTATTAACTCTACAGACACTAGCGCGCTAAATTGATACCAGCTTGAAACACTTTTCTCTTGGGTTTTATACCGAAGTATATATTTCTATAAAAGATCCTATATTTATAAGATCGTCATATTATTCAACACATCAAAGTATCCATCAAAAAAAGTCAATTATTATTGGTAATAAGGCTGAAGGAAATATTTAACTAAACCAATTTACAAATAATAAAAAAATGTTTCACTGAGTAGCTCTTCCCAAGTATTCCCTGTAACAAATCACCAGAGGTCAAACTTACAGGAATTAATATTTATATATGTAAAATACCTATAAGAGAATTGTATAAGCTGCAAGTAGATGTACAAATAATCATATATATGCTTGACTATGAATTGAACCCGGAAACCTCAGCACGTGAGATCGATATGATAACCACTGTCTCAAGTACTTAAGTATGTAACTGTAATATGTTATTCATTAAACCACAAAGACTTTCATAAGAAAATTAGAAGAGTTTCTGAGTTTTACGTGAATATTCGGGTATGTAATAAATTCTATCACAAATAAGCATATCTTTGACGTCTTTATAAGTTCATATTGTTGCTTTTCTCTTTGATTTACAATTCGATTTTGCGGAATGCCGGCCACATGTGGATAGAACCCGCGTATTAAAGTGGTAATACACGTGAATGAGCAAGGAGGTTAGTGGGAACCGTAACATAATATTGCACTAAGCTTCTGTCAGAATAAAAACCATTTATCGTCCAATACGGTACATTATTCGCTTTAAGCTTCCACTGTCTACAAACAGTCCCGTTACATTAGAGAGGCAGAAACCAATGGTCGCAAACGACAGTGTGATAAATTGATATTTGTAGACGTGATTCAATTGGTTTTTATAAGCTTTGTATTATCTTCGCATTTGTATGTATGTTTATAGATCTTGGAAGGAAATTTGACACACTTCCTGATGACCGATTGAGCTAACATTTTGCATACGCATGATTAGTTTCTAGCTACGTTATTCTAAATCCAATATGGCCGACCCCGATGTTTATGAACCCCATAATATATGAAATAAATAAAAAAGTGCGAAGAACACGAAAAAATGACTTCGCACGTTTAAAAAAAATTGTTTATTTACACATTGAAACACTGACAAACGAATTGAAACAATGAAATGATTTAATGTATGTCTTCACGAAAATGTAAATTGTATAAATATACCATGAATAGTACCTATTGTTAATTTATGCACTGATTCCAAAATGTTAGTAGCGGTAATAAAAGCCAAAATTTGTAACTAACGCTTTCTTTAAACGGAATACGACTGTAGAAATTAATTAAATTAACAAATTAAGAAATGAACGTTTTGCATTAGGAAATAGTAGGTGACTAACAGTTTAGAAATTTCTTTTGCTACAGTTATTTCGGTTAACTAGATTTTTATGGTCGAAATAAAAATCATTTTTCTACGTTTCTAGATATCTAGTTAAGATTGCCGTAACATGCCGCATGCGAGCTAGACCAAGAAATCTCTTAGCACGTAATTGAAAGCGTAGCGGGAGTGGCGTTTAACCTAAATTATTTGATTGCCTATCACGTCCTTCCTGCGAGCCCTATCGAGCCATCAGAGACGATCTCCACGCCTTAGACGGTATGTCACCAAGTGAAATTATTAAAGGTGGAATAATGTATCATTTTTAATTCTATTCTGTTTAGCTATTGGAAATCAGGCAATATTTATATGTGATGTGTTACACGCTTACACGCTTTCTACACTCACAGCCCCACACTAGGATTTTCTCCTGTGTCGTGGGTAACATGGACACACACAAGACAAATACACAAACACCCTGATCCAGAACACGAATCTAATCTCGTCATTTAGATACCTGTCTGGCCGGGAATCGAACCCGGGACCCATTGCGCGTCAGACCGCAAGACATTAAGTAACACGATGACGTAAACGATTTAGCTGCGAAAGTACACAATTACCGTCCGAAATAGGCTGTTAACTAACAGTTGTTAATTAAAAAAGTTATAATCACAAGAAAGTTATATTATGCAGAATTAGGCTTGCCGATAGTTACCGTGACATTATGAGACATAAAAATATGTGTATGAGCAAAGAAGGTGAATATTTTATCAGTAGATATACATTAAATTTATGTAGCCTAAATTTGGTTACCGCAACTTGTGAAAATAAATACGTTCATAGAATTAATTTGCGATTATGTGATTCGTTGAATACTATCGGCAGCAGTATAATTAGTATTAGGCTCGCATAGGCTACGTATTACATGACAAGTTTCAATTAGATTGCGGTATTTTGTTCGTTAACAACACATGATGTTGATAAATACACGAACAAAAACGTTACATGTGCGCAATATGAAGCAAATCATTAATCAGTGGTGTATTTATAGTGTACTTCCGCGGATAAATAGGTTTTATACTGATGTTCACAATGAACATAAAATATCTTTAACTTTTTAAAGAAACTTTGCATTACCTTCGACGTAAAATTGGCTATGTCAACTTTGCTAAGTGTATTGTGTAAGACTGTATTTAAGACTACTTCTCGTCAATATTTTATCAACTCCTAAAATTACACTCAGGTAGATCATCAGTACAACATCATTTAAAAATAATGTACGTATTGGCATAATATAATTTGATATAACAATGAACTGAATTAGGATCCAAACGTGGTACCGAAATTGGGAGATTACTATAAATATAGGTACTTTACTACTACTATAATTATAGGATTTTGAGAAACTCCTGAATTTTGCGTATGGATTTATTATTATTACAATTGAAGCCTTTCGAGTTTGAAATATATGTTGACATGGTCTGTCCTATATTGTTCTGCGTTTATTGCTCATTCTCTATCTCTATGAATTGTAGGTATGTGCAACTTCCGAATCGATAGTACTTGAACTATATCATGTCTAAAAATAATTCTGTTGCAATACATATTCATTAAACTCGATAATACCTATATTGTTAACCAAAATGTGTAGTGTGGTGTCGGTCTTGAATAGAATCACTCTCATTTCGAGTGGATGCCACTGGAGGCGACTTAGGGAATATATGCAGGATTTGGGCAGCTTTCCTGTTTAATATCAACTGCGGTGCCAGGCTTTGTGATTGTCATCATCTTAGTCCTTGGAACCCACAACGCATCCACGGTCAAGCTCTGATTGTATTCTTATGTTATCTGGAGCTAAATGAAGTTGTCCATGAGCGACAATGGCCACTAACCTTCAGTTAGACTATATGCTCGTTGGCCTATAGTATAAAAAAGTTATATTCAAGTAAATAAAATTAACTTGTTACTTGGTAGCCACTGATTGACGCAGAGATTTTGCTACTGAACTCTTACACAGTAAGATATACCATTGAGCGTGTTCTAGTGTTCGCGGAACGTCTAAAATAAGCCGAATGCAGCCGATTTGCGTTTCCTTATGATAGTTGAGGCTTTTCGCACTAGTTGTGTAGAGATACCTACTAGAGAGGCGATTATTGTTGCGCGATAAAACGGACGTGATTCTTCGTGTGTTAGGATTTGAAACACGAATAGGTTAGGTTAGTTTTTTTGTATGCTTATCAGACCGCGTCAAAGGAAGAGTAATGTTTTTCTAGCGTTTGTATGTGTGTCATGCGCATGGATTGTAATTCATGATATTCATTGAAATCGACTAAGTTATCAGTGGCATAAGCTAAACTTTTAAATATGATGCCTGCGATCTAAAAATGTAAGTTTTTTGTTAATGTACGAGTAAAATATAGGTCTACATGCAAATTAGTAAATATATCATTACACGATATATATATTTTAATAATTTTACATTGCTATTTTGACGCAAAATCCAAAAAAATCATTAAATTAAATAAATTATCGTATTATAAAAACCTCGCTGCTTAAAAACAAACAACTGAAACTGAAGGCAATTAATCGTTTTGGAGCAGTCAGATTTATTGTTTTAACAATTTCAAAATGTTACTGGTTAGTCAAATAAACAATCAAGCGACCAATACCACTACACCATCTAATTGTAAATTGCTTGTATTTTAACATAGCCAAGCCAAAGCACGATGTAAATGAGAATAGTACGTATATGTAGTAAAATACGTTGCAGTTATGTTTTGTAATAAACTGCAACTATATTCTGTAATAAATCAGGCTGAATGTTTATATATTTTTACGGAAAAGAGCTCGAGCATGTAGTCTACAGTAGAGTTTCATAAGTGGTTCATAGCCATCTTGTAAGCAACATACAGAAGAGTTTTATTTGAAGTCAATCAAAGATGCGTTGCTGATCTGAGGGCTATAACGGCAACCATACTCTTCCAACGAAATAAAAAACTGCATCACATTAGAAATAGGTGTGACGGTGATAATTCCCCGGTCGAACAATGCTTTCTCTATCTTACAGAGCAACGCTACATATGAGCTTATCACAATAAGTCTTCTTATACATTTTTTGTGTACGAGGAGAAAACCTTCTAAAGGTATCCGACGCCGTGGGAGCGACGCGGGTTATGTGGAATTCTTACCACACTAAAACCCCCTCCGTGGCCGTCCTCAGCGCTGCGTGGGGGACTCCGGGTTCTCCAACGGAACACACCGGGGTCCTCCAAGCGCGATGCCTATTTCAGGCTCCATGGTGACCGTTACGCTCACTGGGCATCCTTCTGTGGCATACGACCACACATGCCACCGTCCGTCCCGGAGTCACTTAGTTCGACGGTTCGAGCTCCTACTCTAGCCGCCCGCAATACCGAAAGCCCCTTTTAGTCGCCTCTTACGACAGGCAGTTGATACTGTAGCCTTATTCTGGTCCCGGGACTACAGGAACAAAGTCTTCTTATACCTATCACGATAGAATATCAGTAAAATTGCAACTATAAGGCAGGGATAGATCTGGCAGTGATGTTCTCACAGCTGAACCATATAAAATTCCGCCGCTTTGAACTCATATACGTCCGCAAAGAGCCGTCATGTGCACATACCCTTAGATCGGCTGTACGCGAAGTTATTGCACATTCGCCGGTTTATACTTCCCGGACCAAAATAATCCACAATCGACGGCATCCGTTATTGAACGGCGAGTGCTTGCCGACCGTATGTTTTAAAATGAAGGAACAAGCCTTGTTTTAAAAATAACCAGACGTCCCGCTTCGGTTTGCCACTCTCCTATATGAAAGTGTATGAAATATTGATACCGGACGCAATGTTTAAATAAATTATCGTGCGTGTCATTCATTTGTGTATCGTGAGTCTCAAAGCAAAGTCGCAATGTAGTGTCACCAAGGATATTTATGAAATAGGACATAAGTTACGTAATAACAAATTATAATATTTGTCTGTAATTGATTCCATCATTTACTGTAATTTATTTGGTGTTAATAAATAACTAAATAAAATTGTGTTATATTTTTTTCTTTCATTATCTTCATATGAGTCAACTAGCTTAGTACGTAGGTGTAGCAACGCAATTGTAGTTCATGTAAAAACCCACTTTTGTATGAAGTTGCTTCCAGATGTCCATGGGCGACAGCGGACACTGACGATCACAGGTGAATTGAATGTTCAAATCAAATCAATTTATTTGTAAATAAGGTAAGGTAAGCTGCAGTTGTTATCAAACATTTTTGTTCAATCGCTTATTCTGCCAGTGAGTGTTAAGTGGGTTACTTCGTTCGTCGTTCTTCGTTCCTTTCCTACTTCAATCATATATAAAAAAAAGAAAATACGAATATGCGATAACGATTCGTTCGTGTTTATATTCAAATATTAGTCTGTCGAATTTCATTCGTAAATAATACTTGCCGCTTTATCCGCAATGACGTGAATTCCTTTTAAAATCTGACCAGATATTTCTAAGAAACATGGCAACACTATAGCAATCCCATGACACTGCCTCATGCGCCGTCGGAAGTGGCGACCGGTTCTCGCCATTCCTATAAATCCTCCAACGCACTCTAGTGAGTTCACTGACTCTCTCATCTTGAGGAAATTATAAAGATACGCCAATTTATGATTATTTCATTATAGAAAACATATTTCTTTGTTGCTTTAGCTAAATTAAAATTAGTGTCGAGTTTAGGTATTAAGAATTAAGTTTTGATAATAATAAATTTTAACACGTAGTTATTATTGATTATGAGGTGATCCAATTATTGCATTTCAACAACCGATTAAAAATCGAGAGCATTTTGAAGATTTCTTCTTTGAAATATTTTTTCAACCCGCTTATGTTTTTTTCATCTGACTGAAGTAGCAAACGAGCACGCAGTCCACCTGATGGTAAGTGGTCACTGCCGCCCATGGACATCTGTAATCCACTACATACAGAAAATGGGTTCCATCTGAAGTCAATCACAGATGCGTTGCTACTCCCGAGGACTATGATGGTCGCCTCATGTGAAAGTGTGCCGGCTACCACAGCCCTTCTATCGAAACGCAAGAAATGCTTCACGCTCGAAGTAGGTGTTATTTATTCGTAACATTTTTATGCACACTAGTAATAGAGAATTTGTAGAATCAATCCTTTATCTATCTTTCATCCTCGGTTAGGTAAATTGTAACCGCATGGAAATTATTTAAACCATCTAAAACTATCATAACCATCATAAAAATATATTTTTTCCAGAAGATCATCAGGTGCTTTCATTCCAGTGTCAAAATATAAAATAAACATTAAACATATAGCAGAAAAAAGAAAGTGATCTTATATACATGTATATATAATTAAATACGTGTATGTAGGTATATGAACTGAAATTAATTAGTACTCCCTAATGTTAACTGAGAGAAAATATTCTCAACACATAATTTAGAAATGTGAGGATCGATATGTAATATGATCGATAGGTAAAATAATTGTATAGTTTGTTTAAGAGAAAACGTTTTAAAACACTATCTCCTATATTATTGACATTTATCTTAGCCACGACCGTGTTTACGTTCAAAGTTCATAGACACGTGATGCGCGTGATCTGTGTTTATATTTTGGTCCTGCGTGACCTATCAGCCTCTTTATTCTCAGTAACCGTGACCTCCATACTATACAATTGATGAGACTTACCTTGATTTGCAAATTCTAATAAAATAATGTATGTCAGAGGTAACGAAGTGGATTTCATTGTTTCTAAGGTCTTTTATTTTGTTAGATTGTACGATTCTCCCATAATTTCTGTCGATAATAACGTCCACACCTGATTTCTACAAGTGTCGCCGTGGTAGGTGTGCACTTCGAATATTTTAATTTGTTATATTTGTAAGAATAATTTTATATTTTGTAAGAATTATTTTAACCGACATATTTTCATAAGGTCCCCGTTGTACTTGATCTTTTACTGATTAGTTTAGGAGGCTAGAGATATTGTTTGATGTATACCTGTACATATTTTTCTTTTTAAAATTCTTATATGAACAATTATTGTCTGGTTAGCTATTTTTAAGAACAGAAAGTCATTTGACGTTTATGATAAATCAAATTCTTCAATTTTTGGCAGATTTATATGGGTCACAGTCGTATTAAAGAATGCTTATATAATATGAAGTTTACAAGCTTCTTCATTATATAAAAATAATTAAAAATAAATTTATTTTAAATATTCCTTTGTCACGAATAAAACAAGAAGTTAAGAAACGCAGACCGGGTATCATCAGTAACAACTAACTTTATCGGTGGTCTCAATCGAATAATATAATGCTAATCCTAAATCGTAGTATAGCCTGACACACGAAGCCCATATTTCAATCACTTAACAAGCCGTGCTTTGTAAACTGCTAAATAGAATTTAATGCAGTTTTAATGTTAGTGGAAGCGGACCTATTAGGCGTGCAATCGTCCGTGCTACACGTTTTCTTACCTTAGAGCCTAAACAAACTAGCAATTCCATATGACTTGATTTGAAGTTTGCGTACTATGAGTTTAACTATTTTATATATTTTTTAGTCCTGTTCATTTGATGTAAATATATATTTGGTATTTAAAAGGGATCGGGTATAATATTTTTTTTTATCTGACTGAAGTAGCAAACCACCTGATGGTAAGTGGCCACCGCCGCCCATGGACATCTGTAATCAACTTCATACAGAATATGCGTTCCATCTGAAGTCAATCACAGATGCGTTGCTACTCCCAAGGACTATGATGGTCGCCTCATGTGAAAGTGTGCCGGCAACCAAAATTTTAATACTATAAGAATGTTATAAAATAATGGATTACTTTTTGAGCTTTTAAAATTGAGACTACTAAAACTATCACAATCTGAAAATAATAATGTACTCTGTACATACTTCAGTGAAATTAAAGAAGTTCTTTTGTAAGCGCCCTTATTTAATTTACGAAAAACAATACAAGGTCTGCTATTTGATAAACAAATAAAATATATTTAATACTCACTATTTATTTAACCTCCACCCTCTACACTAAACATCAATGTATGTAATCATAATCTAATTTGTAATAGAATGACAGATATTTAAAATAATGTTGACCTCAGCTATAAAGTTCATATTAATTATACTTATTTTGTAACGAGTCACGTATAGATAGGTATTTATTTTCTTTATTATATCCTTGTAATATATTACTTATCTTAGTGAGGTAACCTAATTAGAATAATTTGAGCCATTTCTTTCTAAAACATCTATTCTTCTTGAACAAAAGCAGTGTTAAGCGCTGTTGTGTTTTTTTCTGCAGAGTACGGTATCGGAGACATAGTTCCGAATAATTCCACCTTAGTCCTTAGAGGTTGCCACCTACTTCGCTACGCTTTCCCGACTTAATCGAAGACAAATATCTGGCGTTTCTTATTATATATACCTATGTGTGGGTGATAGTGGCTGCCTTCTGTAAGGTGGATGGCATGTTTTGTTTGTTGTTTAACACCAATCTCAAACATCCTAATGGTGGAATGTTAGCGATTAGTATTTCTGAAACTTTATATAATTTACTTTAAGATTCCGAATTGACTCCCTAACTACCTAACTACCTATAGTTAGGTAGTTAGGGAGTCAATTCGGAAGGAATTAAACGGAATAATATACCCGTGTAAGTAGTTAAAAGTTTAATACTCAATATGGTTGTTTTTTTAAAGGTGCTCTAATATAGTTATCAAGGGTAGAGACTCATTTGTTATTAATTAAGTTTTTATTATGGTATTGTCAGTTACGACAGTGCCCGCTTATAGCTAAATAAATCCGGAAGCGGTCAATTTTATAATTTTCAATCGATTCTAAGTAGTTACCAACATAATACATGGTTAACTTCCTTTGAACTACGACTAGGCAAGCCGCTCTAAGGTATAATTTCCTAATCATATCGATAGCACTAAAATAGCCTGAAATCCGATCTTGTTACTGCTGAATGAGTACGACGGAAGCTTTTCTCCGAGTGGCGGCACAAATTGTTGATTACAAAAGAGCAATTGAGCCGTCAGAGGCGCAGGAAACGCTCAGATTGAAACTTATGTCTGCAGAAACAGAACAGAAACGCAATCGCGTGATGTAACTACACTCTAGTTATAAACAGAAAATGTAATACGTATAATTAATTCATCACTAAAATATATCTAAAAGTAAAAATGTATCAGAAACGGCATGTTTTAAAAAAAAGGGTAGTAAAAGGAGTATTTGTTTAAATCTTTATATACATCATCCATCCATCCATCAGCCTTTTGATGTCCACTGCCGAACATAGGCCTCCCCTAAATGGCGCCACTCCAACCGGTTCCGTGCCCTCTGAATCCAACGGTGGTTTTTTATATACATAGTCTGTATGAATTTAAATAGTTTAGCCATTTACTATCTACTCGCACATTAGTGTTTCGTTCATGTATCTATATTAAATAAAAATCGTGTGAACGAACACCATTACAATTACTCTTCGATTAATTGCTTTGAGCGCTTATTTTGTATAAGTGATTCTCAGCCTCTCTTGACTTAACGAGAAATCACAACTTGTCGTAATAATTTACGAATCCATAAAACTGATATATTATATTATCAAATAAGCGTAGTTTTATAAAGATCGTAATAAATCAGAAAGCAATTATCATGTTTACAGCCTCACGTATTGAAAAATGAGTAAAAAAATGTTTGTTTATCAGGAAATAAGGTATAAAAAATGATTTTGTCTCTTTTAACGCAGTCGTCAAAGCGACAATAGGTTGAGTATAATAAATGTTAATAACAAAAACGTTTATTGTTGAAACTGCATCTAATGGTGAAAGTTACAGAACACGATTTGAAATAACAAGAGTGGTTTCCGCTGGAGCTATTGTGTGCAAATAGCTCATTGCTCATCATTCTAATTCACTGGTATAACACGTTGTAAAAGTAAATGAATAGAATTTTATGAATTTGAATATTTATGATACATTTAAGTAAATAATATTGTACAATTTCATATTTATAAACAAACATAGTACTTTTTTTTATCTGACTGAAGTAGCAAACGAGCATGCAGTCCACCTGATGGTGGAAGGACGGCGGTATGTGTGGTCGCATACCGTTGTAAAGACTAGACGGAGCGGTGGGCACAGCCGCCCATTTGGAAGTTTCGAGATCCCGGAGTCCTTCTTTTCAGCGCTGAGGACTGCCACCGGGGGGGTTTTAGTGCAGTCCACCTGATGGTAAATGGCCACTGCCGTCCATGGACATATGTAATCAACTTCATACTGAACATGGGTTCCGTCTGAAGTCAATCACAGATGTGTTGCTACTCTCGAGGACTATGATGATCGCCTCATGTGAAAGTGTGCCGGCAACCACGCCCTTCGATCGAAACGCAAGATATGCTTCACGTTAGAAATAGGTGTGGCGGTGGTACTTCCCCAGTCAAACTAGACTGGTGCTACCACCTGATATATATGATACATTTAAGTAAATAATATTGTACAATTTTATATTTATAAACATAGTATTATTTGCACAATTAGGTTTTTGTCTTTTTCACTTTTAAGTACTAAAACGATATTAGGTATTTTATTTCCATATACGATCTGGTGAAAGCGATTGATCATTCCAGGGTTAGTTTATTTTTTCGGGTACTATTTTTTCGTATAGGTACTCGAAAACCTATGATTTTGAACAAGACACATTGAGTTACGTTAAGTTAATTTAAGGTTTATTATTAAATTATGTCTATGTCTTTGTTTCTATTGTTTCGTGGTTGCTTAGCGACTTAAATTAAATTACTTTGTGCGAGCCATTTATGTTTATAAAGCGCGATGTAAGTTTCAGTAAGTCGTTAATCAAATTAATAGCGGTTCAATAGTTTACAGTGGCGTAATCAATTTTAAAGTGACATGTTGTTTCAAGGGTTTCAACTCTTTCCTCAGTATACTTTTAGTTACTTTTGCATGCTTTGAGAACTTAACAAAAACTTTGATAGATATCTTTGCTAATACATTTAGGCTTGTTGGAAATGACATAATTCTTGGCATTGAAATACCGACTGTGAAAATATAATATGTTTAGTTGCTTTCTTAACTGTTAAGTTTATATTTTTTGCTTAATTTTTAAAAACTCTAAATTATTAAAACACTTTAATATCCTTCATATTAAAGTTATCATAGCTATTATTATCTACTCTTTATAGTTAAATGCGGTATATAAATCAATAGCGGTTGATTTTATAGTAATCGATAGTTGCCAATTTTTCAGAAAATCGTAACTTGACACTACTGCAATGAATCGCGTGATCGCGCAGGAAACGCCGATAGCGTTAGTTTTGCGCGGTCAAAGGTCGCGAACTTGGTGCACTCACCCCATAAACCCCAATTTGACCATAAATAAACATAGTACTTATTTGCACAATTAGGTTTTGTCATTTTCATATTTTACATATTAAGTTTCTTTTTTTGGATACTATTTTTTATTTCTTCCTTCATATCCTTCGCACTAAAGTTATCATAGCTATTATTAACAAATTTTTATAGTTACATATGTTACAAATCAACTGCGGTTGATTTTATAGTCGCGAATTTTTCAGAAAGTCGTAACTTGACACTACTGCAATGAATCGCGTGATCGCGCGGGAAACGCCGATAGCGTTAGTTTTGCGTGGTCAAAGGTCACGAACGTGGTGCACTCACCCCATAAACCCCAATGTGACGATAACTGCTATCCATTTTGTGGTAATATTAATCACTAGAATATGAAGGGAGTTAGTACATATTCAATCCTACCTACTATTTGCCAATCGTTAACTACGGCGTTAAATTTTGAACAAAGTTTTTCTTGTAAAATTGAAGTAGCATGAAATATGCTTGATAATATGTTAAGTTGCTGTTAAATATATTTAGTTGCTGCCCTTGATGTAAATCCTTAGTACATATCCTATAGGTTAGACGTAATACTGAGATCCGTTACAGACAATTTGCTACCTTTGAGTACCTCATGTAGAAGAGAAGTATCTCCTGTAATTTTTTTAAACTTGAACACAGTACCTATCTGAAACTCTCTTATTAGGAGTTACTTAAGAAATTTATATCGTGGCTGAATATAGCTGCGGAAATGCACATTTATAATGTATAGGTAACTTTCTGAGAATCTTGTGGTGGAGATGTTTATCAATTTAGTCGAAGCCTTTGATACTGCTTGCGTGCGGTGCAGAGGCGTGCAGCAGTGCGGTTGGCACGATAGCTTTGGATGGGATACTCTTCTATCTAAATACATTTCATAGTCTACATGTTGAGTTATACTAAAACACCATTGAAAATCGTGAGTGAGATCCTTATCTTTATCGTGGAAATGTGTAAAATGGCAATGCTTTTAGTGAAATGTAGAATTATTTAGGCTTTGTAGCAGTGACCTTAGCGCTCTGGTATTTAATCCTGATTACGTAATAAACTACGCAAATGGAAATATAATGTTATCGTTATTATTTAATTTATAGTTATTGTTCAGAAAAAATATTGAAAGCTGTTACAATCAAGTATATCCATTTTATACCAAAAGGCAAATTAATGGAAAAAAGTGCTATAATTAATTTCAAAATATTTTATGTATATTTTTGTACGTTAGGTTAATATATATATATTTGATGTGTGGGTAGTTTCATGTAAAGTATATAAGGACAAATCGGTCGGGTAAAAGGTGTAGGGGTGAAAAACAAAACAAACAAATATAAATAATAATTTAGCCAGTTGGTAGTACCAGTGTAGTTCGACTGGAAGTTACCACCGCCATACTTATTTCTAGCTTGAAGAAGTTTTGCGTTTCGTTGGAAGGGTTTAGTTGTCGGTACATTTCTATGTGAAGCGACAACTTTAGTTCTCATGACTAGCAACGTGTCTGTGATTGATTTCAGATAGAATCAGTATTCTCTATGAACTTGCTCACAGAAGTCTATGGGCGGCAGGGACCGCTTGCTATCAGGTTGACGGCATGCTCGTTTTCTGCTTTATTTGGATAAAATAAATAATATACCAAGTTCGCCAAGTTATACGAATTGTGGGTTCAGTATCTAAAATATGTCAACAGGTTGAGCGGGTGATAGCGCAGTCAGAGGTCGTGGTTACAGCTTACTCATCCCGTAGACTGAGACTAGATATCATGTTAAATTACCATACTGAATTTTCTACCAGTATATTGTTTCACAATTTGCTCGTTAAATCTATAAAACACTAAAAGTGTGTAGGTGCACGTTTAAAAAGAAAAACTTAAATGTTTATAATTAAAGGCGACTTGCGAAATTAATATTGTTTAGACATTCGCAGATACTTGTACTGGCAGAACTAATAAGCCACCATGTTTAAAATGGTTGTTTTAAAAATATTCCTGGATTCGATTCTTGATCAAACAGACTATTTATTCTATTCCTAAAGGGTCAACTTTAAACCAAGTATGGGACCATGAATAATGTAAAATCCTGTGTCACGTAGTGTGGTTATTCCGGTTAAATATAATTATGTAAAGCATGACTTTTTTAATCATTGTAATTAGAGTTGTCACTTGTATATTGGAAAGATTTATTAAGATTGCTTACAAAAAATATACGGTAGGTACACTTATTATATTTATTGTAAGTAATCTTGTTTTTTTTTTGGTATAAATATTGTACAATTTTATTATTTGTAAGATAACATAAAAGATTCCTTTACCATGGTAATAGTATCTACAGTATTCTAACTTCTTACAAACGCACGAAACGCAAGTTTTTCCTACGCGCTTCGATTTCGGTATGCACTCAGTACGCAACAGCCAGCGAATTTGCCGTAGTGACGAGCGGGCGGTGTGACGATTTTTAAGCAGTGGTTCTTTTTTTATTTAAATAATAATGTAGCGAAGAGCTGTTGTAAACTATATTGGGCTGCTTTCCATTGCTTTAACTGTACATAAACACGTCCAGTGGTAATATTTTTTATTTGTGTACGATTTATTATTAAGACTCTCAAATATTAAAAGAACGCGTTCTTTATTACCATAATCTACTGAATAAAAAACATAATAAGTATTAAAAAAAAGTCAAATATGCAGATGTAATTAAAATACTGTAGGCGGAGGTAGCCCTAACTCAAAATCACGTCCAGCGCGTCTGTAGGTATAAAATTCAAGGACAGGGCTGAGTTAGAATACTGTATAATACTACTACTGTGCTTTTACTAATGATTGTCTTCGCTGGTTTACAACATTTATTAAGCCAAAATTATCGACATAATGTTGTACTTGTGTGATGCAATTTAAATAAAATTTACTAAATATCAAACTTTCTAAAAAAAGATATAGAAAAATATTATATCAATACCTATCAGTGGTAACCCTAATTGCAATGTTATAAAGTGAACTTCAGCCGTAGCAAACGTGTGGGCAGAACGGGTGAAAGCTCGGGCGGAGGTCAATCTGCAATCGGCGACACTTTCAGTTGCGGTTACGATGACCCACACTTCTCAAGCCATTTTTGTTTAGAAAGTGTTCAGCAAGTTTCAGTAAGCCATTAATCAAATTAATAACGGCCCGATAGTTACAAAAGCATGCCGATCGATACAGTGTTCGTTTTTAAGGGCTCCGACTTTTAGTTTAATTTGAATTGGTGCTAATATTGTGGAGTTGGTCCGTTTTGCTTAAAGTACCTCTTTTATAATTCTTGCTGACTTTTTGTTAAATAACGAAAGTCATCGAATAGACGTTTAATAAAAATCTTGACTTAATTGTTAGGAAAATTGAACCTTCATTTTTAAAATAGTATTTTGAGCACACTAGATTTGCTCCTTATAGATCCATACCGATCTCAGGGCTGCTGGAAGTAATTCCATTAAGAAATAAATAACCATTTGTTCTGCGTTTTTAATGTGTTTCTTTTAATATGACCGTGTACAAAAACTTAAAAATACACAAATAATGTGCTGGAAGATCGTACGGGCGGAGATAGCGGTAAGTGGGTAGGAAGTGCAGGGATAAAACAAGAAAGTGGGCGAGGATAGCGCTATGTTACGATAAGCTAGCAGTATTTCATTAGCGAGGTGTAATGAGGCACAAATTGGTCGACGCAATCGCGCCGGCCCGGACCAATCTCATTAACGGGCCGATTGATAGCCCCTGTAAAATGCTTGAAATTATTTTACGCTACATTAATATTGAATATTCAGAACGTCGTTGTTATCAAAAATCCTATCCAATAGCCAATACAATTCCAATTATCCCGTCACGTTATTGCGTTAGTATGTGGCCCTTAGTCACGCTGTGAGGTAACTAACATAACATTATTGTTCTTTAATAATAGAAACTGAAAACTTTTTACTATTGTCTCGATGCGTATGGAACGCTAGTTGAACCTGCGACTTCGAAACATGATACCTATGATTAATCCTTTAGACTCTTGAGACCCACTGCTGGATTAGTATTGAATCATAAAGCCAAATACTAAGTTTCATCAAGGAAGTATCAAAATTGGGGTGAATTTCCAAAAATCTTTTCTTATTGTGCACCTTCACTATAAAAGAAAACAGGGTGCAAAATTTCAAGTTTCTACTCATAGGAGTTTAGGCAGTGCTTTGATATGTCAGTAGTTAAGTTCAGTTTTCCGTTTTATACGAATTGTAATACAAAAAATAACAATAAAGGTACCTTAAACCTTGTCATAGAATACTGGGAAGTTAGCAATTCATTCAACCTTCCGATAATTTCAAACATTCCACATCAATAACCGAGAAGTGACATAACTCCAGCAGTTGCACCAGAGTCACGTACTTGTATGTAATCCGTGGGCATTGTGTTCAAATTGGAGAGTGAAAGATCTTGCCGCTGGTACATCAAAATCCGAGCCCAATTTAAATAGGTAACGGTTACGGTCTGTTACGCAATGAAACATCGACCCGCACGGAGTCCATTTGATCACATATGCATCAAACGAGTTCCGACGGCTCTCGCCTTAGAACCTCACACTTTCTGGATACGTCCATTAAATTTTAATAGCCAAGGTTTTGGTCGAGAGAACTTAAAGTGATAGCCAGTTTTATTAATTTAATGTATTATTTATGGATTTATTTTATGCAACAGGTTTTCAATTTTTAAGTTCTTATAGTTGTTTTTTAATCCTCTTTTTTATATTAAAGCTTACGAACAGATAAGGTTTTACTTTAATTAATTCGTTATAAGCTTTGCATTCTTTACTCTTAGTCTAATTTTAGTCATTTGCACATAGCACTTAGGTATTTATAATGTCAAATACTTATTCCTATATTATCACTACATAGTTTATAACAAAGTAGCTTCGCGCTGTTTGTCCCTATTTATGCTTAGATCTATAATATAAAGCTAAAAAAAATATCTACATATTTTGATTATTTGAAGTGCAAATCGTTAAGAATGCTATTGCTTCAAAATATCGGCAAATTGGGACCGAAACTCCATCCTGACTTACCTGAAATACCTGTCACATCTAAATTAAATCTAAGTAATCCATTAAAATGGTCATTAATTCATGAAGGTATACATTGTGGATAGGTATAAATTGTATGTCACGTTACCAGACATTATTTGTAAACGCAGATAAAACCATGAGGCACAGCTAGTTAAATAAAGACCCACCGCAAAGGACTGCATTACGAACATTTCTGCAATAAAGGCACTTCGCCTAAAGCTAATTGATGGTTTACGTCTACAGAATGCGTGCAAGAATGTCGCCCTTGCAGATTTCAGATTGTTTACTACAATAATACATTTTATCCTCGTTCCCACCCACAGCTTCCATTCAGCATTTGCCTAATTTGACCATAACTCATCAGTTGTGTTCATAACTGAGATAAATCACACGTTATGAACATCTTAATACAATATTATATTTAGTAGAATTCATATAAATACGGGTATTTCTAAATAAAAGTAGGTCATATGTTTCTTAAATGTTAAAGTTTAGGTAAAAACATAAATTGTGGGTATAGTGTCGGTCTTGAATAGCATCATTCCTTCTCTAACCGTAGATGTATCAGAAGGCGACTATGGGATAAAATCATGGAGACTGGAAGCAACGTCTTCCTGTTAACAGATACTGCTGCTAATAACTTTTTTAAAGTAGTAAACGAGCATGCAGTCCACTTGATGATAAGTCACTGCCACCCATGGAAATCTGTAAGAAACTTCAAACAGGACATGGGTTCTATCTGAAGTCAATCACAGATGCGTTGCTACTTCGAGGACTATGATGGCCGCGTCATACAAAAGTGTGCCGGCAACCAGGCCCAACTATTGCCAAAAAGCCCATCAGCTGAGGCGTTTGTCCCGCAGAGGACCCTAAAAGGCTGATAAATGACTTATAAATATTTAAAAACTATAGAAATATACGCGAATAAAATCCACGTTAATTCATGTTAATCTCACAGCTTAGCTCGTTACGGTTATTGATTTGTGGAAACTTTCCTTTAAGGGCCATGGACTCAGTAAAACATTGCAGTAATTGAAATATTGACCGGAGGTTAGTTGCGCAAAGTAACGGCATGTTAACTGTAAAAACTGGGCTGATTAGTGTTTATTAACTTGTTTAGCAGAAACAGTAATATTAAGATCAAATTATTTAGTTCAGCTAATTTGTTCTAGAAGTCAACGAACTATTGCAAAAGAAAAGTGAACAGTCGTTTAAAAACTAATTTAGTTGGTATTCGTCAAGTTGGATAAAAATATTAAAAGTGATTGTCAAAATTGAAATTTATTCTTTAAAAAACTGTTGTATTATAAAAATAAGTGTGCATAACAATATAATCAACATTATAATACAAATTAGAAGTAAAAAGTCATCAATGGATAAAAAGATTAATAGCGATTGTCAAAATTGAAATTTATTCTTTAAAAAACAGTTCTATTATAAAAATAAGTATACATAACAATTTATTCAACATTATAAATACAAAATAGCAGTAAAAAGTCATCAAAATCTAACATGATAATCATAATCTACATTTCCACAAAATATTTCACTTCAATAAAGTAATCACGACAGTCAGTCGTTTAGTGAATACGCTATACGAATAGATCACTCAAAATAGGTTAACCGTCAGAGCTCGCGTGTAAAATTCTTTACGGCTTAATCGTAAACGTAATATAAAAGACGTTGCTCAACATTAACATATACACTATATACTGGTGATTGGGTCGTTTATTATCTCGTGAGCAGAGAGCGTAACGTAGCCACTTCCCTCCTGTACGGATCACTGCCCATGAGTCGGATCTGGAGTTCATGACGTAATATCGTTACCTGCTCTTTCTGTATCGCGGATCGTATCGCATGCATGCTTCTCTTGCAGGGCTGGGAAGTGAATAACGGTTCAAATACAGATAATAGTATCTAAAATTGCACAGAGAATTTATGTTTCTCGATACAGATTATCTTTGTAAATTTTCCTCTTTGCAACATTATAAAGCATTAAAGAGTAAACCTATAATAGTAACAAAAGTACTTTTGCGTTGAAATAGCGTTGTAGTTAAAGTTTTAATCTATTAGTTTAAAGTTAAATCAAGATTGTGTGGCTTGTTCAAATTTGGTAGTCAACATATTTTTCGAAGGTTTTGCAATTATGAGATTATAAAAATTACAAATTAGTTTCACAAATTTCTTGCGCATTTTTTAATTAAGAAAGTGGTTAGTGACATGATAATAACATATATTTTTATGAAAGTTTCTACCTGCTTAGAAACCACACGTTCTTTCCTAGTTTTATATAAGCAGGACAGGCCAAGATATACTTCTTTGTAAGGTGATAGAGACTGCCATGTCAGCTGGTCTGCATCACAACATTACTATATCACGTTATCGTATCTGACCATCGTAGCAAGCGACTCCGAGCACTGCAAGGACGGAAAAATAAATATTTATGCAGATCCACAACAATTTATTTTTATGTGCATCGCTTGATGTTAAAATTCATATAAAACGGACACTTATTAGGTCTTCGACCGTTGGCGCTGTTATATGTAATTTTATAACAAGTTTGTGCACAAAAATACATTTAATAGCTAAGTTCATTGCTATTAAAACAGTTTAAATAAATTTATCTTCTATAATAAGATTGGTTTTTGCATTTTAGTGCTTGCACCAGACACTTAAAATATATTCGTTTCACATTTGGAAAATGCACATCAACCTCACTTTGATTTAATTCTACATTCTATAAGAAGTTATGTGTCATAAATCCACATTGGCGAGTTCTACAAATCAAATATCAAACGGGAGACTGGAAAATATTGAAATAAGAAACGTCCATTTTAAAGTAGCTTAGACAGAAAACGTTCTTTTACTATTGGATACGGCTTTTGATATTTTTCATTAAGCTCTACAATTATGCTTTCTCCGAAAAAGGCGCAGAAGCAATTAAAGCAGAACCATTCACATTTCATAGGCATGCTTTGTTAGTTGGGACCAGTCAAGACTTTTATATTTTCTGGAGCAGGCTTAGCCACAATTCTTCGGAAACTGTCGCATTGTAAAGAAAGTCATCAATCAAGCCACGCACGAAAGGATGTAAAAAGCTCGGACATTCTCCGCTCCAATTATTGTAATAAGTAACTATTGTGTGTGAAAGCTCCGTGAAATCTATTACGGGTTTTTTCAATTACGTTACAATAGGAAAATCTCTATATATGGCTGCTTTGCACGAATAGCCGCACAATTCAAAATTCATCAATTTTAGTTAGACATAGTTTTATCCAAAAAAGGCTTATAAATGAACTATTATTCTAATTACATCGCGGCTAATGGCTTTTTAATACATTTATATTGTTTAAATTTCGTTCATTAAAAGATGAAAACAAAAAGCATTGTTTAGTTTTTAGCTAGCTCTCCTGTAAACTTAGCTTTTTTGTGTTTTATTATTATTCTATCCAACTAATGATAAAGCATATTGAATAGTTTTCGTGTTTTTGCAAACTGGTTTCGCTTTTATGTGTATCGTAAAAACAAAGAGCTTATGTACATTATTTTATCATTCCATACCAATAACAAGTTTATTTTATCTGAATATCATATTCGATATTAATGTGTGTTTTATTAAACAGACACAAATAGACAACTTATAAATAAAATAACTACAGACATTTCTAGATACGACTGCATTTACATTAATCGATTTATGTTTTTAATTTTATATTTGAGACAAATATATTTTAGCATTAAATGGTCTATGCTAAAATATAAAACATAAAAGTTTTTTCGCTTAGTAATTACGGAAAGCTTTCGAATTACTTATTTTAATTTTAGTTCATGTATTTTCATACATTTCAAGTGCCATGATCGCCACCGGGCTACTTTCGCTTGAGTGATAGATAGATAAAGCTAAAATCTTGTAACTTATGCTACTGAACAGTAGTTTAAGCCGTTACCGCTCAGGCGTGTCCAATTTGTGGCTTGAGCGATCTACAAACGATATTATGTTTTATAGTATAAAAAAAAAACTGTTAACACACGATTTTTCACACGTCCGTATTACATAAGCTACTAAAAAGTCGCCGAGTAGTTTGACTGTGGCAATTTGGCTGTGGCTTTAACCTTATTGCTAAAGCTACAAGTTACTTCAACGATATTTAAGACAATGTGCCATCTTTATAAAAGCTGAATATTACGTTAAATTATATTCGAAAAGAATTTACGAGCTTTATAAGATAATTATGGCATGCTTTTCAAATCGCTATTATGGACGTATGTATATTTTATGTATTTTTTTAAATAAATGATTTAGGTATCAGAATTTACGTGAGATAAAACGTATGTTTCTGTATCTCAGTTTTAGTTACCTAAAGATATCAGGTAATAATTTAGTTCACCATTCTCAAGGGTCATTGTCCCCTAGCGTTGATTGGGTGATGTGTGAGTGCTGCGGTCATTGGGTGATCCGCTACCGTCCCTTAGATTGTCGGGGAGACGGTCCTTAAGAGCTCCCGTGGGAACAGCGTGTGCTCGCCGTAACATTTGATTTCATGTACAAACAACAAGTTACAATCTTTAAGTTATTACATTACATTTAACCAATAGGTAAACAGTTTTTAAAAGCGTAATGAGCCGAAAATGAGCTCGAAAGTAGCTATTTCGCAAATTCGCAATTTGAATTCCGATGTCACAACTCTATAGGTAGGTATCATTATCAAAAATTCTGTGAAGCAATTACATGAATATAACTAATTAGCATGTATTACGAAATGCCTTACCCAACGTGGTTCGAGCTGTTGAATGTTTAACGTTACAGGCATCTAGCGGGTTGGCGCTATGAATGGCGGTCTGCGACATTACGTGTGCCGGGTCTTGTCGGATATGTGATCGGAATACATTATAATAATTAACATGGTTTATGTCTCCTTTAGGCTTGATCTATGTTTTATTGATCTACTCCTAAAAGAAGGTTACTTTATTTACGCATATTTATTGAAGTGTCTCTTTATAGATTATTATTCATAAAATATATATAGAGTATTGTTTGATTTCATTATAAAAGTTTTCTAGGTTAAGATATTCCGCACTGTAGACGACTAGTAGAATACGGCTACGGTATCCCCTGCCTGTCGTACTAAAAGGGAACTTCTGCGGCTTGAGTGGGAGGTCGAACTGTCTAACAAGCAACCCTCAGAAGAACGACGGCATGTGTGGCTGCATGTCGTCGTAAACACCGGATGGTGGAGGGGGACAGTAACACGTCCTCTAAGAGATGAGCCCATGAGGGCTAGGGGACACCGGTGCGTTCCATTGGAGATTCAGCGGTCCCCTGCAAGCGCTAATAAGGCCAACGAAGAGGTTTTAGTGGGTAAACATCCCACGTAACCCGCACTCTACCTAGGATTCGGTGTACCCTTTGAAGGTTTCTTCAGTCAGGCATACTTTGATTTGTCTTTTGGTTTGATACTCGATTGATACTCTTTTTGGGAGTCTTTGAGGAACAGTGAGAATTGTAGGTTCTAAAAAACGTTATGTATTTTACATTGTCATGTAAAGCTTCATTCACTCCGATTGATATCGTAGAGTGTCCGACTAAATATTATAATATTCACCCATATAAAGCGTATGGACATAATTATTTATATGGGCTATATAGATGCCCATAGACACAAACTATGCAGTAAGAATATTCTTTAAATGGCCACTTACGGACGACGTCATTCGGCATTTGCGCGGCCCGGCTTAATGGACATAAATATTTTTTTTTATATAATTGAAGTTGCAAACGAACATGCAGTCCACCTGATGTTAATTGGTCACTGCCGTTCATGGACATCTGTAAGCAACTTTATACAGAACATGGGTTTCTATCAGAAGTCAATCACAGATGCGTTGCTATTTTCGAGAACTAAGATGGTCGCCTCATACAAAAGTGTGCCGGCAACCACAACCTTCTATCGAAACTCAAGAAATAGTAGACTATTTTTGATTTTGACACTATGCATTATTTTAAGGCGACTATTTATGTCTATCACGTATACTTTATGTTGAAGTATCAACCTATATTATGGTGTCTACTATAGCACGCGACTGTAGATGTAAATTGACCTTAAGAAGTATGTTAACTGTTCCAAGTTGAGCGAACACGTACTAACGTAACGCTCGTTTGCGAAACATTACACATAATACACTTGGTCAGTACCAACATTAGACACAAGTGTCTGCGAGTACACTTTTTGTTTGTACACTTGTACCCATAAGTGGGAGTTTTACTGAACAGGCGTCCGCTGCTTATTTCTCAAGTGACGTTTTATTTGATTTGGGTCTGTTTACCAACTGGTTATACTAGTAAATGGCGGCTGTTCACTTTCAAAATATATTTATTAAAGCTATTTTTGCGACACTGATACAAGGGCAAACTATTTTATAACTTAATGTTCTAGCTTTCAAGGTTACATAGCTACTGTCAATTTAATATAATAAATCAGATTTGATCTAAATTGGAAATTTAGCGAGCACGCAGATATGGAAAAAAGCGAAAACTTGTCTTGAACGTCAGTGAATTTATATAAGTCGCGTATACTTAATTTATAATCAGCGTTTAACTTATGTAGTTACTAAATAGATACTTATGATGTTGCGTCGTTAAGTGTTTACACATACGATGACCTAATACTTTAGAAAAAACTCGATCGTTAGAGTTGTACCTACACTTGGAAAAGTTTGACAATTCCCGACGAAGGCTTTAAGGGCTCAGAGGCCAAAGCCAACATCTGGTGGTGTTTAGTGGGAAGGCACGTAGGTCTCTCGTGAGTCCCACATAACCAATACGGATGGCAGTATTTGTAAGCATGAGCAGTCACCACCACCCTCCCTGCATGGAGGGTAGCCCTTTCCCTTTTGTCTGGGCACAAAAAAAAACAAAGGTTTTTCGAAAACTGATGGATGAATATGTGCGTGTTACGTAATAGAAACATATTTCCGTTATTTTAAAAGGCTTATGTCAAACAAAAATAATAACGATTCTTTTAGCAACTGTATTTGTGAAACAGAGCACCTAGAGTGTTATTATTCGAAGGACAACTGACCCGTCTCTGTCACATACAAATTATATAAACTGTGTCACGCACATATGTACATAATTATGTACGTGTATAACGTATTAAATTGGCCTTATCGATCCCATCATATTAAATATTATATAATAGTACCCATATCAATTTGTGTAGGTACATGTACAAAGATGTCATCAAATATCAAATATCAAATATTTATTTGTATAAGCATAGGTACATATTAAGGTGAAATATTACAGTTTTTTATACGTATATCCAATATGCTTTGCCAGTAATGGCGTACAAATGTCTAGTCATTAAATTGTCACAATACAATTCAAACATTATAATATATGTACTTGTATTACATTATTAAAATTGTCAAATACCATGCACTATATAATAAAAAATATTACCTATGTCATATATCATTAAATTATATTATTTGAATTAAATTACATTATTAGAATTAAACACACAAATTTTATAACTCTAGGAATTCTTTAACACTGTAGAAGCACTTATCTATTAGCCACATTTTAAGTTTTTGCTTAAATAATTTGCTCGGTAAATTTATTATGCCCAAAGGTACCTTATTATATATTTTGCAACACTTTGCATAGCAATTTTTAAGATACAACTTTGTTCGAGGAATATATGGCAACACAATTCTATTTTTATTTCTCGTTCCCCTAGGAAAAATTTCAGAGGCTTTTACAAATAAATTCGGATTTGTCTTTACGAAGTACGCTGCTTCAATCATCAGTCATTGTCCATGTATCTTGATATTAAATGTGTAAACATTTATGTCTGATAACAATAATGTGACCGATCAGATTCATGTGTAACCTTTGATTAAATGTGAGCGTTAACTATGAGGAAAATAATCGAATCAATCCAATCTTCGACTGTTGTAACTAAAAACTATGACTCAAACGACTTTGCCTGTTTTTTATTGAACATATATAAATGTGTGAATAAATATGCAACTGTATATAGAAAAATATGAAAAAGAAGAGGATGCATGTATCGCTAACTAAGGAGAGTTCGTTAAAAGATATATATTTAATTTAAATGTCCGCTCCTGGTATAGCTGTTTGTGTTAAGTACTCTTAGGTAGTCATGACATTGGCAAATCACAATTATGTATGTACAAATATTTATTTAGTTGAGTGATACAAATAACCCTGATGGTGGTTATAATCTCAAGTAAGAAGCGAGAACAAGTGTAGTCCTATTGATTGTTGTATACTGTCCCCATGGACATCTGTTGAAGTCAACCACAAATAGAATTGGAGTTCTGAGGTCGACCACAAATCCATTGCTTTCCTAGAGTTTTCTACCTTACACTTCACTTAACTAGTATTTACAGACATCGCAGTGTTTTACATTGTAGTTACAAGGTAGAAATCGGAAATTTCTTGCTTTAAAGGAAAATACAACAACTTAATAAAAAGAGCTACATAAATTGTAGTTTTTATGGATTCCTCTTTGTTGTTGTATGAAGATTGACAATCTACACTTAACTAGTAATGTGGTATAGTTTTAATTTTGAAACACTTGCATTTCTCTTATGACATTTTTGGCGTTACGTTAATAATGGGCAATCACAGGCTAATGGGTGAAACTCGGCCTTTCAATCAAGGATCCAACGTTCGACTCGAATGCACACACCACTTATTTTTCTAAAATGATGTGCTTATTAGAACTTAATTATTACTGCATCACGGTGAATGAAAAGATCCTTAGGAAACCTGAGAATTCTTTGAAAAAAATCTCAGAGGAGGTCTACTAATTCGAATTTGGTCAGCGCGGTGGACTATGCCCTTAAAATCTCTCATTTTGGGTTTTCTATGGGTCCACCGGAGCGCACCATTTGTAATGCATGCGAAACGACTTCCTGACCTAAAATAGACGGGGTTTTTATAGGATATCCATAATGTCACAAACTGAGTCGACTTTTATTTATTACGTCGTTTCCGTCGTCCATTACCAGCCGGATATCAAAGAGCTTGTTTATTTTCTTTAAATAGAAGTGTAATGATGTTGATTATGTTATGCTCCGCATAAATTAATACGTCAGGCTATTTGTGACTAAACAAATCAATATAACGAAATAGATATCCTTTAGAGTCGAATAAGAAAACCTCTAATGACACAAAAGATATTTAGATTTTACCGCTCGTCAAGAATACATTACAAATGTTGGTATGGACTACCTAATGTTTTACATTGAAATAGAATCGTTTATGGACAAGGTACATAAGTGAAGTCGTGTGCTTAAACATAATAAAAATGAAGGGCAATACAAAATAAATACGTTTGTTGTACGTGTTAATTTCTTCACTGATATGCCGAAATACCAAAAGATTAAATATTTATCCCACAATTTTATTTCTAATTTGTAAATAAAAGTAGAAATTTATCGCACAACCTGAAATTTATATCAATTTGTTAAGTGACTTTAAATGGCACATGAGGTATCATTTACAATGATTATGTAATTCTAATGAGGGTTAAAAGAGAAAAGATTACCCTGAAAGTAACGTTGGGATACTCTCGCTGGTCTCTTGGGCCTCGCACCATTTGTAACATGGCATCCTGACCGCTTGCGATACACATTACTTAACGTACTAATTCTTTTTATATACTGAATTATATTTGTTGGGATATGCAAGGCCTTGTAAAGCCTTCATATTTAAAGGTAAATCGTGCGCTTCAGTGAGGTGTTGGCTTTATGACTTAGCTATCTTTGTTTTGATATTAGGGCTTTTACGGTATCTGCAAAATTTAAAAAGAATTAATAATGTAAGAAGTTGCTGAGTGAAAGTGCTATAAAAATAATTTAATGTTAACTCATCGTTATTGTATAACTAAATTAGTTGTTATTCCTTTACTAGACCAGGTTCATGCTATAAAATGTATTTAAAACCTATTTTTCAAGGTGGTAGAACTAGTGTAGTTTGACCGGGGCAGTACCACCGCCACACCTATTTCTAGCGTGAAGCAGTTCCTGTGTTTCTATGGAAGGGTGTGGTTGCCGGCACACTTTTATATGAGGCGACCATCTTAGTCCTCGGGAGTAGCAACGCATCTGTGATTGACTTCAGATGGAATCCATGTTCTGTATGTAGTTGATTACAGATTACCACGAACGGCAGTGACCACTTACCATCAGGTGGAATGCATGCTCGTTTACTACTTCAGTCCGATAAAAAAAAACAATTTAGGTTCTCTAAAATAACATTTCCAACATACTAAATACTTTTACGTTACATTCTGCTGATTTTTACGCGTATCAACTTTTTCTTATTACTATAGGAAAAAGTAGATATTACATACAGCAAACCCTCCATATGATATAATGACCTATAATATAATATAATATCGAATCTGCAGAACTATTTAGCGAGATGCCCGAATCTCAATGCGATTGGATTAAATGCGTTCAAGCGTAATGCTATTTGTAATAGGTAATGCTAATTTGAAAGTGGTACAACACTTCCTGGTTGCGTGGCGCCACTAGACTTATTTCTGTCTTATATCTGAGAAGTAATGCAGCTGCGTTTTAGTTTGAAGGCAACACAGATATCCAAACATGAGTTTCAACTTAGTCTTGAGTGAATGCTTTCCAATTAGTTGGTTATAAGACTTGTAGACTTATCTATACTAATGTATAAAAATAAGATGGTGTGTGTCTGTTTCTTACTCAATTACGCAAGACCCACTTTTTTATATGGCTGAAGTAGCAAACGAGCATGCAGTCCACTTGATGGTAAGTGTCACTGCCGCCCATTGACATCTTTACTCAGCTTCATATAGAACATGAGTTCCATCTGAAGTCAATCTCAGATGCGTTGCTACTTTCGAGGACTATGATAGTCGCCTCATGTGAAAGTGTTCCGGCAACCACACCCTTCCATCGAAACGCAAGAAATGCTTCACGTTAGAAATAGGTGTGGCGGTGGTACTTCCCCGGTAGAACTACGCTGGTTCTACCACCTTACAAAATTTCTCCACTGGACCGATTTTCATGAAATTTTGCATGGGTGTAGCTTATTTAACTGGTGGCGACTATTTATGTTCTATAGTAAAGCATGGATAATTCAACTAGTAAGTTATAAATTCTTATAAACGCGTGGTGGCCGGCACTGAAACACCAACTGATAAGGAGAAAATGCCCAAGAAACATCTACGCGATGGTCAGTTCTTACCTCCAAGACCGAAAGGTTAGGATCAACTTTGCCGGAGCGGCGCACGAAAAGGAAACCACGAAAGGATGCGTCCAAGGATCCATCGGAGGGCCAACTTTCTGGAACATCATCCTAGACCCGCTACTCAACCACCTAACCGACAAAGAGGTTTACTGCCAAGCGTTTGCGGACGACATCGTACTGGTGTTCTCAAGCGCCAAAACTGAAACCCTAGAGCAATCAGCCAACAACGCTCTGTCAGATGTAGTCACATGGGGGACTCGAAATAAGCTAAGGTTTGCACCGCACAAGACCAACGCGCTGCTCATCACTAGAAAGCTAAAGTACGATCCTCCAAAGCTCTATATGTCGGGCACTCAACTGCATCTGGTGAAAGAGATGAAGCTCCTGGGTCTCATTATAGACAACAAACTCACCTTCAAATCGCACGTGGCCGCCGTATGTAGAAAAGCGGCAGGCATATACAAGCAACTAGCTCGCGCCGCGAAGGTGACTTGGGGCTTAAACACCGAAATAGTACGAACAATTTATATAGCGGTAGTAGAACCCATAGTGACGTATGCCTCAAGCGTATGGTCTCAGGCGACAGACCTTCAAATAAACAAGAGACAGTTGGAGGCACTGCAACGGGGCTTCGCCCAAAAGGCCTGCAAGGCATACAGAACGGTGTCACTAACCGCCGCACTCGTCCTATCTGGGCTACTCCCACTTGACCTCCGGATCCAAGAATCAGCTAGCCTGTACAAGGCCAAGAAGAACGTGTCTATAGACTATTTACCACCCGGAAGAAAACTGGAGCAGACGGTGAGATACGGAGACCTACCTCACCCCTCCGCACTTACAACGACCAAATACAGAGTGCTGGAGAACGTAGACTACGAGACCCTAACCGCCCACCATATCGTCGGACCGCACATCTACACCGACGGCAGCAAAATAGAGGGAAAGACAGGTGCTGCCCTAACATGGTGGGAGGACGGACGGGAAACCAGTTTTTCGACCTATAGTCTAGATCCTTCCTGTACAGTATTCCAAGCCGAACTTTTCGCACTACACAAGGCTGTGGAACAAGCGAGATCGAGCAGAAACAAAAATGTAAACATAATGAGCGACTCAAGATCCTCGCTCGAACTGCTCGATAACCCAAGACCATCCCACCCTCTGACAAAGGCGATTAAAGAAAACATCAGAGGGTTAAGAAGAGAAGGAAGACACGTTCAGCTATTCTGGATCAGAGCCCACATCGGAACCGCTGGAAACGAACGGGCAGATGAGCTAGCGAAATCAGCTGCCAAGAACACACCCACCACCCCAGACTACGCAGAGATTCCGTTGTCTTTCGTCAAAAGAAAAATCAGAGAGGAGTCGATCCGCAAATGGCAAGATCGCTACACCACCTCGAGCACCGGGTCAGTAACGAAGACCTTCTTCCCGGACGTGGGCAAGGCCTACCCGATCATCAGGAAGACCAAACTGACACCGGCACAAGTACAAGCTTTGACGGGACACGGAGGAATGGGAGAGTATTTACACCGGTTTAAGTTGAAAGACAGTCCGGGATGCGAATGCGACTCCAACATCAGCGAGACAGTCTGGCATGTGATCTTGGAATGCCCCAGATTCCTGTCGATCCGAATGGAGACGGAGGTCAAAATCGGTGCTAAAATAGAAAACCCAAACCTGACAAAAATCGTTGAGGACGAAGAAAAGAGGGCACACTTCCTTAACTATTTGGACTCCATCTTCCGGATAGTAGCCAAAAGAAACTCTACATTATCGCAGACAGCAATAATTCCCCCAAGAACGCCTACCATCACGCTCCAAACAAACGAGGACCACACCCCGCACCAAAACCCCCTGGATAACACACTAACAGCATTTAACAACTTGCTGCAAGAAGCAGAACGAGGGGAGCCAAAACTGAGAATCCGGGGAGTGGCCCTTTTCATGGACAACAACGAAGAGCGCCTCGGCATAAGCTTCTGCAACACAAAGTGCTCTGGCAGAATAGGCATTTCACCTGGCCTAGCAACTCTGCTGAATGGCAGCACCTTCAGAGCTACAATGAAGCGCACCACGTACAACGCGCTGTCCGAAATTTCGGTAGCAAGCAAACGCTGCAAAATAGTGCGAACGAGAAACAAAATTATAGCACTGTTTGAAGGGAGCGACGAAGAGACCCAGTTCGCCCAAGCGTGTGCAGTACTGCTGAGTCTAGGACAACCAGGCCAGGATCCCACAGTAACACCGAGGATAATAAGCCTGGACGCTATGGTGGTGGGGCACATGAAGGGAAGGGCGGAGGACTACACAGGAAGCCTCAAAGCGTCTGGAAAACATGAGGTAGTGGTATATGAAGACAGGGGAGAAAATCTCAGTTTTCTAAAACCACATAACGCAGGCCCATCCTCCTCCCGAAACCCCGAAGACCGATGGGGACACCCCATAGCAAGCCCTGAAGAATTCAGCGGATCGGAAAGACTTCAGCAGAAAAGATCAGCTGAAAGACCTGCAGATCAGAAGCAAGCTGAGAAAAGCATAAAGAAGGGAATGCTGTCAACGATAATGAAGACGTTCAAAGCCGCCTCTCAACAAATCCCAGGCAAAAAACATCAGTCACACAAGCTGGACACACAACTGACACAGACAAAAGCTCCTGAAAAGGATTCACTACAGCCAAGAACCGCTTTGACTAAAGCCGACAAGGGCCTGGTCGACCCGCCAACTCTTCGTGAAGCGAGGATCCCTCTGGATCACTACATAAACGCATTTCTCGAGTTCAAGGCACTGACAGTAGCGACGAAGGAGGACAATAAAAGGACGTGCCATAACATCATGCAATCCTTCCTCCAGAAAGACCTGAAGCTACTGAGGGAGAGACTCGAGAAAGCAGAAGCTGCCATATATAATAACGAAACCTCTCAGACGATTGCAGGTGTGGAAACTGGGAGTCATATGGCAGCCTATAGTGCAACCAAAGGATTCGTTGCAAAAGACGAAGTAGAGAGCGAGCGGTTAGGCCGGGAGAAATTCTGTACCCCAACGGACGACCCCTTAGTCGTGATAGCCCGTTGCACCAGGATAATGCTAGACGATAAAATTCTAGCTATGGCGGAAAGCCTATCTGGTGAGTGCGGCGGCCTCTTCACTCTAGACTCATGGGAAATACCCAAATTCTCATGGATCAATGGGGTCCCAGGCTGCGGAAAATCAACATGGATAGTGAATCAATTTCAGGAGAATGAAGACATCATCATCACCACCACAACGGAGGCAGCAAAAGATCTCCGTACGAGACTCACTCACCGCACCGGCAAGTCCGGAAAGCTCGCCACAGCAAAAGTGCGCACACTGGCCTCAGTACTAGTAAATGGTTCAAAAGGTAGCTGTAAACGGCTTTTAGTCGATGAGGCACTAATGAACCATTTCGGGGCCATTGTGATGGCGATAAGGCTGACCGGGGCGACGGAAGTGATGCTCATCGGAGACATTAACCAACTGCCGTACATCGAGCGTCACAACCTCTTCGAGTTACGATACTGCCGCCCAAACCATGTAACCGGAATTAGCCAAGAACTGTTGTGCACGCACAGGAACCCATTGGACGTAGCATACGCCCTAAGCGAGGTCTACAGCGGCATATACTCGTCCACGTCACGTATAAGATCCCTGAAGCTGAAGCGGTACATGGATGCGCAGATCCCAAAGGCCCTTGAGAAGACTCTCTACTTGGTGCACACTCAAGTCGAAAAAGAGAGTCTGAAGAAAGAGGGCTTCGGAAGTGGAGAGGGTTCACGTATCCTTACCATACACGAAGCACAGGGACAAACGTACGAGACGGTGGTGATTGTGCGAACTACCACAAATCATCTACAACTGCACGACAGTGTTCCCCATGCAGTAGTGGCAGTGTCGCGTCATACCATCAGCTGCACATATTACACGGACTGCAGCAATGACGCCATAGCTCAGTTCATTTCAAGAGCTATGAACGCCACTGACGAAAGACTGGAGGACTATAACATCTCAATGGCCATCCGTAGCGGGGACTCGAAGCTCATAGACAAGGCCACCAACCGCAAGCTCGAAATGGCCTCCGCAAAGGACTAAAAGGTATATAATTATAGTGTATCGCACGCCACGTCAAGACAGCAACGGCTCAACATTTGGAGAGAGAGAAGACCGCCATAAAGTATTTTTTCTAAAAAAAGGCAAAAAAAAAAAAAATAATAATAATAATTCAATACATCGGCAAGCACTCGTTCGATGTGAATTAAAAATATTTTTGGAGTCGAAACCGTCAATGGCTTGACGTGCGATAAATTATAAAGAAAGCAAGTCCTAAGATGTCCCAAAATGTATACAAGAAAGCAAAACAAAACTTAATATAAAAAAAAAAAAAAAAATAAAAATAAAAAAAAAATAAAAAAAAAAAAAAAATAAAAAAAAAATAAAAAAAAAAAAAAAAAAAAAAGGTCCTATATAGTAAGCATAGATAAGGTTTTCTGTAAAGCCGCCGCTGCCGCCACCGCATACAGCTGGGACCCAGCTTACACTGTTACCTAGTTGTGGGCGATGTCGACGGCGAAGGCTCATAGTGGAGCTGTAATAATGACGTAAAGACAAAAATAAAACCATGCTAAAAAAGGGCACGGACGATCTGTCTGTGGAGTCGTAGCTGAATAAAAAAAAAAAAAAAAAAAAATTCTTATAAATGAGACTGTTCGTTTATTTTGAGCTGAGTGACTCCGTACATATGGATCTTCCTACTGTCGAGTACAGATTTCCTACAGAGTGAAGTGGGGCAAGACATAGTATATCACACTGAAAAAGTGTAAATGTTTTATGAAATTAAAATTGAAAGTGGTTCACATTTGTATCCAACTTTACTTATCCAAGACTGATTGATTTTGTTTAGATAGTGTTTTTTTAAAACCGTGTTTTTTTAACTTATATCGTCAACCCAAGATAACCGCGCTGGCAAAGTGCGAATTTGTGATTTTTTTTACTTATGTTGAAGTAATTACATATAGCCAAACCATTTTCTGATGATATCTAATGTACAGCATTAAAGTTACTTATAATTAGTTCCTAATACGCACATAATTTAACAAATAGAGGTGTCTGAGAATATCAAACTTTTAGGTTAAAAGACCGCATTTTAACTACACTATCACTGCAATTAAGACCGTTAAATATTAGGCACGATATAGTCATATGCTATTTCCGTAGGATAAAAACAATAAAAGTGAAACGATTACTCTGATATAATGGCGGTCCTGTCTTGCCGGTCTCCAGGGCCTCGCACCATTTGTTACGCGGCCTCCTGACCGCCTGCGAACCATTACTCAACGTACTGATTCTTTTTCATGGGATATCGGCAATGTCGCCATCAGTCAAACCACTATTATTTATCTGGCTAGTTTCTTCGTCCGTTTATTGATAGCTTTTTTTATTGTTTACTTTATTTAATAGAAATATGTTTGGTATTATTTTTCTTTTGTTGTTGACTTATTAAAGTATATATTCATAGTGGTAGCGTATACAGTATTAGCAATATAACGAGGATAACAAGCTTAATAATATTGAGCTAAATATCCATTAAAACTGCCGTCATGGTATTCTATAGCTCCTGCTTACAATGAACCCCTCATGCACTACACATGCCGTCTTAAAAATTAAACTGAAGCGTATAATGTAACACTTTTGTAAAAATATTATCTCCGTTATGTATTAAATAAATGTTTATTACTGGTGAAACTAGCTGCTGAAAGTAGCTGCCTTAAAGATGCCGAATTCCGTTTCATTTCCGGGATAACACAGCAAATTCTTAACTTGTAAATTTATATGAAAACTATCATTTATTGAACATGGTAATTATATGTCCATACACTCTGCTAGCCAGATAACCGTACGTTTTACCCTCGTGCCCCGGCTAACCCAATCTCTGCTCGCGTTATTCGTTGAAAGTGGCATTCACGAGCAGCATAGAGACGGAGTCGCGTCTCCGTGCACGTGAACAGCCTGTGAATAGCCTTATTGAACGACGTTACTACTGACCTCACTGAATTAAATAATACACTTCCTAGCTGTATTTTTAAAGTAAAACAATCACATTACTGTAGCTAACAAGATGAACCAAGTGTTTTGACTGGTGTTGTTGAGTATTTCAGGGTTACGTGATCGGCACAATTTATGATGTGATCCTCCAAGGCAGAGATGGTGTTCTGCGTCTGGCGTTGCAATACTCATTTCATTCAGACATGCAGAGAGTTCTAGATTCGATTCCGGGCCAGGTTATCAAAAGTCGTTTAATACATATAAAATTCGACAAGTTATTCGTGTTCACGTACTTGCGTATTTATGGCAAGAATGTTGCAGTGAATCTTTTAAAGGGGCTTCAATTGAAGATACTTAAAGTTTCACTTTTGTGACTCACTATACCATCCTAACAGGTACTATTTTTATGTCCTGGTATTTAAATATCGTCAAATATTGCTGTTATTTCTATAATATGGAAATAGCAAACGAGTATGTAGTCTAACTGACGGTAACTAGCTACTGTCGTCCAAAGATATTTGGAATAAACCCCATATAGCATTACTTGAGGTTAGTACGGTGCAAATATGCACTGATACCCCCAGAAGACTATGTTGAAATGCCTCGAATAAGTCAGATAAGCGACGCGCTTAATACTACGTTATCAGATGCCTTTAAAATTAAGGCACAAAGAGTTCTAACGCCTTTTATTTGTTTAGCATTGTTATTCACATTCGTACGGAAAAAATATCGTTTGCAGTGTGCAGCTAAAAAGCTTGCAAGTAGTATATATTTTTAATCGAATAAGTATCTACTTATCCTACGCTTTAAACAACATTACATATAACATTTTTAGAAACAACGATTTAATAAATTTTATATAAGTGCTAGTTGGTAATTACGTAACTCCTGAACGACTTTTCCTAACTTACTGATATTTGTATGTCGAGACGATGTAAGATACGCTTCATATAATAAATAGGGTTGGGGCAAAGTGTAAAAAAATACAATATATCATCAACCAACATTATAATACCAAAAAGAGCAGCACAGTCGGCAAGTCACGCAAAATATGTACAAAATATAAAAGAAATAAAAGTTTTCTAAGAAATAAGTGTTATCAGTGACATGTTTTATTCCCGTGTCCCGGTTAACCTAATCTCGGCAGCGTTATATGTTCCTAGCATTCGCGTTCTTCGGAAAACGAGTCGCATCTTTATGTCGCACGTGGAAAGCTTGTCGATAGCACCGTTCAGGGTATAAAGTTGTATATTTTTACCCCTTACAGATTTATAGTTTTGTAAATAACTTGAAAACTGTTGAAGATAGAACTCTCTGCTATTCGACTCTGGATGCACTACCGCCACGCCTATTTTTGCATAATAATAATAAGTTAAGCGCTGCTGTGTTTTGGTCTAATGTGTGTAAGAGGCACATCTGGGGTGTTTTAACTTGGTCTTCGGGAGCAGCAACGTTCTGTGGTCAGCTTATGGTACTCTGTTCTTATCTGGGGTAGACTACAGATGTCTATGTCCAGCCGTGGCTACTTACCATCAGGTATCTACAGTAGCGTAGTGAAGTATGATGTATACCTACTCCATTTGAGAACCCCGAAAATTTGCCAGTGTTGGGTAAATAATTGATGTGTTGATGATGATATAGATAGTTACAATATATGCTTGGAATAATTCGTAGCATCACATCTATCACGCAGGTTCGACCCTAATTAGACTGAATCTAAATTATAAATTCAGATCAATTCTGGGTCAGGGTGCTTGTGTACTGACAAAGGGAATCCGTCGAGTATGTGGGCATTAGTGTACAAAGCGTTTTCTATCTATTTATCAATGGATCTACCCTTATTTACATTCCATACACCTTTTATCCTACTGAAATAATAAAGCTAAATGATTTATTAATTTCATAATAACAAGATAGTTATTTACAGATATGATATTTTACAGAAATATGATTATGATATAAAAAAGAAACAATTTGTCTAATTGAAAATAAAAAGCTGCATCAAAATTACTGTCCGTTATTAAATTAATAAATTAAGACAAACGCATGTTTATGGTAAAAGTGCAAAGGAAACCTTTCCAGATTAGGATTGTATACACGATCTATTAATTTTATTGTAAAGTTTAGTTTCGTGTCAACCATCCTTTCCGTGTATCGGTTGCCTAATCACGACTAGGCATGCCGGTCTCGTGAGACGTGAATGGCGTACCGATGACACCGTTCAGTGAAGACGGTACCTTGCATCAGCGTTGCATAACGCCTGAATGTCAACCCGAGGCCGGTAACGAACAGTTAACACGCGAGATGAGGCTTTGCTTTAACAGGTTGGAGTTTAGAGAGTTTGTTGCAACAGTGACCCTAATAGGCGAGAAATTATGCAGCTAAACAAATTGTTTCTACACTCATGACTTATGTAGAAATTCTTGGAAGGCTTTGCGTGGCGTGCAATTATTCGCGCGCCTAGCGAAGAAGGTGTTTTCCATCTTATTTTTCCAGCGTCTGTCCGGACGAAAAAAAAGTTTTAATTTTCAGGGTAGTGAAGTTGGCTATATACAGCGATTACCTTGTCTAAATTTAAGATGCCCATATTGAAAGCTCGGTGTTCGAATTTCAAGCGTTTGATAAAAAAAAACATAATAACCTTTAACGTTTGGAATGTAAAACAAATAATTTGAAATAAACATTTTGAAATATAATTATGAACTTGTAAAAAACTTACGAGGGGAGGAAATCATCTGCAGCCTTAAAATTATATCCACAATGTTGTCAAAGGTGTATGAATTCCACCAGCCTGCATGGCTAATTTATTTTGAAGGCCTTAACCCTTCTCATTCTGAAAGGAGCATCGTGCCCAGCAGTGCAGTAGTAATGGGTTAATGATAAAGTTTGTTGAAACTTAGTAAACTAGCTCATTAGCATAGTGTTAAGACCTACTAAAATTATACCAACTTACGAAATAAATTTTGGTAAGCTCCTACTTACTGAGACAAGACATGTATATCCAACTTAACGAATCTATTAATGGGGATAGACACCTTCGTGATTCCTCCGTTGCAGCTTTACTATCTGGTAGCGTAAGCTGTGCAAGATGTAGTAAGAAATATGTTACAACTTAGGTCTCAGACTCTACACACGATTTGACATTTATTACAGATTTATATAATAACAGAATTTAAACATTATTCAAAGAATACAGCAGAAGAGTTTAAGAGCAGTCCACAAGATGTTAAGTGGTCACTGCTGCCTTGGAAATCTATAGGCAACTCCACTTAAATCCATTAAAGAGGCGTTACAACTCCTGAAGGCTCAAATGGTCTCTTTGTATTTAAGTTATTCGGCATCCATGCTCTTCCAGCTAACCGCATTGTTTTATGCTAATAAAGATTTGAAGGTAGTATCTCACCGGTCGAACTGTGCTTTTGTATTATTTTACTACCTTTCTAACGTATAAAAAACAAAAACTACGAGTATCTTGCCGTCTGGGCTGTTACCGTCTAAACATGTAGACTTCTCGAGTAAGATCGGCATTGCTTACGCACACTGAATCAAGATCTATATGAGTTACATTTCACGCTTTTCCTTTTACAACGTCTACTTGGCGAAGCATATTTTTAGGCCAGTAAATCCTCATTTGAAGCAACGGAGTGAATTATCGATGAACAATCGTGGAATGATGCGATGGTGATTCACGAAGAAACTGACTCACAGGCGGCGCTAACTGATATTCTCAGAATAGCAAATAACCTTGACAGTCAGAAGTAGATTGTAAATGGATAGACTTTTGTAATAACGACCTGAGTGTCCGAGCCGTCATAATGCTAGTCACAGTGGGCACCAGGTTCGATTCCTGGCCAGACAGATAAGTAAATCATAATTTAGATTCCGGTTCTAGGTCTGGGTATTTGTTTATGTTTCATTATGTTAACATGGCACCCATAGCGCAAGAACAATTTCTAGTGTGGAGTTATAAGCGTAGAATTTTCTTGTTTTGTTCATTGAGACACACTTTAATACTGGGAACTTAAAAGGCTGATTTGCAGTATTACAATAATCCTTTCTAAATTGTCAATGTACTATGATTATGAATCTTATGTTTCACTTCTTTTATAAAATGGATGATAGTCAAATGTTTTAAAATTCATGGAGACTACTTAAGGGATTAGATTCCAATAAGGGGATTACAGATGATATCCGTAACCTGATATTCATTACACATAGTTAATGGTATCTTTATATAATGTGTGCATATTTTATAGTATGTATACTCCCATGCAACCCGATGATTGAACGAACTACATTTTGCTCAGATAGGGGAGAAACAGATAAGAACATTTTATGAAAGTGTCAGAAAATACCATTTTTGTATAAAATATTATATGCGGAGAAAGCGCCGGCACGAACGCTCGAAAATTATTAAAATAATGTCAGTTTATTAAGAAGACTTAAATTTAAATACCTTGTTAATTTCGCCAGTATTTCGTCTTTTCATTACGATTGTAAATTATGATGTGACACTTTCCTTTCTAAAGATCGTTTTCAATTACTAAAAATACACCATTCCAATTTCTGTATTCATATTTCAAATGTAAACCGTAAATCTTAGAGGAATGAGCATTTAATTTACGACCCGTTCGTATTCAGTCTGTTGAAAAATTTAATGATCTGTCTCTGCCCTGTAGATAATTTATTTTAATGGATGTGATTTCGCTATTGTATATGTGTCACAAGCAAACTCAGCGAGTTCTAGCGGCTTCTCGTTGATGAATATGTGAATAGGCTCAATCGGTATCAGCTCTCATAGGGATCGAGAGCGTCAGCCGTGCGGGGCGATGCTGTCGAATAAAGATAAATGGGTTCGTGAATGCGGGTTAGAGCGCCTAGAGGGGCAGGGGAGCGCAGGGCATGGGGCTAATTGGCTGTCAACGATGAGTTCGGTTTTACGAGGACTTCGAGCTCCACACGCAGGGGCAGACGCTGGACTGACATCCGGGGCGACTTCTCGTGACACGTCGTCGATAAAAACGGACAAAACAACGCTTGATTGGCTATCGATGACCCACACAACTCGATAACTATGTTCTCGAAACAGTTTTGGAGCGGCGAGTGGAATACGAGAGGAAAGATACACGTTCTCGTCTGCATCGTCTCACGGTCAGGTGCGAGTAGGCTTCATTAACATTATGCGCTCATTAACGGGACGTCCAATCGGCAACTCGTATAACTTGTTTTGAAACTTACGTAGCGCTTGTTTTGTTATTCGTATCGCGACGTTTCCTCAATGTTTTGATGAAGCCCAATTGGAGATATAGAACCGGTTTAGAATTTTACTTTATTGTTTATTGGATTTTAGCGTTTCGAAATGTGTTGTTTATTATGTACAATTACAAGTTACTCTTGACTATTTCGTTTTCCGAGACGACTTGTGCGACGAGTTTCAAAATAATATAAGAGTCTTCGATTCTTGTACAGATAACAGTGACGACCTCAGTCTTATTTTTTAAACAAACTCTTGTTCAGTATTATTTAAGTGCCTATTATAGCTTGAAGGCTTTATGTCTTTAAATCTCACGATACTAAAAATAATAAATTATACGCTAATAATTTTTAAGGGTCGGTAGCTCCGTTGAATGTTTTTTGTGAGCTGTTTTTATTAGCGTTGGTTTGCAATTGTAACGATTCGAGGTCTAATGGTTCCAACGGCTATGTTTCGGTTCAAGAAGTAAATAGGACATCAAATAAATGGAATAATTTTAACACCTCTGTTACAATTATAAATTTCACAGCTAAATGTACTGTAACTGCTAGATATCCATAAAAAGTCTGTCTGTAATAAATAATACTTTTCCGACGGTTTTGTATATCTGTAATGTTATTGAAAATTGCTCCATTGACTTCGACGGAAATTTTGAGGATTAAATATGTGTTTAAGTTGCAAGTCTGTTAATTATATAATTAGTAGTTTAACGTTAAATATATACCATATTTTTTTTTTCGATATTTTAATATTACATGAACTATAACTGAATGCCGAATACAATAATAGGTGTACCAAGGTGTATATAGACAGAAATAATTACAAAGGCAACTATTATGTAAATAAAAATTTTAACGAAATAAATTGTATTAAATAAATATTTTATTAACATAGTCAACTAATATGTTATTAACATTAAAATTCATATCATAAAAATCAATCTTAATACTTAATATTATTAATACGAAAGTTTGTGAGAGTTTATGTCAGTTTGTTGTGGTCGGATTACGCTACATTACCGTGGTAGACGTGACAGAAGCGAGAAATGCCGCGGGTATAACTTAGTTTTACACAAAAAACACATTTTCAGATAAGAGTCCTAAATGTGTCCCGTACTCAGTATTCAAGTCATATCATTGCCCAAACACTGTAAATGTACACAACACAATAACATAATTTGTTTTTCTTTGAGAGGAACGAACAAAAAGGCGCATAAATCCGCGTCGCGCACTGAAGAACGACCCGCTGGGATAATGAACTAATTACATTAGTTGCCACGCATGATACAAATGGCATCAAATGGGCCTACGTTTGTTATAATTTTCCTCGACTAACAAAATGAAGTTTGTGCTGCCTAGAATAATACGAAAACCTGTTGAGTTGATTTTAATGTGACATCCTTACATTTTTGTTTCTGGATCTGTTATGTCGAGGAATAACTCAATTATAATATGCAGTATCGTTTTAATTTTTTCTTTACAGTTCATTATTGTTTCATTTTTATTTGAGACAATGGTTATTATGTATGTTCGTGTAAAGTGACACATAGATTGCCATTGAATTGTTCAATACACATTGGGGTCAATACATTTTAAGAACATATTCCCAGACTCACACACACAGGTTTTCCCAGATTATTTTTCTCTAACGTTAAGTAAATTGTAACTTAATAATCAACTTCTAATATGCACATAATTTCGAATATCCTGTGCCAGGTTTTTAAATCAAGCTAATCTAAGCTATGATTCTAAACTATTTAATGATCTTCTTTTACAAAGCTTTAATATATTAACTTCTACTTTCAATACTGTATCCTACCTTTTTATTACAGTAACCTTAAAATTAATTACATCAAGAAATCTGGCACTTATATGTTTTTTTAAATATCACGAGTCTGATTGATTTCTGCTTTTTATCCTTGTTTATTGAATTATTTATTTAAAACTCAGGCACATATTTTTCTACATAGAAAAATACAAAAATCTATTTTTCTACATAGAACATGTTTTTCTACAAAGAAAGAAAAATATGTGCCTATCCACCTAGGATTATTTGGTGTAGGAATAACTATTCATAGTTCGTGAGTTGCTGTGTAACAGGATATAATAAACGTGGCAGCAATGCTTTTCCACTATGCGGAAGGTGGTCGGGTACCGCTATGAAATAGGGTGCAAAACCTGAATAGACAAAGATATTTGCGGTTTGGAACTTCGTTCTTAACCACAAATCTTTGTCTAGTAAAAACGGGTAAGATGATTTTCAAATTGTATGAATAACATAATGCCATTTACTTCGTTAATACCCAGTGAATACTTAGAAATGATTTTATTTTTAAGTAGGAACGTGTCAATCGAAATGCTTAGAAGTGTAAATATACAGTTAGTGTTAGATATTAGTTTTAATGAGTAGAATTAAGAACCCTATATTTATTTTATGAACAAATGACATTCAAGAAACGTTGTCTCTGTAGTCAACATAAAATATAAAGGACTTCTACAAATAACAGAGTACCCAGACAATTGAATTACAAGCAGACATTCCTACTCATGGACACCTACGATCCTTTTAAACTTACATACAATTTGAACGAGGTTTAGATTAAGACGAGTCAGAAATACCAAAGTTCTAGTAAAATTTTTTTGTTTCCATTGCCAAAGTAGATTATACATTTACTTAACTAAAAATGAAATTAAATACGAGTGTATAAGTATCTACGAATCTACGGATAAAAGCAATATTAGTCTTCTTTAGAGTCGCTTAAACGAATAATATATCAATTTGGCGTTTCGGACGACGAATAGTTATCAATTCGAAATAGAGCTGAGATTAAAGTCTATCATTCGATATTTCTTTAGCATATGGATTTAATTAAGTTTTACAACGATCGTTTTTCAATCGATATAAATAATTCGAATAGTCGAAAATATTGTTTCGTCTTATAACTGATTTAAATGCGACATGGTAATTATCTGTTCGAAGATTGGCGCTGTTTTTTGATACACACAAAAGTTTTTGATAAATCCCTGCCAATTATTACCTAGATCCTCTCAGGTACAATAATGTGCATGAATAAATTATATTTAATGGTCCGCTTTTTGTGCGAGCGGTCGGTATAGTGTTTTTTGTAATCAATTTTAGATTTGGAGTGGAGTCGTGATGCGAGCGCGTGATGCCGGGGGCTTCCGCACATTTGTTGATGGCGGTGCCGCCATTTGCTACGATGTACTCGTATATCAATACAAATGATATGATATAAAATGGTTTAAAGGTGAAGGAACTTTCTGCTGTTATATTGCGACCGCATTCACACCTACTTCTGCTTTGTGTGCAGGGTGTAAGTTATTAAGCTTAAATTGAAGGGTATGCTTAAGGTTATCCTTCTTATATAAATATATAAAGTGTCCCAATTTATTTTGTCAAGTGTAGAGACGAATTTGTACCTATCTGTGATTGATCAGAATTGATCTTAAGATACAATATACTTAAAATAAACAATTTATTTTACTGTGATTGGTTTTATATAGGACTTTACCATCGAATTAGTCTGCCATCCCAATTTAGTTATCATTGGATAATACCCGTTAAAGTTCGTCAAAAGCCGAACGTTTTAAATTCTACTCAAATTGTTTTCTAACTCATACATCCATCCTTCCTGATTGTATAGGAGTAGTATGTTATATTATCTACATCTTTCCCATTTGTAGGATTAGATTCTTGACCAGCAATAGTAGGTACACAGAAAGAGAAGGACTTTTATTTAAAGCGACACTCACTTTTGTGCTCGTGCTACTTCAACCTTAAAAAAACAGCCTAACCGATTACATTTCTATCTAAGTATATGTATATACCCATTGTCTACTTCAACCTTAAAAAATCAGACTAACAGATTACATTTCTATCTAAGTATATGTAAATACCCATTGTAGTGATCACTTAAAATAAGAACGATATGCCCATTTGGCACTTCAGTTACGTAAAAAACGCGGCACAAAACAGATAAGTAACGGTTCACCCGCTGCGATAAACAGCTTATATTCGCCGACGTTGCGTAAACGTTGGGTTTATGTGGGTGGCTGTGCCGTTGACATCTTCGCAGAATATTCATGGTCGTATTGGGAACTAATTTTAATAATCCTGTTATCATTATAAATGCCAGAGTTGTAAAGATGTGTTAGTTACTCTTACACACAAAAACTTATGGTAGGATTTTACTAAAGTTTAGACACACAGGTAGTACCTGGAGTTCGAACTGCCCAGCAAACAACCTCGAGGAGGACGGCGGCATCAGTGGATGCATGTCGTCGTAGACACTGGAAGGGGCAGGAGGACAGTACACGTCTCCCAAGAGATGGACCTCTGAAGGGCGCCGCGCTAGGGGGCACCGGTGAGCTCCATTCGCGATCCTGGGGCCCCCTGAAAGCGTTGAGGAAGGCCAACAAGTTTTAGTGGGTAAGAATCCCACATTACCCGAAGTCTCTCCCAAGGATTCGTTGTACATTTTAAAGGTTTCCTCCCCGTCACAAAAAAAGTTAGTTTATGGCCTAGTTTAATACATAGGATACCATTACCAAGGTAAACGTGATCGAAGCCGGCAACGGCGCAGGAATAACCTAGTAGTCATTATTTCTGACGTCATTTTAATGAATTGACAAAACATATTTCAAGATAGACTGTAAAAAAGGGTCATTTAGACTACAAATTATTGAAGGCCTAGTTAGAAAGCCACATTATAATGCGTTCAGCAGACTTCATGATTACCTTCAAGAGCGAACAGAAAAAAAATCAATTTTTGTATGAGTTGTTTTGTACCTGCGTTCAAAGTTAGATAGGTAGAGATATATACTTTGTAGTTGCAATAGCGAACAAAATACACTAAATAAAACAAGTATGGCCATTTGACAGCCATTAGCAGCGAAGCTAAGATTACTTATAGCGTCATATACATCCACATGATTTCCGGTCCTTTATGGCCCCTATTTTTAGAAACCGGGATTACAATGTACGGTCGGTGCGTGGAGAAAATGGCGGAAATATCCACTTGACTAAAGTCCGGACAAATTGTCGACGCGGCTTTTGCTAGTTGCGGAGGATCTAGTGGATTAGTATTGATCAGATGACAGTGTTGCCAAGATAAAAGAGTAAAAACAAATATGTAGGTGACATTTCAAGGAGACCTAACTATAAAATAAACTTAAAGCGAAAAAACCTATTTTTCAGCGCTATGGAAACATTTTTACTTATAAATAATAATTAATCAGTTGTAGAAAAAACTGTTATCGTAAGGCCTTGACGCTCTTCCAACAAAATAGCAAGTTATTACTTAGAATTACACAAAAAATACTCAAGGACCTACTTCAGTAATTTAATTAAGGACTTGTTCAACGTTGGCACACAATGCCTTACAAGAATCAAGTAATCCAGTTTGAGCCTTTTATAACGTGCTGAAAAATTGCGATAACGTACGAAACTGAAGGCTGGCAACAACGTACCACTAACAGATAGTTTTCATTATGGGTGATCACGCGTGGCGGATACACTTGGCTGAAAGCGGAAAAATCATGAATTATGGTCGCGAGACGGGGCTCAACCGCTCAAAATATCTCCATCCTAATACGGGCTGAGCAGATTTACTGGGATCAGAATCGTCTTTATACTTCACGCGATGTTGAAGTGGAAAGCAAGAATGTGAAAATATAAGTATATGAACAATTAACGTCTCATATTAAGTTATTTATTACACGTTAATTACAGACACGAACATTAATACTAAGGATTACATTCACAAATTTATCATTTGATGTTTACTATGTATTGCACTTGAAATTTTATGCATGAATATTATTATCAGGCCAATCATAATGATAAACACTTTTTCTTCACGAGACGTTAATTAAAATATCCTTGCTTTTGAAAATAAGAGAATTTAGAATAACTCAACAATAAACAAAAACGTTTTGTACATAAAATAATATAAGAGTTTCTTGAAGTTTTATTAACAATAGGCACCTACTTATCTGTCGCTTTTTTTACGATGCTTATATTTAAAAAACCGACCTTGACTACATTTTTCATCTACCTAATTATTATGATTTCATTATTCTCCGTTGGTAAAATATTTGTATAACTCAGATTTACGCTAACTTATTTGCTGAAGATTTCACGTTAATAAATCTGTAAGGCATTAGTTAATAAAACTATAGGATACAAATAATAAACGATTATTCATTAGCGTAGTAAATAGTCTTGAACTCTATAGCGAAGTTAACGTAAGCGATGTGAGCTGGCATTAAAACGCATTTTTTATTACAACAAACGAGCGACTGCGGGGATCTCAATTATTCCAGCAGTAATGTCCCGGAATGTCTAATTTCCTCACGTAATTTGGCCGGAATTTGTCCCCGGCCGACGGATGCTCGGAACTATTTTTATTGTTTCTGCTTGTTTCCTATTTGCTTCGTTCCCCGGGGAACAATATAACTTGAAGCTTGTGAACTAACCAACTTGTCTCGAAACAAGTGTATTGTGAATTGCACGTCGGCTCTTGCCGTCGCTAGAATGTTTTGTTTCCCTTCACGTTTTTTGATTGTTGTGAGAAAAAGTGTGAGATATACCTTTAATTGCGCAGCGTCAGACGATGCCGCATTGTGGCGTCTGAGAACCCACGTGGGAAGATAACGAGTGGGCATGGGAGCCATTGTGCTAATGAGTAATTAATAGCCAATCTAAAATATTGTTCATCTCATAATTCTCTCATAATAAAATTTTACTGTAGTTAGATATAACTATCTGTATATAGTTAGATATACGAAGAATCGATAGATTCTTTTTTTTTCCTACAAATACTCCTTTTCTTCTTTCTTCGTTTCCGGTCTTTAATTTATTCAAAATAGGAACCCCATTCATCCTTTTTAACGTACGGAAACGTTAGCTCCACTGTGGCATGAAGTAACGGATTGCCCCAATTATGTCAAGCGTGCTGTCCGAAGAAGTAGCTCGCGCGATTCTTCTTGAAGCTTTATGCGGTTAGTTAGATCAAGTGCATACGTGTTTAACATTACTCCGGGTAAGTTGCGAAGACGAAATAAAGGGAGACAAGTGATTTTGGAAGCGCGCCAAGATGTGCCGAGCCCCACTCCATTTGCGCTTTACATAACTTCGTGTTCAAGGGATCATTAATCTCCCTAGTTCCTGCCAGACCGAGTTTAATTTTAATAAACGGCTTCAGCCATACTACGGTATTAATTTACATGCCCTAATGAAATCAAGGTGCTCGCTCCATTCGTAAAGCCAGTTAAGATTGTGAATCTACCGGCTCGTTCCGTCCTTACAACAGGTGGTAAATTTGGGTAAGGGTTTTTGTTTATAAAATACCTATATATTTCTAATTATTGTTATTCTTTTTGTATCATTTGGTAGAATTTACTTTGTTAGGCTACAGTATCCCCTGGCTGTCGTACGAGGTGACTAAAAGGGGCTTTCCGGGTTGCGGGCGGTTAGAGTGGGAGCTCGAGCCAAGCGACTCCGGGAAAGACGTTGGCATGTGTGGTCGCATGCCACCGTAAACCGTCACCAGGGAACAGCCTGAGATAGGCATCGCGCTCGGGGGACTCCGGCTGTGTTCTGTTGGAGATCCAGGATTCCCCCACGCAGCGCTGAGGACGGCCAGCGGGAGGGTTTTAGTGCGGTAAGAATCCCACATAACCCGCGTCGCTCCCTCGGAGTCGGGTACCTTTTGAAGGTTTCCCCATTGCAAAAAATAAAATAAAAAAGGTAGAATTTACTTATAAAGTATTGTCTTATTTATCAATTTAAAAAAAATCACACAGATTTTTTGTTGGTAATACGAGTATATGTACTTTTTTAACGTTGTATGATTGGTTCAGGCGTGTATTTGAATGAAAAATAATATTGTAATTATCACATGGGGCATGATGGAATTTTATAAACATCTTAAACACTAAAATTCGTTGGTACGCCATGGATTGCAAACCCTTTGAATTATATGAAGATTCATTTTGGAAGCTGGTTTTTTTTAGAGCTGCGATTTGTGTTATTTTGCGTAGAAACCTCGTAATTAAATTTGTTGGAAATTATGAAAATAATATCTTATCTCTAACCTTCAACTTTACTAAGTTGCCTTTATTAAGAAAAATATTATTATTTACCTTGGTAAATATATGTCTAATAAAGTACTTTATTGCACATATATCTACCAAGGTACCAATCAATGGCCTTAAAAGTTTTTAGATAAGGTTAAAGTAGTTTGTTAAAAATGGAATATTGCCACTTTTTAACCTTCATATTTGTAAAACGCAAGTATTTTTTTGTATGTTTCGTATTATGTTTAGGATTAGGTTTAGGAGGTAGGTTTAGGATTATGATCAAGAAATAACATCTTTATTAATACGTGAAGCAAAAACTTGGGGTATGTTTTTAAAATACTTGCCTGGACGGAGGAGTATGAAATTTTGCACGGTTATAGTTGACGTAGAGAAGGAGTACGGAATGCTAATATTTTTTCAAATAATACATAAAACATACATTAAATCAACTAAAAAGACATTACACACACTACCGTGCATTTTTCACAAACACATAATAAACGAAATAAAACATTCAATCTCTTACTATGAAAACACAGAACGTCAAAAATTTCAGATGTCTTTGTCAAAATTCCCGTTATTGCTTTTAAATGCAGCGTTGTCAACTAAACCTCTTTTTACCTTTCGGGTGTATTAAAAACTAAAAAAATAATACAATTAAATTAAGTTTTGGGAAATACTTTGGACAATACCAAGTTTAGTGTTTGAGTTGAATTACGACGGGTGACTAGTATGTTTAAATTTATACATTTAAGTTGCATACAAAATGTACCATTCAAAATGTTTACCTATAAAAGCTTTACGGGCCAATCCCAGTTTAGTAATAAAGCAAATCATATCTCAACTACAGCTCTATTCTGGTAATTCGCTTACAGGACCATAATACAAGATTTTAGAGCGTTGGCAGCCTTCGGGGAATGACGGGGAAAGTACAAATTCATCCTTCGTCAGCGCTTGGGGTCGTGTTTTACAGCCAGGGTAAAATATTATATAAGCTGTGATAGCCTTAGTGGTTATTCTGGTCTATTCATAAGAGGGTCCAATGTTCGAATCCCGGTCATGTCTGATTTTTTAAAGTAACATGCGTATACAAGTTTAATTCAATTGTTTTAACAGTAATAAATGAATTGTATCTTAGTAAGGAGTAGATATTTATATTTATTATTATTTAATAAATAAGATAAGTACACGCCAGTGTAAACATTTGCACTTGTTTCAAGCTATAAGTACGTTATGCTGACTAACTTATAGCCTGAAAACTCTGGCTGCTCTGGAGCCCAACATGGGGATAGTAATAGATTAGCCACATCATCAGGTAAAATATAAATGATGATTAAATGCACATGTATTACAGAAAATATGACACCATGTTTAGGTAAGCAGAATACTGAATCTTGATGAGTTGCTTATTCCTTTCAAGTATTTAAGAGTCCGCGTGTTTTGTCCACTTTTGATTGATTATCCTGACATTAATAAATTTCCGTGTTAGTGTGGCGGCACCGTTGCCGCGTCTGTACATAAGTTATGTCGGCTATATCAGAATAGCATGGCTTTGTTCTAGTTTTAAGGGTTAGTAATGATATACAAGGGGCTCGTTCCAGTTTTGTTTCGCGTAGTCCATGCTACTGTGATCAACTTGAAATAGAATTATTATTAGTGTTCGGTAAATATCTAGTGGAGACTGTATGTGAGCTTGTTATTTATTTCAACAAAAATATACAAAGTATATATTCTGCCAACGTACGCTTCATGGCTTTCGAGGAGAAGATAATAATATTTCAATATATAATATTTCTTTTCAAAAAGGAGATTTTTCGATTCGGCCTGTTTTGTGTATGACTACATACAGACTACAAAAATATAGGTCATGAATGGACTGATTTAATCGATATTACAACTACTCGTTTCTACCTATATTCGATTTTATTTTTTATTTTGTAGTGCTTTCGAAGTTTCATCTTACTCATTAAGTTTTTAGAACATTGTTAAGAAAGTAAATTTATATTTATTAACTTATTTAATATCAGTGTTTAACGATAATTTATTACAAGCTTCAAGGAAGTTCTAATTAAATATATAGGTAATATTAGGTATATGATATGCCCATATCTTTGAAAGTCACAGTAAAAAAAATGTAAAACAATAACAATATGAAGATTGCTCCGTTAAGACTGATCGCGCTTGATAGCCGAGGGTACATTCAGTAAATTGTGGTGTTAGCAGCAACGCAGGTGTACTTTCCTTTCGCATGCTCAACGCGGAGTGACTAATGATACCATTGTCAGAGTCGGTAACGTATACGAGCTTGAAATAGCCAACGGGCCTGTTTTTGCATAATTTGCACTTAAAATCCTAAAAAGCTAAAGGAATCCCAGGAGATTACTAGTAGGGGTTTTTAAACAATAAAAATTGAAACTACGAATTAAAATTCAAATCATTTTAAAGCATTTCTTGCGTTTCGATAGAAGGATGTGGTTGCCGGCACACTTTCACACGAGGCGACCATCATAGTCCTCGGGAGTAGCAACGCATCTGTGATTGACTTCAGATGGAATCCATGTTCTGTATGAAGTTGATTACAGATGTTCATGGGCGGCAGTGACCACTTACCATCAGGTGGTCTGCATGCTCGTTTGCCACTTCAGTCAAATAAAAAAAAATAAAAAAAATACTTAACTTTAAGCGATTGAAAATGGAAAAAAATAGTACCTCAACGAAATATTTTATTTATTACTGTTTGCTGCCCCGTATTTCAAAAGCATGTAACTTTAAAATGTATTTTTTCATAGTCACCTACTCGGATGATAGATGTTACTAAATGTTACCTCAAGATTTATTTCGTTCAATCCCTTAAATGATAATACAAAAGTCATCAAAGTATAAAATTCATAATAGAAAATTGGTTGACAAACAAAAGTAATAAGCTACTGCTTTTTGCCTTTATTTATACTTAAGTTTTATTTGAATCGAAAGTAGTCGACATTTAAATGTAATAAACCATAATAATCGTTGACTCATTATAAAATCAGTAATTTAAGGGTAAAGAGTACTAGTTTGGCAAAAAAATGTAAAAGTAGCCACCGGTTTAAATGTCAGTTAATAGTAACTTGTTACATTCGCTGGCAATTGATATGTTTACTTTCGATTGCATATTTTGTGCTAGCACAACGTAATCTTTGATTTACGATCGTTTGTTTTGTAATCCCGTGAAATTCCAAATATACTTTCCAAATTGAAGCAAACTTTAAGGCAAATTTTTACACTAACTTTTGTTTAGATTGTAGTATTCCGGAGCATTGTAAGAATATATATTTGACTTAGCTATTCTATGAAACCATTCCAATATTAGTGCAATTGATTTAATGCGTACAACTCTTATTCGTATTTTTTCGAGTTACGACAAATTCGCTTTCCAGCATTGAGATACCTAAATAAATGAAACGATAACTAAATAAGCTACCCATCATAAAATGTCAGTGTAAATGTCAGTGTACAGGGTTGTTTTGAATACAGAGAAAACAGAAAGCCGTTAGCGTCCGGCGCAACCATGCAATGCGTGATGTAGTTGACCGCTGGGAAATACCGCGCTTGCGGGTGATGCGGGTAATACGACTAATCTCGTATGCCTTTTGACAATAGCCTGCTGTTTAGTTACGGCCAAGAAATCTATTGTATGCCTAAAACAGAGACGTGTAGATATAGACGTCGTAGTGATGTATCCTAATTATCTGTAACATTATTGATATAGCCTCGTTACTGAACGAAAATCAGGATGCCGTCAGCAGCCGCTGGGAAATACCGCGCTTGCGGGTGATGCGGGTCATACGACAAATCTCGTTTGCCTTCTGTCAATAGCCTGCTGTTTAGTTACGGCCATCAATTCTATTGTATGCTTAGAACAGAGACGTGTAGATATAGATGTCGTAGTGATGTATCTTAATTAGCTGTAAAATAACTGATTTAGCCTCTTTACTAAACGAAAAACAGAAAGCCGTTAGCATCCGGCGCAGCCATGCAATGCGTGATGTAGAAGACCGTTGACAAATACCGCGCTTGCGGGTGATGCGGGTAATACGACTAATCTCGTTTGTCTTTTGACAATAGCCTGTTTAGTTACGGCCATCAATTGCATTGTGTGCCCTCAAACAGAGGTGTAGATAGACATGTCACAGCAAAGTAGCTTAATTAGCTGTAAAATTATTGATATAGCCTCTTTATTGAACGAAAATCAGGAAGCCTTCAGCAGCCGCTGGGAAATACCGCGCTTGCGGGTGATGCGGGTAATACGACAAATCTCGTTTGCCTTTTGTCAATAGCCTGCTGTTTAGGTGCGGCCATCAATTCTATTGTATGCCTAGAGACGTGTAGATATAGATGTCTTAGTGATGTATCTTAATTAGCTGTAAAATTATTGATCTACCCTCTTTATTAAACGATAAACAGAACGCTGTTAGCGTCCGGCGCAGCCATGCAATGCGTGATGTAGTTGACCGCTGCAAAATACCGCGTTTGCGGGTGATGCGGGTAATACAACTAATTTTTTGTAAGTGCCTATACAAAATAAAGACATTTCATTTCATTTAATCTCGTTTGTCTTTTGATAATAGCACGCTGTTTAGGTACAGCCATCAATTCTATTGTATGCCCTAAACAAGGTGGAGATAGAGATGTCGCATTGAAGGAGCTTAACTAACTATATACTGATCTACCCTCTTTACTAAACGGTGCTGTTGGGCTGGCTTATCTAAAACGTTATCTAATATAGCAACACTTACTATAATAGATAACGTTTTAGAAAATATATAACAATAAGATAAGTAAATTTGTAAATGATTCTTTAACTTAATCAAAATAATTCGATTCATTTGTATTAAGTAGTATAACACTCACCGTAGATAATATCAAGTTTCTTCATGAAATTTATTTCTATTTACCACATGTTATCTAAACCTGGATATAAGGATAAGGATCCCCGTTAGATAGGTTATCTCTTGCAGAAAATTGCTTTGCATCTCCAAGGAAATATCCACGGTAAGGGAAAACATGTTTCGTAACTTTTAAATCTACTTGTAATAATACAAATATCAGAAACTAGCTGTACCCGCGGCTACGCCCGCGTGCAAATCAATGTATCGCAAAGTTTTTCCCGCGCAAATTTCCACTCAGTGGGAATTCTACGATAAAAGTAGTCTGTCTACATGTTGTTCCTTAACATTTTCTATAGTAAAAAACCCGTAAAAATCGGTTTAACCGGTCAAGGATTACCCGGACAAACACAGAGTGAAAAAACGAATTTTAAGTGTGTATTTGTGGGTAGGTGCATATTGTTATGTAAAATGTTATGAAAATAAGACGAATCAGAATATCGTAAACCCCTTTTTTGAACCAATTTACAGCCTTAGTGGTCACATTGACAATATCGGAATACATCTTTTCAAACAACGCCTCAACATTTAAACCAAAGCGCATCGATTATAAAGATGGATTTTAACTTTTATGAATTGAAAAATACTATTTTAAGTAATTTTGGTCCTTTTAAATTTCTGAGTAAGATTACATATAGGTGAACTTACTTTTAACATTAATTTGACAACCTTGACGACCCGCGTTGCGGAGCAGCTACCACACCCGGTTCGATTCCCGGCCAGACAGGAATCTGAATAGATTCATGTTCTGGGTCTGGGTGTTTCTATATACGTCTTGTGTGTCCATGGTACCCACGACACAGGAAAAAATCCTAGTGTGGGGCTATTGTAGAAATTGACATTGTAGAAATTTTCTATTTTATTGAGTGTAGAAAGCGTATTTTTATTTAAAAAAAAAGTTTGTGTGGAGGAGTACCGGGAGGCGGGTTGAAGGAATCCAAAAATTTTGTTGGATAATGTGTTCGATCTCGATGGCTGTATCTACAGAATCTTCATCCCAAATAGTCAAATAACAATCCCGCATTGAATTTCCAGTATTCCTTTGATTTGAAATATAAAAATGTTAGAGAAATCGTTGCTACAAATCTTGAGTGGACGCTCAAAGGCGAATAGGCAGGCATTATGACCGCTTTTCAAAAATGTGGGCGCAACGCTGGACGACGCCACGGCAATAGCTATTTTTCTATCAGATCTTATATTTTACGCTAATAGTAAATTTAGTAAAAACGTTTTACCCGTGCCCCCTAGTGCATCTAACTAAAACTAAAAATCTAATGACAGTGACAAATGGAGTCGATAATTTTATTTTGAAACAATGTTAAAAAAAATTATCGCCTTTGAATTATTGGATTCGAATAACTATTTTACTATAATAGTATGACGCGCCATCTGTTATCAATTGGGAATCCCTGTACTCTAAGAGCGATTTTACATTAGGTCGCAAGATGCGCGGCCGCAGCGCGTCAACGGATGCTTTTTTATTATTGAAATATTTCATAAATTCATAAATTAAATTAAAATCAATTTGAATCACATCTATTTTTATGATAATTGATAGTTACAAATTTATACGTATTATTTTTGAATGAATTCAAAATGGCATCCGGGCGGCCATGATGGCTACTGTCATGTCACACTACTGTCATGTCACACATGTTTACATTAGAATTTAACAAAATACGCGACAATCCGAATTTTACGGATATATGTTGTCGACTCGAAATCAATGTTTTTTTATGTTTTATTATTTAGATAAGGTTTTAAGTAAGTCTATCGTACCCCTTGACGGACTTGTCAATATGGGACTTTGTCAAAAACGAACTTCCATACAAACATTTATGCCCGATTTTAACGCTTTCAACCCATTTTTTTCGATAAAAAGCAGCCTATGTCCTTTCTCGAGGTCAACACTATCTGTGTGCCCAATTTCATAAAGATCGGTTCAGTTGTTTAGGCGTGAATAAGTAGCAGACAGACAGACAGACAGACAGACAGAGTTACTTTCACATTTATAATATTAGTAGGGATTTCAACCATCTGAAGAATTACATGTGTGTAAGATTAATTCTTAAGATTGGGATGTATATTTTAACATTTTTATTTCAGTTAAAGCAAATTACTGTTTGTCAAACGAACATTCACGTGTAATCAATTCAACTACATAATAAATTAACGTTATGACATTACGTCCAAAAATAAACATTTACATACACACATATTGTACGGCGGTGAACTCTGATATTAATATGCATGGCGCGTATGGGTTTTTGATTAAAATTTTCTACATTTCTTCTCCTCCATTACTATATTCATTTTATTTGTAGGTATGCGAGATTAAATGGGACAGGGAATGCCTAAGGTACATGTTCTAAGTTGATCGTATTATATTAGTACATTTCTATGCTGGTATATTGTATAAAAACTTGATCAGTATATTGGCATCTACCACTTTAAGAAGAATGATCAAATGAGATTAGGGTGAAAATGTAGATACTACTTATTTAAGAAGGTACATAATTATGTACCTAACAATAAGACTTGCTTCCTTATAGAAAATAGTCACCGTCGCCTATGAATATTCGCAACAACTGAGGGGTCGCCAATGTAGCGCTGATTTTAAAGGAGAAATAAAATCTATAGCGTTCTGGAAAATCATCAGGAGGAATATAATTTCACAATCTAGCAAGTTTCCGACAGGAAAAAACACGCAAACCAAAAACGTAGTGCAATTAGATATTAATTTAATGACGGCCTGACCAAGCACTTTATTCTCAAACAAACTTAGTTTCACTTTTACGTTTTCAGTGTGGTAGTAGATGGTGTTTATAGTTTAAATTATAGCCGGTATACCTTGGTTATTTTGATATCTACATTAAAATCGGTTTAAAACTAAGCATTTTTAACGACACCATTACCAGAATACTTTGCTAGTGACCTTGTTAAACACGTTACGTGCAACACGACAGCGTACTTTAAAATTTTAATTAAAATAAGCAAAATAAAAGCAGCGAAGATATCTTTTCAACGAAATGAAATGTCAGAATATTGGACAATGGCACGCGAAATGCAAAATGTTGCGTTGCTGTAAACAATCCACTGGCATGCTATAAATAGGTGCTTGCTACATACTCGTATATTTTACTTAAAAACTCATGAACCCGTTGGCTACTCGAAAAATATATGGAAATAAACATATAGGCATATATATTTTTAAATTAAAATTTTGACATTTTGTATTTTGTTCCTGCAAATTTACTATTGTTTTGCATATTTTGTTTAAGAAATCATTTCATTACTCTATAAGTACTTTTCATTAAAAAATTACAAAACACCACACATTAACTCGGACATAACATATGAACATTGACATACCCGTAAAAAGATTAATTAAATTTTCGTTTATTTCATAATACGTTTTAAATTATAAATTATGTACAGCTTAAATCACTACTTTACTTTGAGCTCGATTCTTAGCCCAGCGCTCACGAAGTACATACAAATTCACATTTTAATTAGCTGGTAGAGCTTATTTCGAAACCCGCAAGATGCTTTAATATCTTTAACCAAAATTATTTTTTGTGAAAATATATTCGTTACCTCGTGAAACTTTGTCATACATTTAAAAAAAATCTCGACTGTTTAAATATCAAAGTAATTTCGATGTCAATTTGGATAGTGGTTTCGAAAAAGTACAGTCATCCCATTACGACCCCATTGTTAATAGAGCACTCAAAGCAAGGGGACTTTTAATCAAGTAGGTACGTATCCTCTCGATATTGCTTTCTCGGGTTCGGTATGTACGTGATGTAATTAATATTTTATTAAACGATTGAAGAACCACTTGATTGTGCTATCTTAATGTGAGGTGCTTCTGATCAGATCGCTGGTATAAATCGAAACTCATTTGGAATATATAACCGAATTTATTTCCTACTTAATTGTTATATTATATTCTGGTAAATTTACTTGTACTGGTTTGGAGAATATGGCATACAATATCCACGTATGATGGCGCTAAGAAATAAGGTACGTAGCTGCTTAAAATTACGTGAACTGTATATTTATTTACCGCTTATATTTCCTTAGAAATGTGTAAAATTAAGTTCGAAAGCATTTGGATAGAATACCAACATTTAATAAAAGAACAATTACAATATTTCTGTCTTAGTTTACAGTTAACCTACTGAACCATGCGGTACCTATTATGCAGGAGAGGTTCAGATAAATTCAGCAATACAATTTAACCCCGGAAATTGAATCCTGCGTAACAGAATTGATCCTAGAAACTTATAGCTAGTGTTTTCTTGACATTAGGAGAGAAATTCTGTAAGAACTCAGAAATGACAACGAAGAAGAGTTACCTAAACTGTTTTAAAATAAAGAATATAAAAATACGTTTAAAAAAAGTAATTGATTTCTTTTTCGTCTTTAATTTTTTTCTATCTAAAGAACTCATCAAAGTTATAGCTCTTGACTCATTTATTTATATTTTTTACTTTTTAGAAGTACCAAAAGGGCGTCCGGTATATCTTATAATCTCAAATATAGGCCTACCTGACATCGGCTACAAGTTAACCTCGAGAACAAAATTGCAATACTTCAGATAAGAAATATTATTATTACCTTATCACATCCTGCAAATAGAGCAATGGTTAACAATGACAATGAAAGAACCATAAAAAGGTCAACCATCCCTAAAAGTTTTATTAATTATAACTGTCTTTCAGAATTAGAATGGGATCTTAGAATCAGGAGTAAAAATGTACATTTCAAGTCTTATAAAGGATAGATTATAACGAGACTTATTTATTAGACTACCCTTTTTGTATATAAACATACCTACCACGAAGCATGTGTTCTGAGCAATAAATAAATGTAGTACACACTGACGTATCGTAAATGGAGGAATCAAGACCGCTTGCGTGTGAACGAGGGCTAGGGCGTCACGCGAGTGGGCCATGACAGTTCTACATATTCATAATGCCTGGAAGTACTCTGCTAAACTATATAAATAGAAAGGCGTTAATTTATATTGTAACTGCAGACACCGTTAGCTTGGTACTGTGTTAGCGACAGTATTTCTACTCATGTTTACATACGAGTACTTTTGAGAACTGTTACAGATGACCAGCTAACAATTTAAGAGAAAGATGATTGTCACAGAAACACAGTGAGTGAGAGAAAGTTTATAAAAATTAAAATGAAAATATTTTACTAAACGAATAGTCTAGTAATCAAGGAACCTACCCTATTTATTTTGTAAATAATAAATGGCAGTAGGCATAAAAATAACGCCTTATATAAATTTCTATATAAAGATTAAATAAACTTTTCCAATGAATTTCAAATGTTGGTGTACAAATGACACATTCCCACTAAGCTGAAAAGAGGCAAACCTAGTGACTCACACTATTTCAGAATGTTTTACACTAACGTGTTCCAGTTAATTCTCTGCCCAGTCTAGTTCGTTAGGGCTCCGTACTGGGGTATTAATTATGGGGTGAAAAGGGGAGTATAGAAAGGGTAGTACATTATAAAATGGAGAGCCCCGTGAGTCATCTGAGGCGGCCAGACGGCGCCAGCCCGCGGGCCACGCACTGTCTTGCCCCACCCTCCCCTTGAATTGTAACAGAAATACTAAGGGATGTTTCACACTAACGTTTTTACGGCGTAGGCGTTTGGCGGATGTACACAGTGCAGTCGCCGCGCAAATGCGTTGCGTGCATTACGTCAATGCATCTACGGTCATCGGATTAAAAAAGGTATGTAATCCATCATGGGTTTTGTAATCGGATGAATGTTGTTATTTTATGCTCTAATAAATCAGGTTCACTATTCAATTCCAATAAGGTATTAATTCAAATGAATTAATGTATTACACCTGTATAAATATTTTTGATAAATTATTATAAATATAAGGTAATTACTGATTTAATGATTTGATGTATTGTGCACTGTCCGGAATACACCAAATCATTAAAGGCGTATCCGTCTATCGTACGGATACGTTGGGAAGACGCTAGTGTGAAGTAGTCTTACATCTCCGCTTAAACGACTGTTTGTGTTGTCAAAACACTTTCGACGATTCAAAGGGTTTCCGTTTGTTTACTTCTCAAAATATGAGTAAAAAACGGTAGTAGTGTACTTTTTATTCACGAGGGCTAGTCATACGATATTTAAAGTTCTTATTGCTGTAGGCTATTAGGTACAAATGAAAATAATGATAGAGAGATAGCGATGGGTACCCTTAGGACTTCCCTCTCATCATTATCTTTCATTCTTTAGAAATATAAGTTCTAAATATAGGCGTCCCCTAATAGAAGATTTAGTCAAACCACCACACCTGATATGTGTGTTGTTGACTGCAGTAGGTGTTGAAGTACCTACACAACAAGAGGTGATGTCACAGGAAGAGAGGAAGCAACTTGTGCCACGCGGTATCGGTCTTGGATGGCATTATCTTCTAAGACCGATACCACGTGGTACAAGTAGGTAGGATTATTTGCGATAAGTTAAGTAGTAGTATGTAGTTGGAAGTTCTTCATTTACTTCTATATTCATTATAATAGTCCCACGGATAATGTCACAAGTTCACGTGATTATGTCGTTTAGCTGACTAATGCCTTTTGAGCGACTTGTAAAAAATATACTCGCTATTACACTTTAAAGTTTGCTGAGTCATAATTTTATAGTTCCAGAAATTGAGAAAGGAAATGGTTGCAATTGAAACTAATTTGGCAGTCGTTACCTACTACTAGTTATTAATAAGTATTCGTTATATTAACAGACGCATTTTAAATTTGATGTATGATTTCAAAATAATCGTTATTTTTTATATTAAGGCAGATAATAATTGAATAATCGTTTCTAATATTATTGTTTGTTAATTATAAAAAATTGTAATCCTTGTATCTTTTGTGATCAACAGGATAAAGAATTTGTGATTAGGGTGACGTTTAAAGTATCAGTGGATGATAATTATTAATATTATAAAGGTTTGTGAAGATGTATGTGTTTTTTTTTACTCTTTCACGCAAAACTGCCAAACGTATTTCGCAGAAAATTGGCAGACACATAGTTTATGATCTAGATTAACACCTAAGATATTAATAAACCTGATTGACGTGGCCAACGTGGACGAAGCCACGGCAAGAACCTAGTATAATACAATAACAATTCGGAATACACAGTAGAATGTAACGCAAATACAACGAAGATTAGGTGTCTTTACACTTGAGCTTCAACGCTAAGCTCGAGCCGGCGCTTCCACCTTAAGCCGGTGAATGATCTCTTTCATTTCAGCTTTATCGAACGTATCCCTCACTTGTTTGCCACCCTTTGTGCTCATAATTTTACTTTTGTTTCATTAGAGTGACTAATGGACCATCACCAGTCCACCTGTTGTCAAGCAGCTACTGAATAACCATATATGTATTATGTAAATACAGAACTCACTTTAGGTAACATGTAAGTCTTAAAATATAATAATCTATATTGGATGTACAAAATATAGATGTACAAACTCTACTACTCTACTACGATATTGGGATCATTTTTGAATAATTTTCAAAAATGATCCCAATATCGTAGTAGAGTAGTAATACTGAATAAGATGCCATACCTATTATTTTAATTAACTTACATTTTATGACAATCACAAAGAAAAATGCAGAAAATTACTGGCTGATAATATCAGGGTTATAGGGTATATATAATAGTTATAGGGAAAAGTTGATATATCGTACACACACAACTCATGATAATTATATTGTAGACCCTTACTGGAGAAGAATTACCAGAGACAGGCAACAGTAGAAAACATTAGAGGAGGCCTTAGCTGTGAGTCACTTTGAATTACTACCTTTAAGATTTATTATTATCATAATAAGTGGGTATTATTACGTCTGCATAATTCACAAAATTCATAACTAAATGTAAGGTATGGTAATTTGATTCACATATAACGATATTCCAATCAACTAACTGCTGTTGTCCACCAATTCACACTTGGCCAGCGCGGTGGACTATGGCCTAAACTCTCTCATTCTGAGAGAAGACCCGTGCCCAGCAGTGGGACAATAATGGGTTGACGAGAAAGAAAGAAAGAAAGAAACTTCTGTTATTGCTCTTTTTTCAATAAGCGATTTATAATGTTAAAGCTATAAGAGTGTAAGAAATTAATTAATATGTTGTGATATACGGACTCAACTTACCGCTAGAACAAAGGGTCTACAAAAATAAATGAGTTACTACCTAAGTATACACAATTGTATTTGTTAAACTGCTTAAATTAATCCACGTGGCAACGGGAAAGGAAATTTATGTGCTGTAATTTATAGGTGGGATAATATTTGCCTACAACAATGTTGAAACAATTTATTACTTCGAATCCGTAATAATATGATATTTCTTGTATGTTGTTAGCATAAATAATATATGGATTATAACATATGGATAAAAGATGGATAAACTTTATTCATAAATAAAGTTGTCGTTTTCAAATCAAATGCGAAACTGTTTTTCTTTTGGATGTAAATATTAGGGTATTATATTACTTCCTTGTGCGAATATGGGTTAATCGAATTTCCACAAAATGTATGAATTGAATGTATTTATAGAATATATTTATAACTCACTCTATTGATCAGGGCGTCTGAAAGTTTAATCCTGGAGTTGCATCTCTGCTTTTTCAAACGTATTTGCTTATTAGGAATTAATTATAGTTTGTTTTTACTTTAGAGTAAAGGAGAAGCGTGAGAAAATTTACACACCTGATAAATATTTACGAAAGGAGCTCATAACGTTGTCTTAAGTCTAACAACCATACTTGACCTGCAAGGACTACAAACAAATCCCCTAAGTCTGAGGAGAGACCCCATGCCCAGCAGTGGGACACTAATGGGTTGGCAATTGACTGCGATGACGTGTTCGAATATGTATATTCTTTGCACATATCCACATAGGTATTACAGTTCGGGTGTGGTTTAAAAAGTATGAAAAATATACGCAGAAACTTCAGTTTTTAATCAAAACATAATAAAAAAATAGATATATCGATGATAAATAAATTTTGATGTCATGATGCTTATCTAAATCGTGAATGTTTCTGGGAGACGGTGTCGTAGACGAGCGCGCGATCACTCCTCTATTTATAACTTAGCGCCGCGAAATAAACAACCACCGGCGCGCCGACTGACTCCGAATCTGCCAAAATTACTGGTATTGACCTTAAATTTTCTTAAGCAGCTTAAGCCTAGGGCCATTTGATCCCAAAATTTGAGCTTGAAACCACTGATTTTTATCTAAAGTATCACTTGTTTTTTGAAATAAAATACTCTATTGGGACCTAATTTAATTTTTTAGTGTCTGTGAGACATTATACTGGCTTGTGTTCTTTATTGTTATGTTTACGGAGGATTTAGCATAAATGTCATAATTGCTCTTACTCTTGTATGTCCTGTGATATTAAGTAAAATTACATATACCTATACAGTAGTTGGAAAGATTTGATATGTAGTACCCTATCAAATCCAAAGTCTTATGGTGCCAGATAAATCTGAAGAAAAGAATAACTATCCCCACAAGACAACAAACCAAAGTGTTAAAAAATAATTTATCTATCAAATTATTTAAAAAAGATATTCTATATTCTGACAGTCGAAGTCGATAATTCGCTTTATTTTTATACAGTACACTGCTCTACCGTACCTCTAATCAAAATTATAATATTAACTACAGGGATATAAGCAAATTACTTGACGTACTGCTTAATCAACGTAGATATTAACTTGTACACTATGTAATACGAAACAACGGTGAAAGTAGACACGATAGTATATTTTGTTAGCGTGAAAGCCGGCAGGAGACGGCGTTCTAGACGAACGCGTACTGTCCTATTTATAGCTTAGCGCCGCAAAAATAAACCGAAACGAGACGTACGGCGCCGTGTGGCCGCAACCCGTTTAAAAATTAACTGTTGTTGACCTTTCAGGAAACAATATGAATTATATATGCAGCGCGAATATAACTGACGTAAATTCAATTTATTATACACGAAAATGTTCATGTATTCAGGACGTAAGTGTAACAATATTTTACAAAGCCGTGTCGTTGGTTCGTACTGACCGGTAATCCTACATTGTATAAACTTGAGTTAATACGGGAAAAATTAAACGATACGTACTTGAGTTTTAATGGTTTAAATATGTTAAATTTTATTGCTGATTCATTATTAATTATAAGTAATAATACGGATAAATGGCCAGTTTCCTTTACGTACTACGTAAAGGTAAAGCGATAATCTCTCACATAGATATGTCTGTCATATGTACAATTTTTATGCTTTGCTATAAATATGAAAGATTCTAAATAAAACATAACATCTTGCATAATACTTTACTTATTCTTCAAAAACTCAGTAATATATAAATTGCATACACATGCATATGCATATCTGCTCTATAAAAGTATAGTGGTCCTTCGACGAGTGGCGTTGAGACTTTCACTCCGTTCGATGCCCTCAGCACGCACTACTCTCTACAGAGATACGAGTATCTGTAGTACTTTTATCCATAAACTTTGTCTATAAACTTGCCTGCTTTTACCTGCCATCAGAGAATTCAATAGGAAGAGTCTATGAACATATTTAGGCTAAAATAGTATGAATCTGTATAGTCATCGCTCTTTATGTTGTTCGTGTTTTATTTTTGAAACTTTCGACCTGGTGAATAAGTTTTCAAAATTAAAATATGTGACAGACAGACAAAGGAAATGAAGAGATGTCGGTTATTTGAAAAAATAGTGACACGCTTTAATATTACATAGGAGGTGGTGCAAAATAGCAAAAATATGGGCTCTATATAAGAAGTTGCGTATGCAAATAAAGAAAAAGTCCGAAAGAATGATAGAAATAGTATAATACGTTCCTAATAGCAACACTGACTAATGTATAAACGAGTTGAAATTGTATTATTTCTTTTATTTAATTGTTATTCTCTTGGGTCATTACGAATTTGGCTCAGTCCCCACTACACTAGCACTACTCTGCGAAAAGTCACGAGGTAGAAATGTTTCATTTATATCCACTAAAAATAATATAATTAACTGCCAGATGTCAGACACAACATGTCTTTTTCGAGTTAAAATGCGTATTGGCTAACAAATAAAAATTTGATCCATGCCAATTCAGTAAAATAGAATAAACATTAAGTGAGTATTAGTATTAAGTGCCTACGTCTTATTTAGTGTTTTGCCTAGAAACAGCATTTGTAAGAGTATATTCCAGATAATCCAATTAGTTCACTAGTTTATAGTAATGATGTTTCTTGTTTAGTTTTACGAAGGAGACGTGTTTCTTTAATGATTATTGTGACTTTCAAATTGATATAATCTAATAGCGACTATAAAGTAAATGTTGAAATAAATGAATTTAATCAACAGTACATTACGTGCCAAATTATTCACGTAGAAAACATTATATAAATCAATTAAGATAATTTAAGTAGCAACTTCATAATAACTACCAACACCGCTTTGTTCCCAGAGTTTACTTGTAAGACAATGGTAAGTATAATTTGATAAAGAGATCTGTTATCTTTATCAAATTTTAATTAGTTCAAATGGAGAAAGTTTGTTTAAACTAAGAACTGGGAGGCTTTATGTTTACGAAACCTATTTATTTGAACGCGTTCGCTAAAACTTCCTTGTAATATTTTTCACAGACTTCGTTATATTTTACCAAGAGACAAATAAATGGTTTCTTATTGTTTTACAAAGCAATTTATACTTCCGAAAGGAGTTTGTATTCGTTGGGGATTGTTCTATAATTTTTTTATGACGCTTTAATTCCGTTTTTCAAAGAAATAATTTTAATTCTAGCAATAACTCATCTGACTTATTCAAAACCTAATCATGATTTAATAAGAAATCGGAGTAAACAAATAACATCAACGTGTAACAAAAGTACGTGTAATACAATCCTGTGTCACAGACACGTATCCTAAATAAGTAAGCACTTACAACATAGATACAGTGGAAGCCAATGAAGTTAAATAATAGCCGAGTAGAACCACTTACAATTGTCCCACAATGTGGGAAATAATGAAACAATGAAATCTAGCGCAGTCGTTACGCTTTTGTGTAGACATTTTCTTAAAAACGAGGTTACCAAAACAAATAAAAATTTCATAAGCAATTTCTTTCTTCAACTTTGTAAGGATTCAGTCAGTTCTAAAAAAGAAATTGAATCTCAATTATGTACATGTACCGACTCATTTTCACGGTTTCGGAGCGTTTGGTCGTAGAGGTCAAGTTGTATTGGCTTTTGGAGATTTCAATTTGTGTTGCCTATTTAAGAAGGTTATATTTTTATCGAGTGTAAAAAGCGTGACCTCCATCGTCTAATGTCTCGGTGCCATTACTTAGTCCCCTCTAATGGATATATACACTCTCAGTGCACATAAAAAGCGACATCTTAGTATTGAGGCGATACTTCTCGGGACTTCAGACAAATGCAGGAGTCATTGTTGCCGCAACCCACCGCCCACGGAGTCAGATCTAAATTGACTACTTAGCTTTTTATTCACTGAGAGGGGTTCTCAATTCGTTCCATATACTTCATATAAACATATTTTTTAACCTTTTAGATGTGTTAACGATGTTTCTTGTGAAAGCGGGTGTGTTTTACCAAAGTAATACGTAATTCATACATTATATATTATCCGCTGACTTATATATATCAGGACCATCTTCGTCCTCAAAAATGACAACGTATCTGTTGCTTGCTACAGGTAGGAACACTGTTCTATACAAAGTTGGTTACGGTTGATGTCTAGGGGCAGCCGTGATTGCTTACCGTCAGGTATACTGGATTCTCTCATGTTCCTGCACTAGTATAGAAAAAAAAACTTTTAATAGCCATTGATTAATTGTTATACTACCTACTGTATTTGTTTTGCATGATGATATTTGTTGAACTATAATGTCAATTTAGCGTAACAATTATAAGAAAATCACACAATTTACACATATTACATACGTAGGTACGTTATGCTATAAGTAATAGCTAGATAAGCAGCTAGCGAATAAAGCATGTCCATTACATATCTGAGCCGTGAAATCACTAGTTAGTAGTGGACCGTTAGTACCTATTCATATGTACTATATTGACACCCACATTCCAGTAATTACTGGGTGGAGTGCAGTAAGTATGCTTAGTTTTCAAAAACAAGACCTTTTGCCGTAAAAATCAAGAGTATGGAAGATACTGACTACATCACATCTACTACGAGGTTTATCGCGTTTTAGGCCAAAAACTCTATCGCAAAGATATGATAATTACCTACAAGAAACCGCTACGGCTACAAGAAACTGTAGCGACGCTAGTCATCAGTACTCACTGTTAGGCGACATTTTGCCGCTGTCGTGTTTTTGTTATCACATTAAAGTAGCAAACGACCATGCAGTCCACCTGTTAAGTGGTATACTGCCGCCAATGGACATCTGTAAGAACCTTCATATTGAACAGGGGTTCTACTTGAAGGTGATCAGAAATACGTTGTTACTACTAATGACTTTTTTTTATATACTGAAGTAGCAAACGAGCATTCAGTCCACCTGATGGTAAGTGGTCACTGCCGCCCATGGACATCTGTAATGAACTTCATTCGGAACATGGGTTCTATCTGAAGTCAATCACAGATGCGTTGCTACTCCCGAGGTGTGCCGGCAACCACACCCTTCCAACAAAACGCAAAAACTCCTTCACAATAGAAATATATGCGGTGATGGTAACACCCCGGTCGAGCTATTGTGGCCCTACTCCCTGGCATGAGGAGTAGTTATGGTACATGTGAATAGATATTTAATGTTCGACTGTTAGATTCGAAATGCCAGAGAGACTACGTCAAGGCATTTATGTACATTACCGCTGTGTTAGTGTAGTTATTGTTGTTTTAACGCGAAATCGGCGGGCGTGGGCGGACGGCGGGCGGCGATAGGGTTAGCAAACTACCCAAATTTAAACTTCGACGCTACTTGTACTGTTCTTTATTTTATTATACCAACTAACCATAAAATATATCTAAACAAAAGGTTTAAATAAATAGCATATAGACTGCATACACTACTGTAATCATTAGTGTTATACAAAATTCGCAATATCAGTTATCAATAAGCGTGCATACCAAATCTACGCTCAATTGGTTAAAGATAACTGGTTTAAAATTCATGTGCAATTTTCATATCGTTGCAAGTTAAATAAAAGCTTGTAATATAGGTAACTCGACATCCCTACATAAGTTAAGTGGAAATGTAATATTCGACGGCCTTGAAACTGCACAGCTATTCCTGTATTCCAGATCATACACCTCTATAAACGTAATCTTATACGTGTTTATGGCCAAAGATTAGTTTTGGCTCGAGCGCCGTTTTCAAAGTGTTTATACATTTTTAACCATGATTCATACGGATCGAAGCCGGGCCAAACGAAATTCGTGAAAATTTTATGTTTAAAACTGCTTTCTATAAGTATTTTTTAATGTTAAAGGTTCAACCGCTTCGAAAGAGAGTTTGGCTATGGACAAAAAAACTGCTCAAAGATCAGAACATGTAAGAACATGCGGTTATATTAAAAAAAATCATTAAGTTAATTAACTAATTTCGCTTTGGTTTGGTTTAGTTTGGTTTTGGGAATGGATAAAATAAGTAGGTATTCAATATCCTTTAATGCTTAACATCGACTTTAAGATCGACGTTTTATACATATTCTCGTAGCTAACGGTAATATGGTCCATTTTACGTAATATAGCCCCTCATAAATGTCTGTAGCTAAGTACCAAGTCGTAGAATCCAAAGACACGTTGATTACGTTTCAGGCCTTCGTTATTATGGAAGGACGACAGATTCTACTATTAAAAAAGTTAAAAAAGGAAGGTAAGTTTAGTTATTTAACTAACGAGATATCAACGTCATTCCTACTTCTAGGTTTGTCTAGCAATAGCGTTGACCGTTGCTGTGTTTTAGAATTTTGTTTAAACAAACTTAATCCTCGAGCAGTATGTGTCGGTTAAAGCTGTGTCTTATCGGCTTTGAATAGCACCGCTCTCTCTCATCCCGTGGATGTGATAGAAGCATTAAGGAACAAATCTAGCAAATGGACATTAAAGCTCTCCTGTGTATCATCAACACTGTTGCGGTCACCAATAAGCATACCAAGCGCAATGTCTAGTGATAAAAAATCTCATTAGGGAAGGTCTACGTCAGTGAAACTCAAAAGGCTGATAGATGTATGGATGGAATAACATAACCCGTTTAAACTTTAGGACAACTAAAGAATAGTTAAGTGAATTTTGGAATGATATAATTCTAATTCAAAGATCTTTTGTCTCATTCCATGATTGTATGATAGCTTAGTCGTTTATCTTAGTCTTTGGAGTTAGAAAATCACTGTAAAGATATTCAGAATACCCACAAACTTCAGGTAAGACTGTACTAGCTAATGGGTTTAATTATACCTCTATAACATCATAAGACATGGTATCAGGGAGTTTGGTATCTCATAAAAATCGCAAACCGGCGTTATCTTCTTGTAGTTTGACCTCAATAAGCGATTTAAACTGCAACGTTACGGTACACCATATTACTTACAGGATACGCTAGTAAATTTGCAATAGAGTTCACTAGATCAATTACAGTGGTATCTAATCGGGAATTAACTGAATTGCTTGTAATTATACTGCAGTAACGGTGACGGGCAACGGTTTGCACCCCGCCGCCCTCTAGCGTTAATTATACCGTGCAAAAACAGCACTAAGAATGTAGGCTCGCGTTTAATGTTCCCTAATGGTGACGTACATGTTATTACCATCAAACGGTAAAAGTAAAAACGGCAGTAAGTAAGAAGTAAGTAAGAAAATGTTTGACGTATCTCGTAATTACATCTCTAGAAACATGTATTTATAAGTATAATACGTGTATCTGCGTTTAACTTTCCGCTAGCGATATTTTAATGGAGAACAAACATATCTATCTGTCATGTTGCGTAGACTCAAATGTATGAGATTTTGTTTATTTAATGTTGTAAATGCAGAAGTCACTTCATTTCGTTGTTTTCATATTCCAGGATGACTAATAATGCGACGTTTGTCATTGAACAAACAATATTGTCGATCATTATATGATATAATTTTCATTTTGTTTAGTTCCAGAAAGTTGTATATGTAGACCGAGGTAGAATAAAAATTATTATAATTGTTCGTTTAACCTTATTTAGTAAGGGAGGTTAGGGAGTTTATAGTATTCATATAGATGCTTTTTTAACATACTTTAAATTTCTTGATAATAATAATAGAAGACATATATTTACAGGCGAAATGAGTTTACATGAGATATAAACGATTTTAAAGTAGTCGTGATGACATTTTTTGATATCCAGCATAGTTACATGAACGCTTAATTTAACAAATATTATATACTTTTTATAAGCAATGATTTTAAATTGTCACATCATACTTGCTGCTGAAAGGGCAGTTTAGGGTCGGTATATTAATAGGTACATATATGATCATAATCAAAAATATTTTTAGTAATCTTTTTAACACTTCATACCTTTTTTCCTAAAGATTTATTGACAGGCACAAGCCGATTCAGCATTGTCTTACGTAAGTAGGTTTTCAAGATATAATCTGATAATAATATAAGTACATACTATCTATGTTTGAGAACATTGAAGTTGCGACCGTCTAACCTGAGAGATCTTCAAAAATAAAAAATGAAACATTTTTTGAACATTCCTTTTCCAATGAATTAATTAGTGTATACCGATTTCAACTTAAAAGCTCTAGCTTAGTGTCGTAAATATAAAATCGTTATTTTGTAAACGTTTTATTACTATTATAAAGATTGCACCTTACTTTGGTTTTATAAATAACCTCCACACGCAAAAATTTGATCTATGAAAATTATTGCCAATATTCTGAAAAATCAACGAGAAAAAAGATTTCATGCCCACATTTCCTTATACAAATTCTTGTTCCTTTTAATTAAATTTCATATTCAATGATTACACCGGGCATTAAAAGGCTTTCAAGTTGAAAAATATTTGAAAGCTTTATATAATACCACGCAATTGGGAATAAAGTGAATGCTTAATATTCATTCATATGTCTAGGGGAAATATTTGAAAAGTAAATAAGCTTCGATTTTAGCACTGAATAGGTATAGATGTAAGTGCATTCATACCTCTAATTAATTCCTATTTAAATACACTAGTGTTTGCTCAGTGGCCGAAACTCTGCTATTACGATTGTTAAAAAAAACACGCTTTCTACACTCATAGCCCCATAGTCGTGGGTATCATGGACACACACACAAGACGAATACACAAATACTCAGACCCAGGACATGAATCTAAACTCATCATTCAGATACCTGTCTGGCCGGGAATCGAACCCGGGACCCATTGCGCGTCTGACCGATATGGTAACCGCTCCGCCACGCGGGTCGTCAAAAAATTGACAATAGTAAAGCTAACAAACAAAAAATTGATACTTAAGAGTTTTATCTTTGCTCTTTCTTTTATATTTAAATGAGTGGGATAGAACTATATTTTAATACGGGCAAAATTAATGCTAAATAGAAATTGTTTAATTTAACTATGTAAATGTTGCTAGTAATTTTCCTATGCGCAGACTGTAATTCAAATATTTATAGACTATTTAACCCTTTAACGCACACCTATACGATTTCTTGAATTCAGTTTATTTTTAGACGAATATGGATTCTCAAGTGTTATTTATAACAACATGTTTCAATGATTTTTTGAAAAACTTGTTATTTTCCTTGAAAATTGTAAAAAACTAGTGGCCAGTATACTGGCCACTGGCCATTCTGCTATCAATAGCTATCCCCGTCTAATCAATGGCCTGTAAACTGGACACTTATAAAAGCCATTATTTTTTACGAAAATAACACAGTAAATAAAAAGCATTGTGTATTTCGGAATCAGTCTTTATTCACTCTCAAAAACTTAACATAATTTTTTGAAATGGAGGTTGGTGGTGGAGGAATTTGGGGTGGCAAAGACCCATCTGATATGCCTGAAACTGATGATACCGGTTGACTACAACTACTGTTACTCAGATTGCTGGTATTTAAAATAATGTCGTCAAAATAATCATCAGCGTCGGAACAACCATCAATAACCTTCAAAAGGCACGTCGAAGCCTTGGGAGAGACTCCGGGTTATGCGGGATTTTTACCAACTAAAACCTCCTCGGGACCTTCCTCAACGCCTGCAGGGGATCCCGGGATCTCCAATGGAATGCACCGATGCAGAATGAACTGCCTGGTCATCAGTAATGACCACAAGATCTGCCCATTCGTCTTCATTTATCATTTCAAGTTCTTCGTAACGAATTTTTTTTTCTAAAACAAAGAAAAAACGTTATAACTACCGAACCCGTATATTTGTAATAATTGTGTTAAGATATCCGAAAAATAGACTATTTACTTCGTGTAAAATGATAAAGATTAAATGCATTTATCAAAACATATACTTATCAGACTACCTCCAACTTATGCGTGTAATTTCTAGGTTACATTTTGTCAACACACCGGTCTGTTTTCAATTGCAAAAATAACAGCTTTAATTTACTCTACTTGATTATATTTGCACATAATAATAAAGTATATACTATAATATAATAGTTTTACTCACCTTTGATTCGAAGACATGTTTTTACTTTGCACTGGACTTACAAATATGTATCGTTCGCTTGAAATGATAGTAAATACTGGCGCGGTTATGCGCAGTGGCCAGTTAACAGGCCACCGTAAAAAATGGCGCGAAATACTTTGGGCGCGCGACGTTTTAGATCGCTGGTTAGTTAAAAGTAGTGTTGCCCAAATTCAGTCTTGGTCTTGCAGTCTTGGTCTTGTTCTTGCGTTTTTGCAAGACCAAGACCAAGAACAAGACCGCGTATTTTTAGCAAGACCAAGACCAAGACTGACCGTGCAAGACTTGAGCAAGAACAAGACATAGCCTGCAAGACTCTTGCGTCTTGCAGCTAGGACTTAGCGCTATTTCACTGAGTAGTTAGGTGTAACAGTTCGGTGTATAGGTAGGTACGCTTAGGAATTCTATGAGACGCAAAAAACTGTATCAAAGAATATGAAAAACTGGACCTATGCGCATTACGACTAATACCATAAACAAAGCGAATAAAAAAATATCTATTAAAATCAAACTGAGTGCATGCATAGTTATGTTTTAACCATCGGCGCTTTAATAATGCGGCATCAAAGGTTTTGTACTTACTTCTCAAAGAAATTTGCCGCTTTTCGGAAGTACATGGTTATGATACACGCGCCGGCGGCTTTTTTTGAAATCTAAAACAATCGTTGCCGCCACGCCGAAATCATAACATTTGACACTATTTGATTGCCGCCATAGGGCGTAGGTATACTCATGCAAAATAATTTCGAATTTAAAGAGTACTTACAGGTGTTCCAAAGAATAAATAAGTTTCAGAGTGCTTAGAATGAAAATGAATACATTATACTGATCACGCAAGTAGTATTATGATTGGGATAAAATGGTAAGGATAGGTAGTAGATGTCATATTAATTCATTCTAGTAAGTATATATTATAATATTGATTACTTATATGGTTTTAAACTAATTACTTAGGTACTATTATTGTCGTCCCTGTAGCCTCGGGGTCAGAATAGGGCTACGGTATCCCCTGCCTGTCGTAAGAGGCGACTAAAAGGGGCTTCCGGGGTTGCAGACGGCTAGAGTGGGAGCTCGAACCGTTCGGCAGGCAATCCCGGGAAGGACGGCGGTATGTGTGGTCGCATACCGTCGTAAAGACTAGACGGAGCGGTGGGCTCAGCCGCCCATCTGGGAGGAGCCCGATGGGGCAGCGCGCTCGGAGGATTCGGGTTGAAGTCGTTTCGAGATCCCGAAGTCCTCCCTTTTCAGCGCCGAGGACGGCCACCGGGGGGGTTTTAGTGCGGTAAAAATCCCACATAACCCTGCGTCGCTCCCACGGCGTCGGGTACCTTTGGAAGGTTTCCCCCTCGAAAACAAAAAAAAAAAAAAGGTACTATTATTGTACATTTAGTCAAACTTTAATAAATAGTAATAGACTAATAGGTAATTGCAAGACTTGCAAGACTCTTGCTGCAAGACCAAGACCAAGACCAAGACTGGGAGCGCAAGACCAAGACCAAGACCAAGACCAGGTGTATTGGCGCAAGACCAAGACCAAGACTGGCTAAGTCTCGTCTTGTTCTTGCATTTGGGCAACACTAGTTAAAAGGCCGGCGTGCTTTATTGGGAATCGTTTATGATCATAAGATTCAACATTGATATAAAAATCTTTGAATTATCGACCTTAAAGTAAGTGTCCAGTATACTGGCCACTTTGTATGGACTGTCCTATAAAGGGTTAAAGGCCTTCAGAGGTGGCATATGAGAAAAATCATTTTATACTAACCAATAGAACAATAGGTTCTTGTATTATAGAAGATTGAGGCTCCGCGATCATTAGTTAAAAGTAAGTCCTTTAGTTTTGTCTATATCTATTACAAATAATACTCATAAGTTGTAATGTGGAATAACTGTAATGCTTTAACGAACAAAATATAGCTCTAAGATGTTTTTTAAACAGAAAGAAATAAAAATATTTCTTGAAAAACAACATTCCAATATTATTAAACCCATTGTTGTTCCAGCTTTATATACACAAAAAGAATCGTGTTGTTCAAAATTTACCAACTAATGAATGGGATACGGAATTGTATTTTTGAGTAATTATTTTGCTCACTTTAATAAAGCAACCGGATTGAGCACGGTTCAGTGATAAAACACAATTTTATTTTTTTGGCTAATTGGCGCTTGTTCTATTACCGAGTGATAAATACATAGATAGTTTTCGGGAATGTCAACACTTTTAAGAGCATTTTTAGTTAGGTTTTTAGTTTTTTGGTGTTCATAGACATGCAATTATTCGTTTAACATCTGCGATGACTACTATATTTTACTATTTATATTTTTCTCGTCAACCCATTATTGTCCCACTGCTGGGCACGGGTCTTCTCTCAGAATGAGATTTTAGGCCATAGTCCACCGCGCTGGCCAAGTGCGAATTGGTGGACAAATCGCATTTATATGTTTATCGTATTACAAAATATGAACCAAATTAACAAGCATTAATTAACAACATTCATTAAAGTATAGTAGAATATCAAAATACATTTAAATATAATAGAAATGTTTGCGTTCATTATAACGAAATGCGTATTTAACAAAGCAATTTTCTACACATGAAAATGTACATTCAAATTTGTGCTTTTAATCCAGGGCCGCGCTGTCGCGACGAATTAAACGAAGCTACCATACCCATTCGAGGTCGATGTTACGCTTACTACACATCTCCTGTAGGGTGACAAAACAACTGTTCAGAATGATAGAAAATCCTGAAATATTTAGGTGTCAAAATATCTGTGCTTTTGTTTTTCTTATACAAAAGGTGGTAGAACCAGTGTAGTTCGCCCGGGGGGGTACCACCACCACACCTAATTCTAAGGTGAAGCAGTTCTTGCGTTTCGATGGAAGGGTGTGGTTGCCGGCACACATTTGTATGACGCGACAATCATAGTCCTCGGGAGTAGCAACGCATCTGTGATTGACTTCAGATAAAACCTATGTTCTATATGAAGTTGCTTACAAATGTCCATGAGCGGCAGTGATCACTTACCATCAGGTGGACTGCATGCTCCTTTGCTACTTCAATATTATAAAAATAAACTAACAGAAGTAACTTGGCTTGAAAGAATGCAGTAAATAGAACATATAGATTTACTAATAGGTCTTAGTAGAACTTATGATTGCACATATCCGATTGAAGTAACAAACGATCATGCCTACCTGATGGTAAGTGGTCACTGCCGCACGTGGACTTCTGTAAGTAATTTCATATAAAACAGAGGTTCTAAAGTCAATGACAGATGTGTTGCTATTCCCGAGGACTGAAATGGAAGCCTCACACAAAAGTGAGTCAGCGATCCCACCCATATTTATCTACAGACAAAAAATAATATATTAATTTTAAAGACATACCGTTTAATGGGCATTGCCTTGGTAGGTTATTATAAATAGTAGGTAGCTTGGTAGGTTCTTAAAAGTTACTATAAATACTTCACATGTCCCATATTACGTTATGTGGATGATCTATCGTAATAAAAGAAACGTGGTCACCCGACTGCAGCATGTGGTTTAAAGCCCGTAATAAAATGTGTCAGCTGAGCCCTTTTTTGTGCTCTCAGCACAATGTCAGAAGTATTCACATATAGGGAAAGGTTACAGGAGTTCACTGGTCTCCCGATAAGCCTGCAGGTGCCAGGCAGCTGTGCACGTGCCGATAATTCAAGCAAGTTTATAAATAACCAATAAATTAATAAGGAATTAAAAATATATAATCGGTCTCCATTCGTGTCTCCTGGTGATTATAAATTTATATCTTCTTCAAAAATGTAAATGGGTTAATGATTTCTAAAAGCATATGCCAAAAGTATAATTGTCATTTGAGTAAAAGTGTAGATCTATAATCATAGCAATGAAATAAGAAAATCGGAATCAATCGGTTGTTATTTAATATTCTGATTATAGGTGTCATGTATTTGCCGACAACATATTTTCAACATATTTTGAATTATAATGGCCTTAACATTATCTGATTTCGATAACATTGCCAAAAATGAACTCGCGTTGTCTTTTACCTATGTACATTCAGAAATGCCGTTGTTATTGTCTCACTATCCAATGTCATTACAAAGCTTTTCATTTAATTAAGAGTCTTTATGAAGCTTTAGCAAAACTTAATTCTTCTATTCAGTAGAATATTTCCCGCACCTTAATCCATTTTTATTTTATAATAGGTACTAACCTGCGTTTTATATACACTATTAATATTTCAAGAATAGCTTATGGTTCATGTCTATAATAAATAAATGTTATGAAATGCAATCGGGAAGGAGGTTTATAACTTTAAATATAAAACACGTTTTGAAGCTACGCATAACCCGATGGTATGGTAATTTATTTTCGTCTTGCATCTTCGGCTGTAAATCTTAAACTATAATAGAATAGATTATTTTCTTTTGTGGTTTTGGTCTCGTCTTTTTACTTATTTTGCATATATTTATTAAAGTAAATAATATCCAAACATTTTAGTTCAAGATTGGCCAGCATTTTAAATGTATGTTTTAAATATTTTTATACTAACGCTAAAATATTTTTACAATCTAATATCGAATAAACATTAAACTTTATTAAAAATTAAAACATTTATGATCTAGAATTTGAACAATGTATCCTTGAAATCACATTAACATTTAGTTAATAAGACTCGTGGTCTCAAGTTTATTATATTATATTATATGCCTCATCAAATTAAATAAATGACTTCCTCTTATCTTTCAGCATACCTACCTCATTTTAAATATTTTATTGTCAATATACATAATATCTTGCTTAACCTTTGCCATCTAACATATTTCTTAATAAAAATATATTTGATTTTAATTCGGCATTTGGGTTTGACCGGGTCGGATTATTCTAATCATAATATTGGATAAATATTAAAACAAAATGAATGCATACATAACAACTGACTGTGTTTTACATGATTAACAAAGGCGGTGTAACTTTTTGCAGATTACGGAGTCACTACCGCTATTTCTAATACTGCATAATATATTTATTACAAAAGTATGAGGTGCCTCTGTATTTAGGTTTAATGGGTGAGTAATGGCTATTCAAAGCATTCAATTTGTCTTCAGAAGGATCAATGTTCTTGTCACTTAACTCAGGCAAGACAAGTCTTATCTGTGGTTGATGTTGATGTCCATGAGCAGTAGCCACCTACCACCGAGTAGACTACATTTTTGTTTATGTCTATATGCCTATATGTACGATGAAAAAATAAAGCCATTGTTTGTGATGCACCTATAAGTAAATCACTTATCTATAAATAGTTTTCGTGTAATATTCCAGCATAAAAGAGTTCTAACAATAAGCGACAAATGGTTTAATGCAGTCATAACACATATGACGTCAAATCAAAGCGAGCTTTTACGATCATTGGACGCACGATGTGTGTTACATTAATGTCATAAAAAGCTATTATTAACTATTGTTTAGGTTGTTTCTCTTATGTAATTTACACGGGGTCTGAATATATATGCTATATGTTAATATTTTCCATATTTTGGGTTATGATATAAAATAAATTATTATCAACAAAACAACCGAGTGCCAAAACTGAACTTAGCAGTGGACTTTTTTGTTTAAGTTTGTATTTTTTATTTCATGGAACATAGGTTCACATAGAACATAAGTTCTATCCGATGTCAATCACATTTGCGTTGCTGCTCCCGAGGACTATGATGGTCGCCTCATATAAAAGTGTGCTGGTAACCACACCCTTCCATCGAAACGCAAGAAATGCTTCACGCTAGAGATAGGTGTTTTTGTTTGCCTTTCTTCCTTTCTCTCTGGTTGCAGGTTCCATTTTTATATTGCTACATACAATTTATATGCCATACGAATTAGGCCGAATTAGGCTTAGTCTGTAGCGTGTGCCAGAGAAATAAACATGTATACAAACATGCATAAAGTCGGGTTAAAAATATATAAGTGCAATGAATCTCTCCTATGTTTAGGGGTATACTCTTAAACTTTACGATGCTAGACAATGCAAATGTTTACAAATCATTTAAGTAAATTATTTTGAAATAAGAATAACTTACTTTCTACAAAAACTATTACTTAACCTTTCTTTTCCTTGTATCGAGGGCGAACGATGTTCTGATTCTAGGAACAGGTAACAATACGAATGCTAATTCTGACATTTGGGTGCGGTTGGCCTCCGCTCTTGATTTCTCATTCGGAACCGGTGACACGACACGCGGCACGAGACACGAGCCCGGATTATTGAATACGTTTTGTAGACGTTTAAGATAAATATTATTTTAGTTTTAATACGTCAGGGTGACAAACATAATTATAATAAATAACACTCGTAGCCCAACATCAGGATTTTTTCATGCACCGTGGATGCCATGGCATACAAACGAATATACAAACACACAGGCTCAGAAAAATAATTTAAATTCATCATTCAGATATCTGTTTAGCCGGGGATCGAACCCGAATCTATTGCATGCCCGGTATGTTAATCAATCCGCTATGCAGGACCAATATAATATAATATAAGAACAATTACTGTTTAATGTAACAGTTTATTATATATCTTTAAATTATAATAACTTTTGCATAGTAGATACATTTTAATGAAGTAAAAACTAAATGTTAGTATAATAGAATTGGATATACCTATCCTCTTCAGAGATCGAACGCGGAACCCTCTATATTATAATTCGGCATGTTAATTACACCATATATGACAAATATAATAAATATTTAAGTTCATTTCTTATAAAATTGAAAGAACAGTTTAATTATTGTCTATGAAAAATTCGTCAATATTATTTTGACAAATTTTATTCGAAGATGTTACTTTTTCTCCTACATAAAAGTTCAATATTTAGACGGTAAAGAGTTTGTATCCAAATAGGCTACATCTCACTCCTTGTACCACACTCAAGACACGAGGCCGACACGATTTCCCAATTACCAAACCAGATTTTAATATTCTAATTTCACGATATACCATTATGGCGATCAATATGCCAGTTCATAATAGACTGAATTATTCTTGATGTTTTCATTTTCTATTTGATATTTTCATTCGCTTAGACATTGTTGGCAAATAATATTCTCAGCTTAATATTACATTTGTAATGTAAACAGTTGTATTAAATTAAAATTCGAGTAATCATAGTAGATCTTACTATGTTGCTATTACTCTATATTGTTATTATTTAATTTTGTCTAACTAATTACTACTACGCATCCACAGCACAAACGTATTAGAAGGTTCTACTATTATATTTACAAACCGTCCTAGACACAGGGCATAATTATTTGCTTCTGTTTAATTGTCTGTGGCCTTTAAATAATAATGCTCTGTTCTCATAAATTTAATACGCTATTTATTTAGGCCTGGTTTACTTATTTCAAGCAATGAACAGTCTTCATCAATTTTTAGGTTGTTAAAACAGACCAATTAATCGTAATCATACAAATTGTTGAAATGAATAATAATTTCTATCTCAATTTTATATAGGTTCTGTTTTAATGATAGAACCCGTCCTACTCTGAAGACGACCTTCACATCTGTTTCTTTCTAATAAACCATTGAAGAAGTTAATGAAAGCGTTTGAAAAAATCCCTCATAACCCTGCGTCGTTTCCACGGCGTCGGGTACCTTTTGAAGGCTTCCCCCTCGAAAACAAAAATAAAATGGCATATAAAAACATATCAAGTAAAAATACATGGAAAGTAAAATCCAACCTTTGCAATCTATTTGCTTCCTCACAAAAATGTCAACTTCAAACCGCTGAAGTATTAATGTAATTTTTGTGCTACGCTTCGACAAAAGCAACAAACGTAAAGGAAGTGACATAGCAAAGAGAAAAAATGCTACCCACGCGATCCCAAAAACCGCAATGAACCGGCACAGACGGTCACGGTTCAAACCCTTTCACACATGAAAGGAGCTTGTTTTTCTGTAGGACAGATTTTAAATGTATATTCTCATATTTGATTTAAAATTGTAACAACGGCTACAAAAAAATGCCATTCTCAATTTTCCTCCTGCTTTAATGCATTCAGTGACAAAATGAGAGATCCCTTAAAAAACGATACTTGTCAATAAACCAAGTCTCGCAACTCAGTTTTTTTAATTTATTAAGTCTCTACTTAAGGGACATTCTGTCTTAAGTTGTTACGTAATCGTCAACATAACAACATCGTCTTGTCACCATATCAACATTAAAAATCTTTAACGTTTTAGATAAAAAGATTGACTCGGCTATCGCATAAAAACACAATGTATTTCATAATTGATACATGTGTTATGTACAGTAGATTGTCTGTGTGTATTCTCTATATTAGTTATAAAATAAAGTTCGGAGCCGCGTCTGCCTGTCTACGCTCTAGTCTTAAAAACTATGAAGAGGTTTTATCCGAGGTTTTAGCTATTAATTTCTGATTAACACATAATTAAAATTTTAAGTGGTGATGAGAGCGTCTCATTTAAATTATTGATTTAAGGAGTACCTTAATAAATAGCTCTAGCCTAGCGCTGTCTTTCGTAGCATATTAGTAGCATCATACATATTTCATAAATGTGCGCAACATATATGGAATATTAATGTAATATATATGGAACATAAATGGAATATTAATGGGTATTAAATTTATGGAGATAAATTAGTTATGACACTCGTGTATTTTCTCAATGAAATGTTAAGCTGGTTTCGTGAGCATTTAACCTTGAGTAGAAGCTTCTATTCGGAGATATAAATTCATTTAGTTTTCGTTCCTGACTCCATTCGTACATTCCTGTACAGTGAATAAAATATTCTAAAATAAAGCCTATATTTTTTAAAATGAACACTGTTTTAAGCCTTAAAAACCTATGTAAAAAGTAACATTCATATAAAGTTACAGAAATATTTAGTTCGCTTTCGTCTTTACTTTATGATTTACACAAAAAGTGGTATACACTTTTTGTCTAATTTTGTGTAAATTTAAAATTTATGTAGCATAAAATCTTGTTTGTGTTTACATAACAGTTACATTTTACTATGCACGTTAATACTATAATGACGCCTATGAGTCTACTCTGCTTTCGCATTGACCATAAATTAAGCCGTTTCCACGCTGATTTAGAATGCAGTATTTTCCGATACCATGATGTCAGCAGCTCGCCTTGAAACTGCAGCATTCCGTTTCATACCGCAGCGCACGTGGAAACCTTCTAGCTAATTATACACTTAAGTTATCCATTAATGTTGGTATTTTAATAATGAAAAGATGCTTACAAATATACATTTCTGAATAGGTACGCATGCTTGTAAATTTGAATTAAAATATTACCTAATGAAGTAATCGTACCAGGTTAAATGTAAGCGTAGTAGGTAATCTCATGTACATCCTACTCCTACGTATATTCACATAATAATTTATTCTTTGGTACTTTACAATTATGTTTCCAAGTTAGGCAGGTATGTTCCGAAGTTGGAGGATACTCAAACATAGATGGCATTATGTCGGCTAATTTATCTCCCCATACTTTCTCTTTATAAATCACGCGTCACGATCTCATATTGTTTACCGCTGTCACTTAGCTTGCTTGTGAACATGCTCAAGCGGTTGTTCCGACGCATACGAGTGGAGGGCGTTCCCCGAAGATAAAAGACAAGCAACTGCCTTTAATCTGTTAAACAATGAGCTCGAGTGACAGGACAGGCCTGAGCGTTCGTAGAACTTTAGTGCCTTGACAAAATGGCTGAATTAAACTCTATACCGTACCTACTTTATGGCCATGAAGTGGTAATGTAATGCAGGGGACATTAATTTACTAAGTGGTTACTGTAATTTCTGGTCTAACTCAAATACATTAAACAACAGCTCCATACATGGTTACGACTAGGCAATACGAAACTGGGTAATTTTTCGATTAGGTGGCGTGTCGCATGCTTTTAATTCGGGTTCAATTTTATTTAGGAAAACATTGAACACAATAATGGCCTTGTTGAAACTAAACAAGTAGGATTCTTAGGCGTGAAAGCGTTTGGACTATTTATAGTGCTTTTTACATATAGAATACAAATATTCAAGTAATAAGATAATGTTCTTTATGAGTTTGGGTGTGTTTTCCGCATATAAATGTGTAGATCCTTCACAATTTGCGATAAAAATTATGTAGTTGCGATAGTTTTACTTTAATAATTATAAAACAATAAAATGTGTAAAACATATTCTTGATATTTCCGTGCGATATATTAAAAGAGATTTGAATAGATAGCTTTTGTATATGTGGTTATGTATATCCGTACAATATATTTATTTTGTGATTTTTCATGTAACCAAACTTTAAGTTGCTAAAGCCGGTCTACTTTTAAAAGTGTTATTTTTAATCTTTTAATTTTTTTTTCGGAGTGGGTCTGTGAGATAATATAAAAGTTATACGTTCTGAGAATGAGTAAAGCTGTCGTGACAATACATGCTTCTGGCATTTCCTGTTCCGAGCTTTGTTAACGTTGACATTAAAATAATTTACTGCTAAAAAGATGAGGACATTATGGAAATATGCCATTTTTTAATGAGTAGAATTTTATAAACTCGATGAAGTTTTGCTAAAATTATTTATGATAATTAGCTATATACATATATTATAATCTGATCTAGTTTGATACGATCGAATTTAATACTGATTTAAACTTGTTTTTTACTCCTATAAGGTGGTATAAAAACCTAAGTGCTTTATAAACTATGTAATTTAATAGGTACTAGGTATTTATATATGTATTGTCAAACTTGAAAAGTTCAACGTTAGGAATAAGTATCGGTAGGTACTCAAAACGATAATCTCGACCGATGTCGGAGTAAATTATTTAAGAAGTTAATTTATAAATGATAAATATAATAAATTATGAATATATTTATCGAATCTCAAATTATTCTTTTAAACTAGCTGTCCCGACAAACGTTGTTTTGCCATATAAAAAATAAAAAAAAATGTTATGGGTGGACAACCCTTAAGGGGTATGAAAAATAGATGTTGGCCGATTCTCAGACCTACTAAATAAGCATATAAAATTTGGTAAAAATCGGTCAAGCCGTTTCGGAGGAGTATGGCAACAAAAACTGTGACACGAGAATTTTATATATTAGATATTCGAATAACATCAATTTGAAGTACCTTTCAATTTATTCCCTTCAATAGTCTCTATGTTCAAAATGAAGATTGTCTGGTAGCAAGATTAACTTTAAATATTATTTTAACGTTGATTATTTAACGTTCATTTAATTAGAATTACGCTTATCGCCGCAATATACCCGTGGGCAATAGAGCAGGTGGTTAAGGATCCTGTTGAAACCAGTGAGTCCAGTTTAATCCGTGGCTATAGTTTAACAAATCTTTACGATAACGCCTACCGCGACCGGCAGATTTAAAGCGGTTCAAATGATTTTATTAATGTTGGTTTGGCATTGCTTGCACTGAGTTTACAACTTAGTAGTTCAAATATATATAAAAGGTTTGCCTGTTTAGTTATTTAAGAAACCGACAGACAAATAGAAGCTCTAACAAGTAAATGCTTTACAGTTATACTATAAAATTTGAGGTAAATATATGATGAGAAAGAAAAAAGGTTTTTTTTATTAAAATTATTTATGATTTTAACGTATAATCCATAACGAATAAACCTTTATAACAGGTGGTGCCAACCCATTATTGTCCCATTGCTGGGCACGGGTTTTCTCTTAGAATGAGAGAGTTTTAGGTCGTAGTCCACGCTGGGCGAGTGCGAATTGGTGGACTATGGCCGCCGCGCTGGTAGAATTATAACAGAAGATATCTCAAAAGTTGTCCTTGAGCTGGTATTCATAGAAATAAATTATACTATATAAAATATTATACGAGTACGTTATTATAACAGAGTCGAAAAACAACGAGCCGCATTACCGTATATTTTAACTGCCAGTTAAGTTCTCTGCGCTACATTAAATTGTCTCTTCATTTACACGTGGCGTTCAAACTTGGTCGTCGTGGTTAACAACGTCTGCGGCCGACTTCAGGTGGAACTCCAATCATGGCATCAGGGGCTACTTACTATCAGATGGACTGCATGTTAATTTGCTACTCTGCATAAAAAAATGTCATGTCTCATTATATCGTTGTATTTGAAAGGAAGATTTTACTAACTTTTCTAGTTACCCTAGAGCCCAAACTACTATAGCTAGATCTGTGAATTTGTAAAAATGATCTATGAAGGATTTTTTTACATTCCAGCTCTTAGGTTAAATAAAGGTTGAATACACGTGTTGTTTCGTATACTATATTCTGCACGTACGAAGTTTCGTGCAAGAGCTAGTTAAAAAATTTGGGTATCATGTTTTTGTACGTATCTGAACTTTTAAGTATTTATAATCTCGACGTAGCGTGGGCCGCCCGCGCCTCCCGTCATCGTGAATGAGCAGGTGCCACCTCCGCCAACGCCCACGCGCGTAATTATTCATTTACCAGCTCTTATCAACGTATTCACATGTTCATGTGATACAAACGTATTGACATGTCTTTTGACCATGCTTTGAATTAGATCAGAGATTATATTTCATTTCAAATGTTGCCAGTTGATTTTGAATCGTAAAACATTCCTCGCATGATGTAACTGCTTTTCAAGTGCTGTACACAATAATTTAATCAGACTATAGAAAATATTGTAAAATGTGATTTATTTTTCAATTATTATAATATAATAGATATTTCCCTTAATTGTTTATAAAAAGAAACGAATCAAACTTACGAATTTGTACGAAACGTTTTACTGGCCATAATGATATCTGCATATTTCCTGTAACAAATGAAAAAGACATTAGAATAATGAAGTACAGAATAGAATAGGTAGATAAAATCAAACCAAATTGAAATACGGCTGCTGATAACTGTAAAGTAATTTGCCATGTTTTAATAATATTGAAAGTCGAATTGTGCCTGAAATAAAAATAAACAAATTAACAGTACCGATAGAACCACACTTTTGAGTATGGAAATTCAGGATTCTTACATTACATGTAAGTATCTATGTAATTATTGTTTAAATGTCCACTTTCATTAATTTTTAAACACTATTTCACTCGTCTTAACTTCAGTTGCCTCCGAGGAATCAATTGTGTGAACTGATTCCTCGTGAAATTCAAATTCTCGTTCTAGTCATACGGAACAGTAAAATAAAACACGTTTTCGATTTTCACGCTACATTTTAAACAGTACACAGTCATTTATAATATTAAATTTAATATCATCGTAGCGTCGTTCAAGACTGGTTTACGACAACTAGCCGTCGGCCGGGAACTAGTACATAAATTGTGGTTTCCGATTGATAGACGAACGGAAGTTTATAATGTTACTATCCGAACAAGAACATAAAGCTTGTGAGCTTTCTTAGACAGTGAAACTGGTTATGTGGGTACTAGGCACTAGTTACTATAAGTTAATCTGAGTGCTCAAGAAAAAAATGAAGATAGTGTCTATCAAGACACTGGAGAGAGTAATTATCACTCACATTTTGAAGGTGGTAGAAATATTATAGTTCGACCGGGGAAGTACAACCGCCACACCTATTTTTAGCGTGAAGCTTTTCTTGCGTTTCGATGTAAGGGTGTGGTTGCCGGCGCACTTTTATATAAGGCGACCATCATAGTCCTCGGGAGTAGAAACGCAACTGTGATTGACTTCAGATGGAACCCATGTTCTGTATGAAGTTGATTACAGATGTCCATAAGCGGCAGTGACCACTACCATCGTGGACTGCATGCTCGTTTGCTACGTCAGTGAGAAAAAAAAATGGTTACTTTAACTATGAATTAACAGCCTGTGAAGAAACATAAAGTGCTTTCCATTTGTTTTCGATGTTACGAGGTCTGCCAACCCTTACTTTACAAGCTCAGAAGACAAAAATTGCTTTCAATGGTATATGAAGTGTACCAACCCTCATTTTGCTAGCTTGATTGACTGTAGCGTTAACCCTTCTCATTGTGAGAGGAGACCAGCGCCCTGCACTAAGTACATAATCTATTCACATACACGAGTATATACAAAAGCGAAGGGATACATATGTTTGACTTAACATCGCAGAGCCAAACGACTAAATCCAAAAACGTGAACATTATATAATAGGTTCATTTTAAGATTAGGCACCCACTAAAAAAAAATTTGATATTTAAACCCCGAGAGGATTTAAAACGGATTAAATGTTTATATTATTGTGTATTATAGTCTGCGCGTACATAGTGAGGTAATTCTATCTTTCGTGCCAAACATGTGTCGGTGAGAATAAAAGCTAAACTAAATAAGCTTAAGTCACTAAATATTTTTATAGAGGTAAGTATGTAACATGTATATATCTACCGCTGAAAAATAATAATGGCAGCAACACTGAAAAAAGATATAAATAAAATATATACTAAATATCATTATCATCACTGGTCATGACGTATGTATATAAATGATAAGCCCATAACTTTGCCACTAAATTATATTTAGTGATATTTACATAGCTGGTTTATTTTTCTAGTAGTTATGCATTGGCACTGAAAAAAAATCTATTTTTTTCTCGAAAATTATCTCAATTTGCACGAAACGCCAGAACTAACCAGTCGTGAGCAAAGGGCTGGTAATGATAATGATAATAAATTCGGTATATGTATATTATAGCCATTCTAAATGTACCCGAGATGTATTTCCAGTAAATAGTCATAGGCAAAATCATTAAAATTACTTATATTAATATGTCAAAAGTCAGGGTCGACTTGTCATCTATAATAGTTCACAATTTACTTACTTACGAAGATTAATACTTCGTTAACCCCAGGGCATCTTATATTGCCTGTCTCGTTCACTAACGTTGAGAGATTTAGAATAATGAGAAAAATAACTAATGATGATATATTACTACAATATTCGTTAATGAAGCGAAAAATTAAATAAAATTGTAGAGTTCGTTACTACGTATTAAGTTCGACTGTAAAATATATTGTGAGAAAATATTTCAATAAAATGCATTTAAGGCAGTTACCAATTAAAAAAAATACGTACATTTCTAGAAAATGTTTAATTTTTCGAGAACATAATATTTGTTAAATAGTTTTAAAACTTAGACATAAGAGAAAAATATTTTATAGTCATATTATTTGCAACTACAAGAGCACAAGTAATTAGTATTTAATTTACCTTATATAAAGTAGATATATGCAATGTGATCATTTGTAATTAATTTGTTGATTCAAAACACATGAAAAATATAATATAATTCAATTTTAAATATTACAAATGTATAATTATATATTTTAAGTAAGTGTCTGTGATAAATAAGTTATAAGATTATTTAAGTTAGCAAGCGAGCGAGGTAAATCCGCTAGTGTCTTGTATACTTGGTACTGTATGGTGTACTGGTGTATACTTGGTGCTCCTGAGCCCCTCGATTAATGGACTTAGGAAACTGCTACGTATTTGTGAAAGGTATGCATATAATCACGGTCTCAAATACAATGTAAACAAGACAAAAGTAATGGTTTTCAGAGCTGGGGCAGGCCCTGAGAAAATACCGCCAGTATTTTTGGACGGAGTATCAGTGGGGCGAGTTGATTGCTTTAAATATCTCGGACACGTGCTAAAAGAGAATCTCCGAGACGATGAAGACATGGAGCGAGAGCGCAGGGCCCTGGCTGTCCGAGGCAACATGCTTGCCCGCAGATTCAAAAGGTGTAGTAATGAGGTTAAGCTGATTTTGTTTAGGGCATATTGTCAATGCTTTTACACATGTCAGCTGTGGATAAACTACACCAAAAGAGCGTACAATGGCATTAGAGTACAATATAACGATATATATCGGACTCTAATGAATCTAAGTAGATACTGCAGTGCCTCGGGTATGTTTGCGGATGCCAGGGTCCCTGACTTTTTTGCAATCATGCGGTCCCGGAGCGCTGCATTCTGGACACGTGTTCGAGAATCCAACAATGAGATTCTTCGTATTTTATCTGAGTGCCCGGATAATTTATTTGTAAAGTTTTGGTGGTGTCAGCACCGTAACGGTAATAATAAGTAAGAAATATATAAATATGTTGAACTTGATTATAATGTATAATTATTATTTATTTATTTTAATTAAGTAACTCTGTTTAAAAATAATATGGATGTATGTCTGAAATAAAATATTATTATTATTATTATTATTATTATTATACATTTCCACGGGGCAGCGATTTGGCTCATTTACTCTATTTATAATTGCAAATTTTAATTAAAATCGTAAATTATATATAGGTTAACTACTGTAATATTTATAACTTTTATGTTAAATTGTTAATTAAAAAATGTTACACCAAATAAAATATAATTACAGTATCTGAGTATCTTCAATATCAATTTTAACTCGGGATCAGAAATGTCGTCAGTAAGAACCCTTATACAAATACGAAAGTTAACCAATTACCCGCACTTGGGGTTTCTAAGGATTAATAAATCACCGCTTTAGTTTCTGGTAATAGAATCCATTAGACCTTAAAGTTTCCTTCACAATTTAAACCAAAAGTTCCAGTTAACATTTGTAGTTACTCTAAATCTGTATAAATAAAGTTCAAACGTGATGTCATTTAAAAGTCAAATTGTATAGTTTCAAATCGAACTGGATTATATTTGGCGTAATTTTTCAACTATGAATCAACATCATTTTAATTATTATAGTAAAAATAATTATATCATATATATCATCAACCAATTATTGTCCCACAACTGGGCACGGGTCTTCTCTCGGAATGAGAGAGTTTTATGCCATAGTCTACCGCGCTGGCCAAGTGCAAATTGGTGGACTTCACACACCTCCGAGAACTTTTTTAAAAGAATTCTTGAGTGTGTAGGTTTCCTTAGGATGTTTTCCTTTACCAAAAAGCAGTGATAATTAATTTCTAATACGCACATAAATCAGTGGTGCGTGCCTGGGTTTGAACTTCGGACCTCCCGATTGAGAGGGCAAGTTTCAACCATTAGGCTATCACTGCTCTAAAGTAGTTATTCCGAGAGAATAATGACTGAGAGTATTAACGTCAGAATTATTACTTTATCTATTTAGCAAGTGCAAAAAATGTTGTTTTGTTTTAATAAATGTATGATATTATTTTAGTGTTTTTGTACCATACACATCGTATGTTTTTTTCAATTTATTTCATGTAATCCATCAATAAATAGTGCACATTAATAATAGATAATAAGCAATCACCAAAATTGAAAAATAATACTATCTAAGGGCGCACGCTAAAACTTTGCCGGGTGCGCGCACGCGTGTATGCATCGTATCAGTTTACTATGCTATTGTGTTTTTTGTGCTAAGTAATTAATTAAAATACAATCCATTTAGGCCGTCTACCCGAAACAACTGTGTACGATACTCAAATTGTAAAGTAGTCGATGTATAAAGTAAATGCTCGCGGCGAAAATTCGAGACGGGTTCCAGCTCCTATCAGTCGCTTGGAGTGGACACTCACTCTGCTACAACATTTATATATATATATATATATATATATATATATATATATATATATATATATATATATATATATATATGTATATATATATATATATATATTAGTAAAAAATAAATGACATTTCCACATTAAAATACTCATAAAACTTTTTTTTTGTCTGACTGAAGTAGCAAACGAGCATGCAGTCCACCTGATGGTAAGTGGTCACTGCCGCCCACAGACATTTGTAATCAACTTCATACAGAACATGGGTTCGGGTTCCATGTGAAGTCAATCACAGATACGTTGCTACTCCCGAGGACTAGGATGGTCACCTCATGTGAAAGTGTGCCGGCAACACACCCTTCTATCGAAACGCAAGAAATGCTTCACGTTAGAAATAAGTGTGGCGACGGTACTTCCCCGGTCGATCTACACTGGTTCTACCACCTTGAAAAACGCGTGAATTTTTCATTTATTTACCAGGAAATAACAGTGTAATATGTATCAGTCCAACAATTCGCACTTGGCCAGCGCGGCGGACTGTGGCCTAAACTCTCTCATTCTGAGAGAAGACCCGTGCCTAGCAGTGGGACAATAATGGGTTGACGAGAGAATAAAAGTAATCCTGATCGCAAACATTTATTGACAAAAAATATATAAAGGCGCAAAAATAAAAGTCAGTTGTGTAATACGATATTTAGGAGCGTAATCACGAGACGCACGCCGCACGGTTCACTCGCTCGTCAAACGACGCCAACTTTTCCACAACACCAATAACCGTAAAATTCGATTATCGGTTACCGCGTGCACTGAAACGAAAACGACAGTTGCCTAAACCGATATTGCAGTTTTAAACATGAGCCTTTCGCCCAGGACTGCGTTTGAGAGTAAAAAAACATTTTTTTTCTGTTTTCATCTATCTTAAGTTATAGTAGACGTTATATCTCTATATATTAATACGTGAAGCAAAAACTCGTGTAGCATTTTTAAGTAATATACCGCGGACGGATTAGTATGAAACTTTACACGATTATAGTTGACGTAAAGAAGGAGTGCAGAATGTTAATATTTTTTTTTTTCAAATAATGCTTAAAACATACATAAAATCAACTAAAAACACATTACACACACTACTGTGCATTTATCACAAACACATAAATAATAAACGAAATAGAACATTCAATGTCTTACTATGAAAACACAGTCTGAAATGTCAGTGTCTTTGTCAAAATACCCGCTATTGCTTTTAAATGCGGTTTAACTAAATAAATCTCTTTTTATATTTAACGGGTGTGTTGAAAATTACTTGAAAATTATTACATTTTATTTGAATTTGAGAAATATTCGTACTACTTTGGACAATATGAAGTTCAGTATTTTTATTTAAATTACGGTCAAATTTCGACCGATGTAACGGGTGACTTAAAAAATTAAAATTAAAATTTGCCAAAAGTAAAAAGTAGTCTTAAAATCTATATTCACGTAGCTCTATCAGCTTATCCCATTTACACGTTAAGTAAAAAGACTTTTAATGTAAAATGTACACACAAATGTAACGTAATAGGCACTTAGCTTTAAGAAAATACAATTAAGTATCTTATTATCATTAACAAGAATATCCTGTTATAATAAAGGTGAGGTGTTTATATTCTTTTGAAGTCTGAAGATTACATTATATGATAATGTACGTAAATATTTGAATATTAATTAATAAAGAAGAAAAATTAATTTACCTGACAGTCAGCCATGACAGGCGAGGCTTCATTAGATCCTATTGAAACGTATGTTAGCAACTTAATTAATATTACACGCGTCGAAGACATACGTACTTGGCTTGCTTAGATGTTTTGTATTTACATACAAATTATGGATACCATGGTATTAACAATATTTCGCTAAGGTTGCTGCACATATGTAAGTATTGGTAAGTGTTAGGAAAAATACTATAATGTCATATAGACGTTATATGATATTAAAGTAGCAAATGAGCACAAACCACCCGATGTTAGTAATCATCGCCGTTCATGGAAATCTGTATGGAAATACACATAGAACATGGATTCTATCTGAAGTCAAGGACTAAGATGATCGCGTCATATAAAAGTATGCAGGCAACCAGTCGAAAATCAAAAAATGCTTCACGTTAGAAATAAGTGTTGCGGTGTATCTCCCTGGGCGAACTACACTGGTTTTACCACCTGATAAAATCTACAATGCAATCTGCTCGTTGTAATTTCCACCAGAAAAATGTCACGTTTGAATCAAGAATCGACAAAGACGTTTTGACACGGACACTATCAACCTCGATCAAAAGGATGTTGAAAAAGTGTTTTATCCCAGAGAAAGAGAGAAAGCGTTTGTAAAGTAGTCACAGATAGAGTAATGATCGCCAGCGGAGCTATTCTAATAGCTGAGTTAATCGTTATCTGCGAGAATTGAGGCGCGATTACCATTAATCATAGAGATACGGGTCGAGAGGACTAATTGTGAACATCACTCCTCCATACGTCCCACTTGAACGCGTAACAGCCTTCAGTGAATGACAACACCATATAAAGACTGCAGATGAAGCTGATATATCGCCATGTAGATTTAGTAATAGCGTTTGACATTGCGTGATATTCCGCCATTAATAATACTTTTTGCTAATTTCAAATACTGGGGGATCACAATTTATAAAGCTTAAGTGTTGGGGAATTCCGACGTTTTAATAGTTGACTACCGAATAATATTACCTAGTTATTTATTATTGTTCTAAAATAGTTAGTCGTTTTATAGTTGTCTCATTCTGTTTAATTTTATTTATTTACTTTACGTATTATTACAATAATTTATAGATTCATTGTTATAAGTATGTATGACAATGTATGGTACCAAAATCAATATTTGTATTATTTCCGTAATATTTATTCATGGTTACGAAATTATCTTTCTATCGTTTCATTTATTAGTATCTTTTATGTTTACATATTTTGTTTAATTCAATCCCGATTTTTCTAGAAATATCGCAAGACACTCCATTGTTAATCGTTTTATTGCATGACTGCCACTTTCTTATTGATAAGCTGTACAGATGCAATTATAAAATAATACTACTAGCTAAAATTATAGCACTGTTTTAGAAATTAAAGATTAATAGGTACGTGCAATGTAATTTACTTTTGATAGTTTGACGACCAGTGTGGCGGAACGGTTACCATACGGGACAAGAACGCAGTGGGTTTCAGGTTCGATATCGGCAGACGGGTATCTGAATGATGAATTTAGATTCTTTTTTCTGGATCTGTGTGTTTATGTATGTTTACCATAGCACTAACGTTATGAAAGAAAATCTCAGTGTGGGGCTATGTCAATATAGTCAATAGAAATATAGTCAATAGGATATAGACATTAGAAAGTTTTCCCCGCCAAAATAAAATATAAAGAAAATCTACCAAACAGCAGAAAAGTTGAAAAATTAAACATCGTGAAATACGTTGAAATCCGATACTATAAAGCGAAGGTATTGCTTAAGTGGTTCTCGGTGTCATAATTTCGCCATATTTTGCGCTGAGTTGTGCGGGCATCGCGTGCGCCGCGCCGTGCCTGGCTCTGCCGGCCGGTGTCCCGTTGTCATGTCCCCGGTCACGCCACCGCTGCCGGTCGATTGAATAACTATGAAGAGTCTATCCACTATAGTGAAGATGTGTTTATTAGTCCACGAAAGATAGGCTAAAATATTGTGTTTGACCAGTATGACATTTACATAAGATTATTATATTGGTACCTTATTAGTGCATCAAAAACTTATTTGTCAAGGTTTTTTCAACATAGATTTAAGTATTTTTTATATTTGAAATTTGTATATAAATAAAATGAAATATGTAGAGTACACAGTACCCATTAAGTGACATGACATCGTAACAGAAGCAATTATTAAATTAATTTATAGTGATAATCCATTATATTCTTGCAAAAATTAAGTTTAATTACATAATCAACCTTTAACTAGATTGGTTAGATACGGCTTGAAACGGCTTGAATACAACCTTTGATAAGATTGGTATCAACTAGAGTATAAGATTGGTCACTGCTGCCCATGGACATCTGTAATCAACTTCATACAGAACATGGGATCTGTATGAAGTTGATTACAGATGTCCATGGGCAGCAGTGACCACTTACCATCAGGTGGACTGCACGCCCGTTTGCTACTTCAGTCAGATATATATAAAAAAACTACACCCTTCAGATGAGAACACAGCAATGCTTAACATTGTTGTATAAGTCAGAAATAGGTGTAGCGATAGCGTTTCCAGAGTCAATTCACAAAGGATTCTAACTGCAGATAATTTATATATTTAAAGTTTTGAAATACTTTAATCTAAGGGTTACAAGGGTGAACTTAATGCCTAATGGTATTCTCTGCCAGTCAACCCTAGTCAATAATATTATTCGTCATTTCTTAATACTGTTAAAAATGAACACTTGTATGATAATATAAATGCTATATTATTATACAAGTGTTATTCCGTTATATTAGCATAGAATTGTGCGTGGAGGCGTCGCGTGACGGAAGCGGCGGTGCCTGGTCCCACCGGCCGGTGTCCCGTCTACCACGTGTATTATCACTTTGCTATTGGAAGTCTAGAAACTTATATTGATTCTAGAAAATATCTATTGCCATTTTTTCTACTGTTGTATCTGATTTTATGTCTTAACTTAAATTATGATCCCTAACCCTTCATTTACAGCAGATTTATACAGCTGTATATGTCTACAGTTTAAAATCAGTATTTCTAGCGTGAAGCATTTTTTGCGTTTCGATGGAAAGGTGTATCCATGGGCGGCCGTGACCACTTACCATCAGTGGACTGCATGCTCGTTCAATCTTATCAATCAAAAAGCTTATACGAAAAAAAAGTAAAAAAAAAAACTCATTTTTACACCTATAGAGATCAAGTTTGTGACATTTTGTATTATTGTGTTCGTTTATAACGTCTGGCAAAAGATTGTAAAGCATTTTTTTGAATATGTACTCTATGTGAATATGACCAACTACCGGATCCACCTCCGGTTAATTTTTTTCTAATAATTCTCATGGTTCTAAATATATACCTACTAGGAATATATACAACTATGAAGTATCTGATAAATACATAGTTTTATCTATTATAAAGTAGAGGAAGATACCGCACTTGATCGATAGAGGTTTTTATTGCGACGGTCGGTAATCAATCAAGTTGTCGTATATTTATAAATCGATTCGTATTAGAGTGCTTCTATATTCAATGGATTTCCTGTTAAATTCAACTATGTAACAGAAGAAAATCTATACCTTTCACATTTTTGTTTTATGCTTGCATGGTTTGTTTACTTATATGTTTGCTAAAATTAAGGAGTAAAGTGTATGTGTTCATATTTTAATTAGAGTCCAAATATATATACGCGTGTTTACTCGTTAAAATAACAATATAGTAGGGTATAACAATATAATAGGGTAACAAAATCATTTGAAGCATATGTATGTATGAATGACCATTTTTTTTGGCATGCGCTACTGTCCAAACGGCTTGGCGGATTGTAAAATATAACGTAATTAAATCAATTTTATGTTACAATTTTCAATCAATCACCAAAAAAGCGTTAAATTAAGCAAATTATTATAAAAACGAACCGCGACTGACTAAAAACGATCAATTGAAACCAGAGTAAATCAACGTTTTAAAGAAGTCTGGTTTTTTGGTTTAATTATTTTATAAAGCTACTTTTTTGAATGTAAGATGTTATTATAATTACCTCCTAGTGTTCAAAAGTCATTCGTTCAACCAGCTTCGACCGTTCCGGAAAATGATTCGCCATGGAACAGATGCAAAATGATAAACTATATATCATGCATAATTAACGTATTTAAAAAGAACGCTTTATCAAACTTACAATCTTCTTTTTTGAAGTCAGCTCAAAAGAAGCGTGAAGTTAAGGTTATGGTTGCATAAACACTTCTTTTGAAATTAAATGTAAAATTTTATTAATCTATTTATCTATCTTTCATACTTGCTTGTCACACAATGAGTACAATTTTAGATATAACTTGGTGACAGCTGAATTCCTAAATGTCTGATTTACAGCGTCCATTTTGTTTGGGGTTATTATATTTTTCGTCGCTTTACATAGTACTACTATTATTAAATATATTATTTTATTGTGGCGTGTGGTATTGGTCTGGAATAACACAATGACAATGCCACAATGTTCAGCAATGGACCTCAAAAGACTAATCTATAATATTATTATACCAAATAATTACTGAGAAAATCTGTGCGAAAATCTGACGAACATGAATTAAAGTGTTTTCATTTTGCTAATTTACTTTGTTTAAATGAATACAATAAAATGCATATTTATTTTACACAATATTGTTTAAACATTGTTTAATGTGGATAGAACAATAAGACACTTCATGGTGATGATAGTTCGATTTAAGTGTTCTTTGTAACGGGACATAGCTATTTAACGTCTAAGTCTTAAATGTCTCCATTTCCTTTTACAATATGTCTAAAACTGAACATCGACTTCCTTATAGGTTAAACCGTAGATAAACAGCTGCCTGATATCCCGCGTCCGCTGTGAGGGCGATGGCATACGCAATACTTTTTGCTGCGAAAACTCACGACTTACTAACTTGTTCCACTTCAAGCGAGTAACTATAAACGCAGTTTTTTAGGAAAGAGGAATTCATGTTGAAGGTGTTGAACGTGGCATTGTTTCAGATCGAAGTCTCTATATATGCACAATGCTGAGCGAATTTCCATAGCGTGATTCAGGGAAACCTATGATGCCCACTCATGACGTGACGAAATTTTGCTACATCTAATTTTTTTTAACAAATGCTGAATACATGTAGACACGAACTTTGTATTCTTCATGAGAGAGATATTTTTTCTAGACTAGTTGAATCCCGCAGCTTCGCCCGCGTTAACAAAAATCGATTGTTCCGTGGGAATAAGATATTTTTCCACAGTAAAAAGAAGCATATATGTTAATCCAGAGTATCAGCTAACTCCTTACCAAATTTTAAGATAATCACTCCAGCCGTTTAGACGTGAAGAAGTAACAAACATACACACTCACAAACTTTCGCCTTTATAATATTAGTATAATTATTTTAATTGAGTAAATTCGCGAGTATCCAGTATGTCTCGACTCAACACTTGACATTTGAAAATTTAGATGTTACATTCATACAAAATAAATAACCCGAGAGCTGGCACGCATTTTGCTCAACGAATTGGTATTGCCATTCAAAGAGGAAATGCTGCCAGCATCTTGGGAACCTTGCTCAGGGACTGCGATGGTGATAATTTTTTATGGTAGTGTTTTTGTTTATATGTTTTTGTTTTTCTTTTTTGTATATATGTACATTTTGTAAATAGTTTTTTTTTAATTGTAATTGTTAATAAATGTTAATTGTATTATCTACAAAAGCAAATAAAAATATCGCAGTAGAAAGAGAGTAAAAAAAAGAAATAACTGTAACTTTGTCATTTTATTTAATATTCTATAATCGTATCGTAATCGGTGTGACAAGTGAATTTAAAGCTTTCGCCGCTATGGCACGATTTGAAAATTACTCAGTCGGTGGAAATTTCTCGTTCAATAGCGCAATTCCGTGTGTTCAAATCTGTGTGGGTTGTTGATCGTCAATATCGCTTGGTTCGGCGTTCGAGGCTTTTGGATTTTTACAAACTTTTATTTATCTTGTTCCTTTCGTATGTCTTTTCGGTTCAAAAATTGTAATATTTTTTCGAGTATTCGCTTAAAAACTTGTTACTGGTATGTAATAATAGTTTTTCACATATTTGCAACAATAATATACTGAGTTAAAGTGATTTAAATTCAGACATTTTGTTGATGTTGAAAATATACGGCAAGATACTGGAGCTAACTTTTATAACCAATGTAAAAACAATATGACAAAAAAAAAGATATACAAAGAAAAAAGACAAACCCACTGTGTTTCTTGCCAGATCTTCTCAGTAGAGGTCGTGTTCCGATCCGGTCGTAGATTAAAAAAAATATATGTAACTGATAAGTGCCTCCGTAAGCCTATGCAAAATAAAGTCATTTCATTTCGTTACTCCGATTAGGATCATTTATGAAGTAAATTAATATACTCACAACCCATCTACGATTAACAATAGTAGATGGTAGGATATAAAATCAACTACTAAAAACTTCTCTTAAACGAAAACCTAGAACATAATTTATGTAAATTAATTACCCCATTATTCTTTTATGACATATGTACCTACAAGAGTAGGTTCGTCATAATAATATAGGGTAAAAATAAGGATTTCTAAAAAACGATTCAAAGTTTTGGATACTAGCAGACTTAAGCACCTACATATAAAACCACTGTATCAGTTCTTAGGAATAATATCACATCAGTAATTGACTCCACCTACGACCCATTATTCTCTATCGCGTTGGTGGCAGATGTCCATGGACGACATCGACCATTTAATCACAAGTGCACTGCATGCTAGTTTGCTACCTCAATCTTAGTAAAAAGACAAACTGTGCACATCACTACATAGTATAAAACTAAGTCACTGTCTGTCCCTATGTATGCTTAGATCTTTAAAACTACGCTACAGATTTTAATGCAGTTTTTTAATTGATAGAGTGATTCAAAAGGACGGTTTTTATGTACAATACATGTATAATATAGTGGATGAACACTGGTAACTTTAGATTTTTGACTTAACTTAAGCGGAACGAAGTTCGCTGGGTCAACTAGTACCCTATAACTACAAAACAGTTACAAGTACAAAATTGGTACCGTAGTAGTGTCAAACACCTCTACAACTTTCCTCACTAAGTATGTTTGTTTTTATATAATGGAATTCGCAATTGTGCAAGCAGTCCATCTGATGGTAAATAGCTACTGCCACCCACGGACATCTGTAATTAACCCCAGATAAGGGTTAAGTCTTAGCTGAAGTTAGCCAAAGATGCGTTGACTAATTATTTATAGCAGCGCTTATAACATAAACACCGATTACTAGAAATGAACCATAAAAAGTGTTAATTTAAAGTAAATATAATCAAATATACCGATGTTTTTTAATTTTAATGATAAAAGTATATAGTGTGCGGTAGTTCTAAATCTCAGCCGCTGCTCCCGGCCAATGGGATAGCGTCTAACGCACTACTTTATTTGCACCTGCCTCAACAGGAAGCTAATGAGCTGCACCGGGCTTGATGCACACCCAGACGTGCAATTTGAAACCAAAACAAGGTGCAAGATTATGAGGTCGCGCTTCGATCGTATTGTTGGTTCCTCGCATCTATACTTCTGTAGAGATATCAAAACGTCAAGAAAGTTTGAATTGCATAGTATACATGCGTACTACATACAATAAACGATTTACCTATGTCTTCCTTTTTTGTCAAGGATATATAAATCATGCCAAATGCAAATACTACAGAAAGTTACAACTATCCACGGATTTGATTACTGATTCTACTATATACAAAAATAATGTAAAAGTTATTACCTAACTGTCTAAATGATGTTACAATTCTTTGATGACAAGAATATAATAAGTCATTTAAGTTTATATACTTACGCTGAAAGTGAATTTATTTATAATAACATGTACTAGAAAATTATGTTATAACTAGACGCAAATAAGTAAGTGCTCTATGCTCTAGATTTTAACCAGAGCTTATATAATACTATATCCTGATATTTAGCGGAAATCCGTAGAAATCCGTAGCAAAACTATTATTGAAAGCGGTAATTAAAATTTGCGCTGCTTCGGTTTCAAAGTACGGATTTCTTGGAGGAAATAATATAGAGCGAACGCTCGAGTAGCAGGGAGGGTCGTGTGTGCTCGCACTCCGTAACGATTAAAATTCAAAGCCTGTAGAAATGTAATTACTTCAACGTCTGGTCCGAGTTTCGCAGACTTTTATCGCGGTAATTACGCCGATGCCTTTTACATCTCATCCGAATGATTGTTTCGGAGACAAAGATTAGAGTTATAATGTTACAAGTCTATTTTGGTCTTTTATTCACTTCTTATCCTACTTTCAGATAAAGGGAACAGGTTGTGCCGTTGTCTTGGATCCCTTTTTACGGTTAGGTACAGTTATTCGTAATTACTCGAGCGGACTAAACGGGGGCTTTATCCTTTCTCAATTGTAAGCACTATATTTTCTTTCAATCTACCCTGTACCCCGATCACGCTATAATTCGCTCTGTCAATCAGATTGATCTCGCTTGCCTAAACTACATTACAACATTTATTCTATTATTCTGTTTCTTATATCCAACTCTGGGAAGATTAGTACCTACATTGCAAGGAATAATTGTGTATGCTTAATAAAGTAATGAAAGCGAAAAACGAGTATGTAGTATGTTATTTTGCGTACTTAGTTCAGCTGATGGATTTCTGTAACCAACTCCAATGGAACAGGAGGTCTACAAGAAGTTTATGATATATATACTATATATACGTATCCACATTGGCACACAGTAAACACAGCTATAAAACAAAATTTGGTGTGCCGGTGTCCCGTTATACCTACAGAACGACAAAGAGCTCTTCTTCCGTGAGCTCCATGACAAATAGATTTTATGTCTTAGTTTCTACCAAATTAAATATAATATCCGTTTACAAGAGTTGAATTGAAACTTGGATCATCTATGTTAAAGCATAAACTACTCAAAAGCATTTTAATCGAGTCGATATAAACCACAATAAGACTGGTTATAACGCAAAAACATACGAGTCCTAGGCAACTCCAAGTTCTTTGGAATAATCATTATTGTGCGGTTTTCATTTGACGTCGCACAGGTGTTTTTGCGGCACAATCAGCAGTAAAAAGAAACGAGTCTTCCGGGCAAACTTCTCACTTGGTGTTTCTTAATAACACGTGTTCCTTAAAACATGCACCAGTTTAAATACAGCTAGGTATGAAGCATTTCAGCATACGTTCAACCGAAATTCAAAGACAAGCATGTTACTTTTTTATCCTTTTCTTTTCCATGGTAAAAATTCGAAAAATAGGTGGACAGACAAAATTTAATTTAATCAATTTTACTTTTTACGTTGCTTGCTGATAGCTGTTTCAAAAAAGGGAAATTAAAATCCAAGTGAGAATCGAATTCTTACACAGAAGGTTTTGTACCACAAAATTTTCTACTTTAATTACTTCTAGTATTTGACTTCATAATAGCTATAAAATAACATGCATTGTGAAAATTTTAAGTATCTGTATCAGTTTAATAGGATAATTTTATATGGCTGACAAATATTATTTTACACTTCTTAATTTTAATCCTAATTATAAAATAACTCAATTTTTCGCTCTCCCAATTCCAAGAGTCTATCTTTGTTGGTTTAAGACATAGAACCCTATGACCGGGTTTCGTTGTTTTACCTTTTGGGTAGGTAACCCAAAAATCCAAACGCATTTCTTAATACTGTACGAATCATAACAACTAAGAGCAAATAGAGCTTAACGTCGGGAACCTCAAGCTTTATATTTTTTTCTAGGCATAATGCGGCTCGCAGCCATCTTAATAGTTTATGACAGTGCGTGCTAATGCCAGTTTTTCAACCATACAGCCATGCGAGGTGTATTAAACTTGAACGGCTTAAACAAACATGTCCATTGCGGTCGATAAGTGGCCATACTCGGCGAACTGTTGCTATTTACTATCAGTCGCTTGTCCAAAGATATGGCCATTAGTTTGTCCCAAGAAATAAACAAAGAGGTGTATACGGAACGTGTTTTCTTAGAATGGTAGGTACAATATCTCACCAGCGTCGCTCTTGGCCGTAGCTGTGTTTACGTAAGCTGGTTATAAACTAACGCAAACATTCATCGACCACGTTTTATTTACACTAATGCCCTCCATAACTGAAATAATAAATAAAATGCATTGCGCGAAAGTACTGTGGAAATTTCAAGCCCAGCATTCATAGAAATGCAATATTTAGTTGAAATACATTTTCACGTTTACGAGAAAATGACCATCGAGGATATACGAAACTCTTTATTGTATGGTAATAGAACTGGTGATTATTATAGAAAAAAATATCGGCGGTTTGACGTTTAAATCATTACTTAAAATCGTTACAAAATGTACCGTGTCTTCTGTATTTTAATACCATTAAAATAAGATTATTCATTATTATTAACGATTTAAGTTATTGAGTTAAAGGTAATGAGATAACATTTTTGTTCGTTTTAGTTCCTAACACCATTAAATGCTTCAACAGCGATTTTAATTTCGCAGTGGAGTAGTTGTAGCACAGTTAATTGCCTACTAAATACTACAAGGTAACACTTATAGTATTTAGTAGGCAATTAACTGTTAACAACAACAATGTACAATATTAACATTTAGGTAATAATGTGGTAAACCAAAGTGAGCCGCTATCTGTCAGACAAGAGAACTATATTAGGCTGGAGTGTGGAAAGTACAAATATATAAGATAAAACCACAGGATACTTATAAACAGGGGATATGTTAATATATGTCGAATTCAATTGCAGACTGTCAGCTGCTCAATTAGCAAAACGGTAGCAAAGGAATAGAATTACCGTCAGAGTCTAGTTTCTATCACGCTTCACCTGTAATTTATTGTGGTCGAGTTCACGTAGCTAAAGGGTTTAAGCTATTTCAAACAATCGACAATAATAATTGGCGATACAAAACTGATTACAGTAGAGAGAAAGAACATTGCCAAACTTTTTTTATTAAATCGGGGTTGCAAAGAGTTTACGATTTCATGGTAAATGGTCATTACAACCCATCGAAATCTGTGTAACTGCAAATAGAATAAGAGTTCTACATGTTCTACATGAATTCAGTTGCAGATTCGTTACCATAACACAGATGGTTACCTAGAACTTACGTCAGTTGGCATTACCACCTTTCTAATGAAACACATGAGTTGCTTCACGTTAGAAATAGATGTGACGATCTACAGTCAAACCATCCTGGTTGTACCGATAGCGTTGTCGCACGATGTAGTTAGAAATACCCTTAAAATTAAATACAATGTAGGTACTTCCCTTGGTCTTTATTTCCAGAATATTAAAATACGTTCTTGTTAGTGTGGCCGGGTTATTTCATAAAATTTAAATTGCTTATTACCCTTAAGCGGATTATCGGCTAACACGTATGTAGGACGTGTAAGGTCTTATTGTGGTGTTGAAGTAATATTCGTGATTAGTATAACTTTCGAATTCTCCAAATTCTTGTTTCTAAACAAGAATAACTGGGACTAAATAATACACTTACTATTGGTATATAACACGTAATAGAATGATGTCGATAATAAATCGTCCGCCTAGTCCTCGCCTTATAAGGCACGGTCAGTGGCGATATCATAGCGAACGGCGGCGCTCGCTCCGCAAATCAAGCGATATCGATGCCCGATATTGTATAATGCGCGAATAACTGCCTAGTTTATAAATCCTTTAGCGTTCCTTTAACGATTATATAGCACGCGCTCGTAAATGATAGAATTTCAAAGTTTGTGCACTTATCACGCCACTTTATCTAAGGCTTTGAGCGTTAATTTAACATAGTTGCGTCTAATTTATATAAAACGTGGCTATAGAGAATTTTCTAGCATACCTGCACGACAACATTGCTTGAAATACCAATGTGTATGGACGTACCATAATGTACCTAAAGTTGATCCTTTTAGCAGAGAATAACGTTTCTCTGTGATTTACTGTAGGCAAAATAAATAGAAAAATATAGAATTAACTAAGTAAACAAACTTATTGCTTATTTGAAATATTGACCAAACTTTTCAAGAAAAAGATTCTGATTATTTGATTATCTACTTCGACTTACAAAACTTTCATAGACTATAGTTTTTTTTCTAGACTTAATGAAGGGTGGAGGTATATATTTGTTATGTATACTTTTTAACAAACTTAATTTTAAAACTTTTGCCATCATTAGAAAAACCTGTTCCATTTTAGTTTTCTACAAGGACAAGGATTTATGACACTTTGTATTATTTTTTTATACATTGAAAGGTTTTTAGTAGGTTATTATGAATTATTTTGTCTGTTTAAATCTAAGTGTCAAATACTTCCACATGTCTTTACAAAGAATATGTCTGAAATCACTCCTTTACAGGAGTAAAGGAGTGATTTCGTTATTAGGAAATAGATATTAGCATATTATATTCCGAGCAGTTAACTGGGTAGATCGCCAGTTAACTGCTCAGAAGATATACATTACTTTGATGAAGTTTATACTATAATCCTGTCAGTTTATTTTAAAGTTTAATTACTAATAACTGTCTTAGTAAAGCTCTAAGCTCAGGTATTACATCATGGACTTGGCTTACATATATTTATATACAATTACAGAGAGAGCTGTGTTACCTGCGTTACAGAATAATGGTTGCGCGGACGTATATTAAAACGAGACATTCCTGACATGAGACTAATTGCCCCGAAGACCGCTTGGCGTCGCATGCGCAGGTGTACGGTAAAGTACGGTTGCATCAGTCCGGCATTCCGCCAACTCGCCCACTGTTCTCATGGCTTTAGTATTATGTTATGAATGAATATTGAATTTACTCATATATCAAACGTTTACGTAAACTTCGTAATAACCGACATTGTGATGTAATGGAAACGTCCTGTTTGACATTCGTTATTAATATGCTAAAGGTGGTGTTAAGATTCATGGTGGGAGTATATATATTTTTGATAGATATTGGTCTTACATGTTTTACTTCTATATCTTCTTTTAAACTCATAGTCTTCTTATTATTTTTTTGCATAATATGATTTATTCATATTTTTTATAAATAAAAATACCACATGCACAAATTGAATCATATAAGCTTGCACCTTGAAAGAGGATTGAACTTGGAATCATTTGCGTGATGACGTAAACTCATACGACGCGACCGGCGGATGTTCAAAAAGAAGAACCGTGGCTAAGATCTAAACTAGCATAGTTATGCCATCAAAAAACGTGAGTTAAGCCGTAAGAATTATTAGGATCGTAACTGATATATCAAGAGAAATAATCACATGATGTCAAGATATTGCGTGTTGTAAGCCTCTTATAAATATACGACTAGATTCTTCGCAGTTGGATCTCATAGGTACGGTGAGCTAAGCAATTAAGTGGACCTTGAAATTCAAATACACGATACAATCAAGATGATTTTTTTGCTACTTAATGCTGACGTTATTCTCATGACCCACATAGTAATCACTCACTTTATAGATTTGTAAGACAATGGGCATGATGTAATAGTACTGCACTGTGATTGATTTGTTTGAGAAAAGTTATAACAGGTATAGTTTGATTGTTGATCTAAAGGCCCTAATATAAACATATATGCTACTGTTAGCATCGACGATGGCCATTTAGATGCTTTTCGGAAGTTAAGTGCAGCGATCATGTCCCTGTAGCCTCGGGGTCAGAATAGGGCTACGGTATCCCCTACCTGTCGTAAGAGGCGACTAAAAGGGGCTTCCGGGGTTGCAGACGGCTAGAGTGGGAGCTCGAACCGTTCGGTCAGGCAATCCCGGGAAGGACGATGGTATGTGTGGTCGCATACCGTCGTAAAGACTAGACGGAGCGGTGGGCCCAGCCGCCCATCTGGGAGGAGCCCGATGGGTCAGCGCGCTTGGAGGATTCCGGTTGAAGTCGTTTCGAGATCCCGGAGTCCTCCCTTTTCAGCGCCGAGGACGGCCACCGGGGGGGTTTTAATGCGGTAAAAAATCCACATAACCCTGCGTCGCGTACCCTGCGTCGCTCCCACGGCGTCGGGTACCTTTGGAAGGTTTCCCCCTCGAAAACAAAAAAAAAAAAAAAGGTGCAGCGATCATAAGCTTCACACTGCAGACATAAAAGACGCCTGTCGCAGCGATCTACGATGTTATTGTACCACCGAGAAATGATGATTGATCGATTATCATTTTTCCAACGACGGAGCTTGTCGATAAAATGCTACATACATTTGCTAAAACACGCTTTTTGATGTAACAAATGTGACTACCGAACGCTGATTCTCAAAAACTTTATGCAGAATAAATGCAATTGCCGAACGCGATCGCATATGCTAAAAGTAACGTCTGCCAGGATCATAACACGTTTATATCAAACTGACGAGATATACGACAAGATATAATATTTATTGGTTATTGGATGGAAAATCTTTGTCTATCGTCAATTGGAGAATATTGTTTTAGCATTCTTTCTTGTGAACGTCCCTTGTGGAATAAATTCTGATATGAATACATATAGGAAAGTTTCAAGATATTAAAAACACTGTGCTGTAAAAATATACATACGTGGCGAATTGATAAAACTCCAATTGTATTCATTATATCATTTGAATATCATTAATCATTGTGATGATCTCATAGAATATTATACTAAAGTGGTAACGCATTTGTTGTTAAACTATCACCGTAGTGTTTTTTTTTATAAACCAATAAGAAATGAGTTTTGCCATGTTTTGCACCTTGGAATATTATTTGTTAAATTTATACCACTAATAGTAGCAATCGCGATGGTATTGAGAAATCGGACTGATTTTTCTGCATCGAAATCGTTATCTAACCGATTCGTAAAAGGTACTAAGACTAATCGATTGCTAATCTTAAATTATAACTTTGTCATGCTTTAATGCTGTATATTTCACAGTAGGCATTGCATTAGTTACGTTGCTTTTACAACTTTCTGTGCCCTAGTTGGAAAGTAGATATCTAATTTACGACAAAGTTGTTGTCTATGTGCGTGTTTAAGAAGTTTTTGTTAGTTTTCGTTAACTTTGTAACATTTTGAAGGTGATAGACATCAGAGTGTGAGTGAAGGAGTCTGTAATTGTTCTTCATTGTAGTTGTACAAAGCTTACTATATGACATGGACCTCTTCATACAACGCAAAATGAGCTCTACTTCAAAGAAAGCTTGCATGCATTAGCATTGAATGCATTAATTAACGACTCGTCTGGTTTTGCAAATGTTTGTAGGCGATAGTAATGGCATATTATCTCATGATGTTTTTTTATTAATACCGGCATCGAAATTGTAGGTATTCTAACTTCAAACATGACAGACTTAAAAAATGTATGTAATAAATGTTGATTTTAAAAATTACACGCGACAGCGTCGTCGTCAACCAATTACTGTCCTGAGCACGGGTCTTCTCTCGGAATGAGAGAGTTTTAGGCCATAGTCCACCGCGCTGGCCAAGTGCGAATTGGTGGACGCACGTGACACGCGACAGCAAAAATATATAATTCAAATGATTAACGGTAAAAACGGACACAACCGCTAGCATTTGTTAGTCAAAGCATAAATTCGTGTTAACGTCTAGAATTTAATTTCAAAATGCATTAGCTCATTTGCGTTTCCAGTTTGAAACTAAATACTACAAGACAGCGAATGACCACCGCCGTGAGTGCTTACCGCTTGACTAAACACGAGCTGATGGGACCGGTTTTGCCCATAGTTTAGCACCTTCGATACTCGATAAGATTTTAGAGTTCGGTGTCTAAACGAAAGTATCAAACGCCCTCAATTTAATCCAGCGTCAATAGTAGTTATTTATTTTAAAAGATAGCTTAAGAAGGTAACTGTTTGGGGGTTCATCATCATCACTGCATAGTATAAAACAAAGTCGCTTCTCATCCCTATGTACGCTTAGATCCGTAGCGTAGTTTTAAAAATCTAAGCGTACATCCCTATGTACGCTTAGATTTTAAAAACTACGCTACGGATTTTAATGCAATTTTTTTAATAGATAGACTGATTCAAAAGGAAGGTGTGTATGTATAATACATGCATAATATAGTGGGGGAACACTGGTAATTTTAGGTTTTTTTACTTTTAGGCGGAACGATGTTCGCCGGGTCAACTAGTTAATTCAATAAATGCACAATTTTGTGAGGATTTTGAAGGTTTTAGAACCAGTGTTGTTCGACCGGGGAAGTACCACCGCCACACCTATTTCTAGCGTAAAGTAGTTCTTGCGTTTCGTAGGTAGGGTATGGTTGCCGGCACACTTCTATATGAGGCGACCATCTTAGTCTTCGGGAGTAGCAACTCATCTGTGATTGACTTCAGATAGAACCCACTAGATACTTCAATTAGATAAAAAAAATATAAAAGTATGTGTATTTGTTACTCTTTCTCGCAATAACTACCGATCAAATTTCGCTGAAATTGGGCACACATACAGTTTATTACCTGGATTAATATATAGGGTATTAATTGGCGTGGTAGACGGTGGATGAAGCCTGCCAAGCCGCGGGAGTAACCTAGTATTAAAAATTTGTTTTGTTTCATTGACTCGTAATGCAAAATGAAACAACGATAATTGAATAATTTTATAGTCAACATTTATACATTTACATATTAAACTCGTAAAATAAATTAATGTTAATCTCGTCTCATACATGTTAAACATTTCAAACATTGAAAGTATAACCACTTAATTATGTGTAATGAAACCAGAACGACTTGTTTCTTATCTTCAGTATAACACCACAAAATCAGTGATATCTTACTCTTCTTCGTGTTCACATTAACACGCGCTACCTATTTTATTAAACACATTTATCGCATCAGTATGTTACTTTACACAAACAATATTTGATTTTAATTACTTATGCATAAAGATTACATCAAACGTGTAACGCAGCTGTGCACAGTTCTCTCAATTTACAGTAACTAACAAATCACGTCTGACCCATATCGTGTTCCTATCATAACACCACCATTTGCTACGTTCGATCATGTGTGGTTTGCCTTAATGACTTCATAAGCGCTTTTAACTTGCTTAAAGAAACTTTCATAACTCGTACTTTTCATCCTTTTAAATTTTAAGTCACCAATCGTTAATTAAATGTTGTAGAGACGAGAATGAAATAGATGCATTCGTGGAACGTAGTAGATTTACTGATACGTATAGGCAGAAATTTTGTACAAACGTTCTACTGGGCTGCACCAACGCGGTGCTGGCAAAATAAATCGGGCAGATCATTTTTTACAAATGACAGTAATGATTACAAAATAACAGAGAGCAGCTACTTTAAATAACTGAATTTGAATTCCACTTCGCATGGAAATTAAATCTTTGGGTTCGTTTGATAAACACTTTTAAAATACAGAAGGACGACTATGTTAATCTAATGTATGGTAAAAAATAAAAAATGGTTCTGACAATCAATTTTAAATATTATATTACAAATTAAGTTGGGTGCGGGCGTACACTGAATGGGTGGTCGTCTGTAGAATTTCATAATAATATATGATAATGTATTATACTCGTACATTCGTTGAATTAATTAACCACTTACACCGTTTCTCTGGTACTGGGAAACGATATGCATTATATTATAGTGTATTATAATATCTTTGTTGACTCATTATTGTCCCACTGCTGGGGACGGGTCTTCTCTCAGAATGAGAAAGTTGGAAAACTATGGCCTACCATAGTCCACCGCGCTGGCCAAGTGCGAATTGGTGAACTTGACACACCTCTGAAAACTGTTTTCTTAAAAAACTCTCAGGTGTGTAGGTTTCCTCATGATGTTTTCCTTCACCGAAAAGTAGTGATAATTTCTAATACGCATATAAATCAGTAGTAGTGGTTTGAACCTCGGACCTCCCGATCGAGAGGGCAAGTTTCAACCATTAAGGTATCACTGCTCTATTTATTAAATTATTTTTATTATAGTATAGTAGTGTGAAATACACGTATCTGGATGTAGAACAAAAATATTTGTAGAGACACGACACTGCTCGTATAACACCTTCAAGTTGACAGTTTAAGTGTTAATTTGGTGGAAGCGCAAACGAAGTGCAAGCTGGGTAGTAAACGCGCTAACTGGTATTAAATTTTAAAAATGGGAACAGAAAAATACGTTGTAGTTAAATTTCTTCTTTTTGTGTACATTTTTTAAGGTATTAAAGCAAAATTATTTTTCTAACAAATAATAGATGATTCGAAATAGAATGGATTTTACTCACAATGTTGATTCACAGAGATGTTACAATGAAGTTATGACTTTCTGAGTGTAGGATTGACTCGATACATCGTAAATTCAATTAAAGTGTTTGAGACATAGTAACATCGAAATAACACAATAGCAATAATTTCAAATTCGTGGGACTAGTGTTCTGTTGTAGGTTGACTACAAATGTTAGCTGTTTTCTTGAAATAAAATTCCTCTATACTGTCTACACGCTGTATTTTTTTTCAGTATTCTAATACCCCGTTAACGCTGCGGTTCTTCAGAATTCTATATAGGTAAAATAAAAGTAGTAAAATTATTCCTAGGATATTTTCCAAATACTAACAAGGTGTTAAAAAAATGTGCAAAAAATATTTTCAAAGCAGGCGCCAAGGCACGGCGACGCCTCTGTCGTTGCATAAATATGTGTAGATGACGATGGCTGTTTTTCTACGAAATCTCGACAGCTTTGCTAGATTAAAAAAAGCTAAGGCAGTGTTTTGGAGATACTAAAATAAATCATGATTTGACTCGGAAGGCAACAATGCTGTGCCGTGTCTATTTTAAACAGCAGAGTTAAACGTTGCTATGTTCTGTTTTAAAGGGGTCCTACATATCCAGAAACTGACATAATCAACTAAGCCTAAGCCTTTTAAACCGCTTTATTATTTTACGTTGATACCATTAAAATATTTACACAAATTCTCAATACTTAAATGTTATAAACTAAGATTATTCGCAATGTAAAGTAATCAATTTAAATTAAATCTTAATAAAATCACATTGCCTGTCACATTCAAATTATTTATAATTAATGTAAGTAAATGAAATAATTTATATAATGTTTTAAAGACCTGGAGAATAATACATAGTGATGAATAATAATATCCTATTGTCACGGTCATACGCTTTTAATGTTAATGTTTTAATTTTAATGTTTCATATTCGGTTTTCTGTAAGATCAATGTGCAGGTGGCATGTATAAGTATGTATTTCTATCGGTTAATTCCATTTTTTCAAGTAAAATTACTCAATCAAACTAATATTAAATCAATATTTCATTAACGACAAAAACAAATCTGTTAACAGTTCATTACCTCTCTGTGGTATGGTATGTACTATGTATGAATAGTTTTCTACAGTATTTTTTATACTTAAGCGATGGAGCTGTTCTTCTGATGTCAGTTGCTAGGACAGTAACTGATCCATGAGTAGCAGTGATGAATTACCATCAGGTGAACTGCATGCTCCCTTGCTATTTCAATCGTATAAATCGTATAAAAATACACGAGTTAAATTAAACCTTGTTGAAAAATAAATTTTATTAATTATATAGTCATGTGAGCTAGTTCAGTATATTTGGGTATGAGAATAAATAAATTAACGTCGGCGCTGGATCGCTCCAAGGGTAAGCGGTGATTAATCGCGGTGTTGTCTGCCGTTCTTTGGCCGTGCCATTAAGCTAAGGCAGCTTTTAGGAGCCTTAATGTGGGATATAGTCGAATAATGAGCCAGTTTATATGTGGTGTGTATCAAACTAAAGCCCACATGGAACAGCACTCTGCCAGTGTTTAAATATCCTAGCAATTTGTCGTAATTCATGGCAGTTGTAATAAAACAAATATATGTACCTATAACATGTAAGTATTTTACGAATACATATTATATGTAAGTGAAAAACAAGCAATAATACCCTTCATTAAAAATATTTATCTTAATTGATAAATTTAAAGTAAATTACGATGTATAATTAATTAACTGACAAATTTGAATGTATATGAGATTTATCCAGGACTATGGCCTCGGGTAAAATTATCAAACCTCGTAAAATAATTCACACTTTCAAAAGTTAAATAGTGTCAAAATATTCATAGTGCAAGACATTTAATTGCCTTTAAACAAGCGTTGAATGGAGTAGATACAATTGATAAATTTAGTTAATGTATGTGAAACTATAAAATAGTACAGAAGATGTTGGGTGAAAAATAACTCTCTCTTTCAAAATAACTTAATTACTTTAATCCCAGACAACGGCCATAATCTTAAGACAGACAAACTAAAACGCGACAGTGTGATAAATTATAAGTAAAATCTTAACCGTAAAATAATTACGTAGCGTTTAATTAAAAATAATGTACTTATTCAAAATTATGGGTCAGGTATCCCTCTGAAACATAACCAGAGATATAAATAATAACGTAATTGACTTAAGTAATACATTCTCCAAAAAATATCGTGTCCTAAAGATATTTTACGTACTTATTTGTTAGTAAAGTAATAGTGTTCTCAGTTAAAAGGCCTAGGATGATAAACGAACAACGTTGAAAATAGAGGTCTGTACTTAACTAAATTACTTTAAACCTGGACTTCACACAAGCAGCGAGTAATTTTTCGCAGAAACGACCAATCTCTCACAGGACTGGCGAACACGAGATGAATGGTAATCTCGCATGAAGCGATTACGTAATGAGTAATTAAATAGGGCCTCGTAATTCGTAAACGCGAGTCACGTAACGCTGAAGCACGTAATAAGCGACATGAATACGGGTAATAATGCTCCTTACAATAAGACCTGCCGTTTCGCTGATTCCGAGTAGCGCTGCCTTATTCGTGTATACTCTGCCTTCCCAGACTTAAATATGGAAAGCGATAACACATTACTTATTATATAATTATACCTGTGCCATTAAAATAAAGGAAGTAATAGTTATAAAATTAATGTTTCTATATGTCACAGCTTTAGTTCATTTATAATATAGAGCGAGGTAATGTGCTGGTAATCTACCTGGTAGTATCCGGCCATTACTGTCTTTAGACGCTCCTTATCGATCTTAATTTGAACGAGAGGCCCATCTGAGGTTGATGACTGAGTACAAGTGCATCATTCTAATCACATCCCTTAAACAAGAACATGGGAGTGCTGGACAAACTTGTAATTAGGCAGAAAGAACCGCGGCGGCGGTGCCACCGGAGTGGAATGACGAGGAATTATACTATCTGTCTATCCTCATAACGAACGATTGCAGTTTTTCTTTGTAATTGTAGAGGGTTGAAGCATACGCTACCACGTTTTCACTTTGTTACGTATTTTTTTGGTGACGGAGGAAGACCACAAAAAGGCAACTTCCCTTTTAATATTTCTAATAAAACATTATCTTTACCGTGCGAGCATTACGAGATGATCTAGACCCTTTTATTTATTAGAATTTTACTCTAAGCTCGTGGCGGTGGGCCGTCCTTGGTTGTACCCTAAAAAAATAAGGTATCTCCAACGGAACGCAATAAGAGACGCCGGTGCGTGGTGCCCTTGTTGGGCGCATGTAAGTTAATGAATCCCTTAAAAATCTAAACAACATAGTTCTTACTGACACTAATAAAAATTGAAGTGAACGAAATGAAAAAAAGATTAATGTTGATTGAGAATACGAGTTATGATAAAAGATTATAGGTCTGCTAGATTCAAAATGTTTACAGAGACGAAATCAACGTTTATGTAGCTTAAGCAATACCATTTTTCAATCACGTAACTTGCCTCGAAATATCCATTATGATAATGCGTTCTATACTAGATCTTGTTTCTTTAATGTTACCTTCCCGTTGCTCTTATTATGGTATTGGTAGTAAATTCTGAAAGTAGCCTATATTCCCCCATTCACTTTTGCCTAGTTATACAAAGGTATCAGTTACGAAATGTTTGTATATACGTTCGAGCCTATAATTTAGATGAAATGTCTATTTTCAATTGTATGAAGATTTTACGAGTACATGTCGTCAACCCATTATTGTCCCACTGCTGGGCACGGGTCTTGTCTCAGTATGAGAGAGTTAAGGCCATAGTCCACCGCGCTGGCCAAGTGCTAATTGGTGGACTTCACACACCTCCGAGAACTTTTTTTTTTTTTAAAGAACCCTCGGGTGTGTAGGTTTCCTCACGATGTTTTCCTTCATCGAAAAGCAGTGATAATTAATTTATAATATGCACATGAATCAGTGGTGCGTGCCTGGGTTTGAACCTCGGACCTCCCGATCGAGAGGGCAAGTTTCAACCATTAGGCTGTCACTGCTCACGAGTACATTGACATTGTTTATTGAATTCTTTACAATGCGATATGAAAATGGTAATGATTGATTTTCAAATCGGAAACTCACCTAAATAATTCATAACCCGCATAAAGACACGATTAACAATAGAGGCGTTTTATAAACACTTGACAGTCGACAATGCAGATAAACAATGGTGACCATACCGGTTTGAGCTCTTATTTCGAGTTTATTATGTTCACTCAAAACGATAATTGTTTACGTTTTTGCCCATCATTACAAACTACATACATATATTAAAATGTATGAGCAATAGCTTAAATGACGAATTTTGGAAGCGTATTCATCTTGTACTGATCGACGGATTTTTCTAAAATTATGTGCGTATTAGAAATTAATTATCACTGCTTTTCGGTGAAGGAAAACATCGTGAGAAAACCTACACAACCGAGACTTCTTTAAAAAAAAAGTTCTCGGAGGTGTGTGAAGTCCACCAATTCGCACTTGGCCAGCGCGGTGGGCTATGGTCTAAAACTTCGAGAGAAACCCCATGCCCAGCAGTGGGACAATAATGGGTTGACGATGATTCATCTTGTAGTAAGGGCACTGATATGTAAAGCTTCCTTGGTTTGATCCCCGGCTAAGTATTTTTTTTTATCTGACTGAAGTAGTAAACGACCATGCAGTCCACCTGATGGTAAGTGGTCATTGCCGCCCATAAACATCTGTAATCAACTTCATACAGAACATGGGTTTTATCTGAAGTCATCAAAACGCAAGAGCTGCTTCACGCTAGAAATAGGTGTGGCGGTGGTACTTCCGCGGTCGAACTACACTGCTTCTACCACCTTGAGATATATATTTTTATATGGACAAACAACTACGAATTTTGCTATTGGCTTTTTTTTTATTGCACGAGTTTGTGCATATGAGGATAATACATTAAAAGTGAGTCAGGGCAGTTCGGAATTCTTAGTGCCACAGGAAAATGGACTCATACTGCAACAATAGGATATGACTCGCGAGTTCCTGCCGCCTTGATGGGGTTGAATCAGTGAAAAACATTTAATTGAAATCTTTGTTGCTCAGAGATAGGTGCAATGGATGGCTGGCTGTTTATTGATTGTATATGGCCATTCACATTGTCGAAAGCGAGTGAATAACTTGATTATGTTTTTAATTACGTTCCATTTTATTCCAATTTGTACGAACTACACAATGACCCATTGTCGCAAATGCTCAATAACTCTATCGTAATCATTGCAATAGCTCTATCATAATGACTATTGAATTTTATTAATATATTAATATACACCTTATGGAGACCAACCGTGGACACTTACGGTGGGAGTGCTCAATAAGCTTAAAGTTACTCAGCGACTAATGGAGAAAGCTATGTTCGTTGTGTCCCTCAGGGATAAATTTCGGAATGAAGAAATTCGAATGAGGACCAAAGTCACCTACCTACACAGCTCAAAAGTCCAGCAAGTTGAAGTGGTAATCTCGTCCCAGATTTATGTTAGTGACCGCAACGTGTGTTGATGGTGCAAGGGAAGATGTCGAGAAAGTTTTACGCCACAGTCCACCACGCTGGCTAAGAGCAAATTGCGGCTTCACATACACTTAAGGACTTTTTAAAAACATATATCAGGTGTGTAGGTTTTACCAGATTCTTTTTATCACTCTAAAGCAGAGATAATTTATTTCTAATACGCACATAATCCTAGAAAAGTCTGTGATACGTAACTTAAACTTTGAACGCTGGACCTCCAGACGCGAGTGCGCGAATTTCAACCATTTGGCTATCATTGTTCTATGGAGGATGCTGCAGCGTATTTCCGTATTTTTTTTGTCTTGTAGTTGCTTTCTACAACATCTATAGGAAGAAGCCTATCTGCTTTATTGTTCGGTTTAAGTATAAAAAACGATGACTTTAATCCTATTTACCCTTTGCAGATGTCCATCATCTAAAGGCATTTCTTTTGCTATACAGCAAAAGGTAATGTATACACATTACAGCATTATGTATACACATATAAACACTTATTTCCATACTTGGTGATCTTAGGAATATTCAAAATATCCCTTACTACAGCTATACGTATCAACGTATGTTGCGTCCGGCCGGCGTATAAGCCGTAGCAAACAGTATAAACATGAAGTTTTATTACTTGGCTGCGTTCCACGCATATACGTTGAACCAGCCTATTTACATGGTAGCCGTTGTTAGCAGTGTTTTAGTGTTAGGGTCTGTTCCCACGGGCGCTTTCATCGCACGTTGCCAACGATAAAATTCAAAATCAAACATACTAACAATCCTTTACTGTCGTTCACACATAGGTGCGGTTTAACGAAGCTACAATGCTAGGATTAACGTAGCAGTCGTGAAACCAGTACTTCTTACCGGGAATATTAAAAGGTAGTTTCATACCGACAAAGTAGTACATAATACAATTCATACCTGATACAAAATAGTTATGACTAGGTAAACTAGTAGTATAACTATATTATGCCTGAACTATCCCACTTCATGTAACGGGTGTGAGAATATTTAGGGTCACAAGTTAAGTTAGTATAGTTGAGTAGACTCCAGACACCTTTGAGAACTTTGAAGAGAAATCCCAGGCGCGTAGGTTTCATAACTATAGTTTTCTAAAAAGTCAAAGCAAATCATAACTAATATAAAGTGACATACCCGGTTTTAAAAGTTTCAAAGAGAACTTGTAAGACCACATATTTACAAATTGAACTACTCGAATGTAGTGAAGATGACATATTAGAGATGAACTATTACATCGTAAGACATTCATCTATCTTTTACGCCAAGTCTTGCGTAAAAAAAATGCTAGAAAAACGGTAAAGTTGATATATATTTTTTTCTTTTTATCTGACAGAAGTAGCAAACGAGCATGCAGTCCACCTGATGGTAAGTGGTCACTGCCGCTCATGGACATCTGTAATCAACTTCATACAGAACATGGGTTCTATCCGAAGTCAATCACAGATGCGTTGCTACTCCCGAGGACTATGATGGTCGCCTCATATACAAGTGTGCCGGCAACCACACCCTTCCATCGAAACGCAAGAAATGCTTCACGCTGGAAATAGATGTGGCGGTGGTACTTCCCCGCTCGAACTACACTGGTTTTTCCACCTGTGATATTAGGTCAACAGTAGCAAAAACAGCATGCTATGATATTACAGGAATACAGAAAACATGTACCTGTAATTTATAAATATAAAACAAACCAAAGAGTAAATAAACTCTTATAAATGCCACTTAAAGCGACTCTACCTAGAGTATAATATTTTCATTACATTTTATTTAGTTTTTTTAGTATATTTTTTTGATTATTTATATTTATTTATATCTACATTTCATTATTTAAAGTCACAACATAACACAGAGCAGCTTCAAATAAATAAAAGTTTCACCGTACAGTTGAGTCGCGTTTCAACTACGAACAAGCTGGCAGCTAAGCGGCGGATTGCCGGCACACGTGTACAACCGGTATTATAATGCTCCCAAACTGAACTGTAATATCCTAACAGTGTTGTTGGAGGCCACAAAACATGCTTCAAGCATCATCGGCGTAATGCTCCAAACGCCAACGTCGTCCGTTAAACAATATTGTATGTGTCTGATTTTATAAGGCCACGAAATTGTGCTGCTAATTGTAACGAATTTGCTGATATATGCTCAACGCAGACCTGATGCCAAGCGCAGGTTTCGTGGCCCCGCATTATAGTATCTCTACGTTTGTTGACGTCGGGTTCAGCTAGCTAGCAACACATTAAATTTAATGTAGTCAATACCATTGGTATCTAATCTATGGATCGAATCTGCTAATAAAAGAAGGGTATATTCGAAATTCGTTTTCGTGTCGTCAAAATATGAATACTAATGTACCTTTTCATTGTAATTCTAACGCACATTAAATTCTAACACACTTAAACAATTACCTACAAACATAGTAAGTAAAATAAAAGCTTTTAATATTAAAAAGGGATAGCTAATGTTTTATTGGTACAAAAATTAGTCGTGAGTAATGGAACGTTGTCCCACCGCGCCGCTCGCTATACGCGGTTAGTGCAGTTGATCGTTACTAATGGACGAATGCCAACGCGACTGACTAATGTGACTGCGGTTCTGCACAAATGTGTTGTGTAAATACTAGACCTACCCTAATTTTTGTAAACACATTACAATTCTTAAAAAAATATTAGAAAATTTAAAAGACAACAAACACAACAATGCAAGAAGTCGACGAGATAATACGTACGATAAACACAAATGTAAAATACAAGTATATAATCCAGGTGGTAGAACCAATGTATTTCGACCGGAGAAGGACCACCGCCGCATTTATTTCTAGCGTAGGTCAATTCTTACGTTTCGGTGGAAGGGTGTGGTTGCCGGCTCACTATTATAAGAGGCGACAATCTTAGTCCCCGGGAGTAGCAACGTATCTGTGACTGACAACAGATAGAACCCCAGTTCTGTACGAAGTTGCAATTAGTCCATGGGCGACAGTGGCCTTATACCATCAGATGGAGTATATGCTAGCTTCCTACTTCAACGTAATAAAAAATATACAAATTCTGATTTGTGTTCAACTATAAAATTTTACTTTTGTACATCGTCACTGACCTAGGATTTGTCCTAATTAGTCGTGCATAATCGTTGTCCCGGTCTCGCGCCGCTCGTTGTACGCAGAAAGCGCAGATGATCGTTACTAATGGACGAGTGCCAAGGCGGCTAACTAATGCGACTGCGGTTTTAGCAATATGCTTGGTATACTAGGACCTACCTTAACTTTACAGGCACGATATGCCCTTACCTTACCGTTAACATGTTTCGTTATTATTTGATACACTAAGAAATTGGAAATGCCCGGCAACTTTTTATGGTTGTTATTTGGGGAGTCTGAGTCGGTGTTTGGCGTACATATAGTCGTATAAACGAATAAAAAATAATTGCTATGTTACATTATTATCATTGTTTTATTTATTTACGTATTAATTATGTTCTGCCGTTCTATTTTATTAATGTTCCTATATGATGACTATGATAAGCTTTGTTGAACATATAAATGTAACGCTGCGAAACATATGTGAATGTTTTTCTAACTCAACGCAATGCATTGCAACGACAAAATGCTATCTATTTCCTAAAGTAAGTTCTAGTAGCTAACTTTTAAAGTCAAACAGCCAAGATCGATAGTGTACACACGTTTGGCGGGAGTGGCAGTGGCAGTCGCGCTTTTATATGCGGTTTGAACAATTGATTGCTGCATATGGACTCGTGCCAACACTGACAACTATCCCGTACTGCAGTTAAATATTGTTATTGTACTTATCGGTTGAATGACTACGGTATAAAAATAGATTGTATGCATGAAATCACAACGAAAACTTGATTGTTTCGTCTTTTGATATGTAGTTTTCGATGTGTTCGGTTCGTTCAGCCGACCGTGGTACGTGACTAATGGACTAGTGCCAACACAATTGACAAATGTGTCTGCGTTTTAAACCTGGCTACGTTGCAACGGTTTACAAATATCTAACATTGCAACGAAGCATAACAGAAAAATTGTACTTAAATAAATTGCTTTTCAACTTCATAAGAAACTATGTAAGCGACAAGTACCTATAGCATTGTATTGAATTGATGATTTGTAGTTATGGTACACAAACTTGTCCATCAATTCACACTTGGCCAGCGCGGTGGCCTATGGCCAATTAAATTATGATTAAATTATGAAGTAAATAAACATTTTGGGTACAGATATTATAAATTCCATGACGTCTTTAATTGCTTCAAAAACATTTGCCAACACAACTTATAATTGCAACGACGGTTATAGTTAATATTAATAAGAGTCTTAATAAATATGATAAAATAAAGCAAGCTGTTCATTAAAAGTTAAAACGATCATTCTTAAATGCAACGTTAATTCCCGTTGTGCTCTCGTGTATGGTTAGTTGAACCGATCGTGATATGAGCGTGACAAATGGAGCCAACACGACTGACAAACGCGGCCGCTCGAGCTCAAACGTTTCAACGTATGTACCGAGGCTTATGATAGTGTTTTTGACTTCAAAAATAGCAGTTCAGGCTTATTTCTTACTTTTGGAGGAACTAACATGTTTTCGTAACTATAAAAGAGAAATATGTAGATTGGGTTTGAACAGTGCTTTGACCATCTGTGTTTTTAGTACGACTTTATTATGTTGCCTCAAAACGATCAATTTTTACATTTTGGCCCACACGTTGTGGTGTACATCCCTACTAATAAGACATGATTGTTTGTCAAACAAGTTGAAAATCTTGGCTTCAACGCTACCGAAACCGCGGAGAAAAGCTAGAAATAATATAAAACAAGCTCACTACAACTTAAAACGATCATTCATTGAATGCAACGATAATGACTGACTTCAAAAACCAGCAGTTCAAGCTTAATTCGTACTTTTTGGAGAAACTTTTACATGTTTTTGTAACTATAGAAGAGCTGCGTTCTTATTATAAGTTTGTTTTGTTACTTCAAGACGATAATTGTTTACATTTTGAATATTATAATTTACATTACACGTTTGCATTTTCGTTTTCGGTCAAATTTTACAATGTATTTTGCGATAATAAATGGACTGTATCCATTTTGTTGTGTGATGATTGTTTTGAGAAAAAGTAATAGACTTGTTCCAAGGCCACTTTTTATTGTTTTAAAAACTATGTGTAACGTACGCACGTACGTAGCACATTATTTAGTTTTGATACAATGATAGATTATGGGAATGCAATTCGACTGCTCGACGTCTGAGTTCAAATTCTAAGCGTCCATTGGTCCATGTCTGAATATACTATAGGAATTTAACGTTTGGTTAATTGTTAAGGAAAACTTTATAAATAAATTAGCATTTTTGTAATTTATTAGCGTCTATGTACCATGTAAAAATGGGACAGAGTTATGAATCTGCATCAATCTTCCTATTCTGAAAAGGAACACTCGCGGTACAATTAAAAAGTCATATATTGAGTCTACTTTCACCTAACATATAAAGGGTTTATAAGATATTAATATAATTATTTATGTACATAAAAATGTTTCTATGAAAAAGGTCATGAGGATAACGTTGTTTGACCTACATGTAACATTCACATTACTTTATCGTATTGATTTTATGTAGGTATGTAGTTTAATTAGCGATAATAGCGTCTGGATATATTCGCAGAATCGATCGGCATTATAAATGAATTAAATTTGATTTTTAATATAGTGCTATGACAGCAATCGCTTAATATAAATAAAGTGAATTGAGGAAACGAATGTTCGTTGCTAGCGCTCTAAAATGGCCGCTATATTTGTGTGGAGTTATTTATTCAGCTACCGTAGCTATATTTTTTCTCAATGTTTGATGACGGTTTCCTGGTGCTAATGGAACACCTGCATGATTATAATAATAAAGTTTTAGGTACTTGCTGACATACGAGTATTATGAAAGATTGAGCGTTTATTTTCAGATAATATGTTCTTGCAAATAAATGTCATAATAATATTGCATGCTATTGTCTGTAGCATAACCGTAATTAAAAGATTATATACACTTGTTTTATAGGTAGTTAGTTGTATTCAAATACAGTGAATATTCAAAACGGTGCAAATGTCTTGTGTATATATTCAGTGGTATACCTATTATAATTTGCTGTGAAAATTATTTTCTTGACATATCTTGCAAACTTCATAAACCTCATATATTTTAATTTGGTATTTAATTTGGTATAATTGTAAATAGAAATGCGACGATTTTAGCGGTCAAACTTGCACGCAACAAACACATTGCGCAGATCACCAGTCTTGAACAATCGTCACGTTGACACAGTTTCTATTTAATTCAACAAGCAGTAATCGCAATGAACGCTAAATATAATTGCACATTGGCATTCGTCGCACGCCGCCGGCCCTCTGACGGCGAACATTGCAACCTTACGTGCATCCAAATAGCGTCTCACACTCCTCCAGCCTACGGATGAGTCTTTAATTTTATGTTCTGGATAGTAATTCGGTTTTAAACAATGGCGCCGTATGCGGTACCGAATACGAATATCAGACGCTCGCCTCGTAACCTGCGGGGAATAGGCAAATAGACTTTTTATACACAAACAACACACCCGTTATTAAAATGCGTGTGTACGTGACCTGCCTCATTGATATTATTGCGTGACTGCGTAGATATTTTTAAGTGAGTGGTAATAAATCATGTGAAATATGCCTAAAATTATACTGTCTATTAGAATTGGGCTATAACAATATGTCATATTGAAATTGACTTGTACAAACAAAGGTCAAATTGTGTGTCGACAGGAACATCGTTGATATTGAACGTCGTAAGCGTTGAATGGACTAACTGGCTATTATGGTAATGCGGCTCGTAAATAGTAAGTATATAGTTGATGGAGTACAGTAATGTAAACAAGGGGGTACCGCTACGGGCGCCTCCCAGGCCGGCGGAGCCGACCAGTTTAATGAAGAGATTTGGCACGACTGCACGAGCTTAACAGTGCATGTCTGTAGATAAATGCGTTATAGCACAACTAATATCACAATTATTTCGTATTTTGATGGCCGTATCTGTTAAAGCCCATCGTTATATTTAATTTTAGTGGCCATTAGTGGAATAAGCCATGATTGTACTCGTTTATTGAAATAATACGAAATTATCTTAATCGTTATCTTTAAATACATAAATACATAGGATTTGCGCCAAATTAATGACCGTTTGGCACATGAAACCAAAAATATAAATGAATTTTGAACTTATGTTATTTCTTTAAAATTAAAATGTTTAAAAAGAAACCTGTCTTTATAAAACTATCATTTTAGTGTTTCATTTTTTAATAGGCACGTAGCGAGTATTTTCAAAAAATGAGTGACCGTTTCATATTGTCGAAATCAAGTTTAATTTTTTATCACACGATATACAAGTATTAGATTGATTGACAGTCGTTTCCGTGTTTTAATTAACAAGCGTGGTTCACAGCATCTTTTTACAGTGTGCTATTAAAACTGGTTAAGGCAGCTTTCATTATTTTTTATAGATCATAAACTTGAGTTGTAGCGTCTAGTGTCTAAGACTACGGCAAAAAACTCGCTTGAAACGAGTACCGTTTTGTCATGGGGACGACGACGGTAGCCAGTCGCACATAGAGATAGGTTTGCTACATCTAATTATTATTTAGCTCTGGAGGGATAAGTGACACCCGTCTATATCCATTGACAGTATTAAAGAAAGAGAGTTAGCTAAAGAGTTGTAAGAGAGATTTAGTTATACGAAGTGTGCCACCTTAGTTTTCATCTAAGGATCTATATAGGATCTATGGCCGAGAACAGATAGGTCTCTAATATTGGTCTAGTTTAACTTGATAGATTTATGAAGAATAGTCTATGAAGAAGATAGTTTATGAAGAGAAGTTGTCACTTCCCATTATTACTAGAGCGAAGAAATGCGTCTGTAGGTACGTGTTTAGTGAAAAAGCCTACCGCGAACCAGATAATGTCACCATACCATTTAGTGACAACAATAAGTATTACAACGAATTTCAGCATATTTCTAGATCTTAACTACTTTACGCACTAAAATATACGGTTCCGAGAGAAATGTTCATATTTTCTACGAGTTCATAAAAATTATGGCTCTTATTTTTATACTTGGACAGCGCTTCATAACATGTCATATCTTTAAATATGAAGTTTTGGAATGGGTCATAACTTTAGGAATAGCAATTACTTGTTTATTTCTGTGTAATCTTACATTTAAACTGAATAACAATAATATAAATGTTTTAATTTTTTTATGTAATTCGAGGTCGAGGCCATCATTTTAACTCCATAAGTTAAACAGTTCTGGTGTAAAGGGTATGGTAAGGGAGTTATCACACACTTATCACACAACTAATCACACACTTAAGACACACTTATCTGAGGCTTTCTAGGTGGTAGAATCAGTGTAGTTCGCCCGGGGAAATACCAACGCCACACCTATTTCTAGCGTGAAGCAGTTTTTTGCGTTTCGACGGAAGGGTGTGGTTGCCGACACACTTTTTAATGAGTCGACCATCTTAGTCCTCGGAAGTAGCAACGCATTTGTGATTGACTTCAGATAGAAACCCATGATCTATGTGCAGTTGCTTACAGATGTCCATGAGCGGCAGTGACCACTTAACATCAGGTGGACTACATGCTCACCTTCAAAAATGTAAAAACAAGATGGTAAAAATATATACAAAGAAAAAGACATACCCACTAAGTTTCTTCCCGAATCTTCTCAATTGAGGTCGTGTTCCGAACTGCTGGTAGTGTAAAAAATATGTAACTGATATTTTGTAAGTGCCCCCTTAGGCCTATGCAAGATAAAGACATTTAATTTAATTTCATTGCGTCACCGAAGAGCGTCACCGTTACTTCATTCTTCGTTTACTTCATACTTGACTTCATTTGCATATTTATTATATTCTCAATCAAGTCATTGATACCCGTGCGAGAGGTCACTACAGAACGCGGGAACTCTTTTAACCTGTACCTCTGTATTTGTTTACCGCACAGTCGTATATTGGCCTCTTTCCCTAGATCTCTTTGCTGTTAGTAGTAAATAAAGCTTTCTATTCATATTACTCCGCTAGATTGCCATTGCAGTATTTAAACTCAACTGTGGCTAGCTTTAAATGGAAATTCTATTTTTGTTGTAGAAAACGTGAAGTTAATTTAATATAAATTGTAAGCTTCTTTCTGTAATTTAGTTGTCGTGATTACTCGTCAACGATCAACAAGCTACGGTAATTGTAAAATAATTGACTCACCTTTTACCGTACAACTCTTTTAGCTTGTAATTATATTTGTGATATAATAGAAAATCGGCCAAGTGAGAGTTGGGCTTGCGCACGAAGGGTTCCGTACCATTATGTATAAAAACTGCAAAAAAATACGTGTGCTATATGGGAGCAATGGAAGCCGTTTTAACATTAATTTTATTGTTTTTTGTATTTGTTGTTATAAAGGCAACAGAAACACATCATCTGCAAAATATCAACTATCTAGCCATCACGGTTTATGAGATATAGCCTGGTGACAGACAGACAGACGGACGGACTGATTGACAGCGGAGTCATTATAATAGAGTCTCTTTTTACCCTCTAGTTACCGTTTTCCTGTATTAGTTGTATTGTGTAGATCGATTGCCTTCGTAAATTTAGAAAATTGTAGCCAGCGTATCTTACGTCAAAAGATAAATCTTTAAACATGAGTCATTGTAACAAATGACATCCCTTCGATTCTACATTATCATTCTCATTTGCATATTCGTTGTCGTTTTCCCTAACAAAAGGCGGTACTCCCGCCAGATTAAGTTCACTCTACGGGAGAAGCCTTCCAACCTGTATTTCTGTATTTGCCCACTCTGTCTCTTATATTGCCCTCATTCTCTAGTTTCGTTTCATGTAAATAACAAATAGAGATACATTGCTTCATTGCGATTAGATATTGAAATGCTTATGTCACGTTTATTCTGTTTTGTCCTATCACGTGTACATATTGATACTTTTCGGAGTTAAGATAACAAAAGGTGTTTAAAAATACAACTTTATGAGGAACAAATACTGATTTATATGATATTTGTATCTAAGTTGGGGGGTTTTCAATTGAACTTTCAACCCCCATTTAATCCTTTTTAATAGGTACGAGTATATTGTGCAATCTATCTATACCACACTGGCTATTTATACAATAAAATAAATACATTACCCATTTTTTCCAGCTACAACAGTTTCGGCTCTGCGATGATGAATCAGTCAATCCGGACGAGATTTTTGTACGTAGGTACAGGTATAAATTTAAATAAAAAGACTATTCTTGATAAAGATAATTTGGTGTTTATGCGTTAAAACGTGTTAGAAGCCTGTTCTGTTTTTGTACATAAAATTAATGAACTTTTCAAATCGACTTTTACAATCTTCTTGGAGATATATAATTAAGCAGGTACTAGTTTGGGTTGCCGACAATTTAATTACAGATATTTGCATATTAAAATCGTAGCCAGTAAATTGCCTTGCTTATTACAGGTAATTGAATAGTGATTTGTAGTTAATTTCTTGTTGTAAGTTCGTGTGTACAACGGTTAAGTAGAATCGCTCCGAGGTACAGACCGACAAGTGAGCTATTTCTTATGCCGGTTACAGACGATGCGCAGTAGCTTGCGCAAGTACTAATTTATTAATAAATGCGCCAGTATTCGAGCGTACTTGAGCACATTTTACGATACATTTACATCTATAGACATATAGTATTTCAGACAACAAACGTGTCAGAGAAGTATTTTTACAAGATGAAAGTAACAAGCGAGCCTGCAGTTCGCCTGATGTTAAGGTATAAGCTACTTCATATAGAACAAGGGTTCTATCTGAAGTCAATCACAGATACGTCGCTACTTCCGAGAACTAAGGTTGTCATCTATATAAAAGTGAGCGGGATATCACACCCGGAGCGGTGTGATATCTATCTCTTTGCACTTGGATAGGAGCATCCAAAAAACTCCCCCACGTTAGAAGTAGGTGAGACGGCAGTGGCTTCCCACTTCTTAATAAAAAATATTACACTTAAAATTTACGGTCTTAAATGTCATCATTGATATTTAAAACCGACTGACTTCTAAGTTCAGTATTTTTATACTGACACAGAAGTTTAACTTAAAATAATATCAAACAGACAAACAGAGAATATTCGCGCGCGCTAAGTAATGGCAAATAACCTGCCTATGTTAAAGCGTCAGCTTAAAACTAATGTTCAGTTACTACTTACTAGCACTAATAAGTTAGTACCTTGCATTAGTACTCGTGTAAGTTCCTCCTAATCTATACGAGATTATTCCAAATGCAGGAGTCACGACCCAACCACGTGAGATGAATCACGCGAGATAGATTAGTCTCGACATTTATGACATGATACATTTTTTAATTAGCTTCAAGAACAACATTTGTTATTACGAATCAAATGCGAGTTGTAGATAAGCAGTATTGAGAAAGAAAAGTGAATGTGTGTACTTAAACTAATATGGCAGATGTTGATATTTTATAATGTAAAAATAGACATAATACAATTGATAAAACTATTTTGAATGTACCAATTAATTTTATTTATTTGTTCTAACGTGAAGCATTTTTTGCGTTTCGATGAAAGGGGTGGTTGCCGACATACTTTTATATGAGGCGACCATCGAACTCCTCGGGAGTAGCAACGTATCTGTGGATGACTTCAGATAGAACCTATGTTCTATATGAAATGGAGATGTCCATGGGCGGCGGTGACCACTAGGTTACTATCAGGTGGACTGCATGCTCGTTTGCTACTTCATTATAAAAAAAGAAAAAATACTTGAAATAACATTATATCATCAATAACGTTATGATATAAAATATTTTATACTTTTAGTTTACTCTCATCATTTCATTGTTATAATGTATTTTAAATAATGATTAATATATTTATAATATTCATGATTACAATAAAGGACTATGTAATTTATCCGATGCCACGATATCGTTGGGAATAACCCTAGGCAAGTTTAATTGCCTGTTTGGCCTGAAACTCTAGTTTTACAACAAAGACTATATTTTATTACAAGGGAAACATGTAAAAACTGCTGATAGTAATCAAAATAATTTCTGCCCATAAAATATCTACAATTAAAACCAACTGAACTAAGATTTATTTAAAATATTTAATTATTATACTTTGTTTTGTTAACCGACTTCAAAACATAACAACCATATAATGTCCTACACATTATATGATTGGTATGTTTTTTAACCAAAAACGCTAAACAAATATCGCTGGACGGCACTATGTCCTATATGAGCGCCGACTTCGGGACTATGTACTAATTACTAACTGTGTTCTAAACCAAAATTAATAGAAATTATTTTAGACTTTTTAGTGACATTGAAGTAGGTAGATATTTTTTGTTAAAAAGTTTTTTAGATTCATGTTTAAGCTATTATAAATGTTGAATATATTATTAAAATTAATAAAGGTAGCAATTTTAAGGGGCAAGGTACGAGGAGACAATTACAAAAACGACAAAAACGCTGAAAGCAATCCAGCGAGCTTGCTCTTAATTGGATGAGACCGCTTCCTCTAAACGACATCTTGTAACGCCGACCGTAGCTAACCTAGCCTTTCATACAAGGGAAATAAATATCTTAACCGTCTTTTGTAAATTCTTGTAGCGCTGAAAAACGTATAGCTTTAATTTAATTGCTGCAATTTAATCGTGCTAGTTTTAATCACCCGTTAGCTGTTCGTAATTAAAATATAAATTTTCAGGTGAAGTTTATTCTGGATTAAAATGCTCCAAATTAATTGGGGGTAACTTTAACACTGTGCAGTAAATCATGTTAAAACGTAATTTGGGTCTATTTTCTAAAGCCGAGCGTTGTCACGCGAGTGCCTATTGTTGAGTTGACACGACAATGACGTCTGAGTCCGACTTGGATATTTTAGGGAATTAGCAGAATACGACAAAACAGTAAAAGGTTCAAAGACCTAATCTAATAAAGTTAAGTCGCATTTGTTCTGTCTTTATTGCGGCTATTTTTTATGTTAATGGTTAATGCTTTTTACAAATAAGTTTAAATGTCGAAATGTTTACACTTGTATAATAATATTATACAAAAACGGTTTCCTAATTAAATTGGTGCAGTAAATAATGGTTTTCGTTTAAATATAAAAATATTTAACCATGTCACAGAGAGAAAACACAGACATATTTACTTTCATATGGCATACGGGGTATCATTATCGAAACTTTCTGCAATTACCGAGGTTACGTCAACTGGTCTTACCGCTCTACATACGAGTATAACTGGTTGGTGTAAAATCTTTTTCGAAAAGGCATATAATATTGCAAAGGAAATAAAGATATGATGTGCCGCGGTTTCATTGCCATATGCAGTGGTAGGTTGGCTTAATGCCTTAAACGTACACTTAATAAGGCACATGAAAGACTTGATATTGTTTCATGTCTCTTGAGTGTATTCGCAAAGGTGTTCTTTTATGTATTGTCTTATAATATGTGATAATGGACTATATAATAGAATAGAATGTTTAAATTTAAAAAAATGTAATATTGCCTGCATTATCGTATTCGATGTTCAGCCTGTAAGGATAGATGTAGGTTTGTACAAACAAAGAAATAAATAAATTCAGCCTCTCACATTGGAGATCTCGTAATTCGAATATTTGTCAGTGCCATAGTCCGAGTTTACTACTTTTCCGCAAACGATCATTGTTTAAGTTTTCGTCCATTGCAATTTAAATTTACGTTACGGCCATACTTTGCAATGAACTCTGCAATAATAGGCGAAGACAAAAACAATTATAGTTTTAAGGAAACCAAATAAACTCATACAGAATCACAGTTAATTTAAGGCCTAAGAAAAATGCCGTGACAATGTCGAGATGCTTGACCCTTTTAAAAGTTGTCAGAGTTGTGATTTCGGCCTCCACCAGAGAATTGTGGCTTGCACCTTCACCAAGTCAAAACTACACCAATGCCTAGCAGTGACACATTGGTTTATAATAATTATGCATTCTAAATAAGTGCACACATAATGTTTGTAAAAAATGCAAATATGTGCAGTTTCGCTATTTTTCGGCACGAATATTTGTATGTAGTGTACCTGCTAGATTTGGAATTTCAAATATGAAAAGGGTTCTGTCTGACGTCACAGATGCGCAACCTTTGTATACTGAGATGAAGCAATTGTGCTGTCTGTGAAAATATTTTTACAAACTTTTATTCAAATGCTTTTGTTAATATTAATTTACCACTAGTGCTTGTCAACGGTTTCTCCCCGCTACCGCAGTTTGGCCGTGACCACGATCCATGCAACTGGGTCGAATGTAAGCAAGACGTTTCTATGGCGTTTAATTTTTTTGGTCTCAGGAATACCATAGACTTCAAGCATGACTCTTGTCCTCTTTTGAACTCATTCGAGATCCAGTGCCCAACAGTGATACAATAATAAGTTAACGAGCATGAAAAACCGGCCAAGTGCGACTCGGGCTCGCTCACGAAGGGTTCCGTACTATTATCAAAAAAAAAGGTAAAAAAAATCATTTGTTGGATGGAAGGCCTCTTTGAGTGTATATTTAATGTTTTTAGTATATGTTGTTATAGCGGCAACAGAAATACATCATCTGTGAATTTCAACTGTCTAGGTATTATGGTTCATGAGAGACAGCGGAGTCCAATAATAATAACAAATAATAGGGTTATAAATAATAATAACTGAGTCAAGTAATAAGTATATAATCCCGTTTTTACCCATTAATCACGGAACCCTAAAAAGACTAGACTTACCATATATACTATTTATATGCACTCTGCAGTACTCGTCTGCATAGAAAGCATGCATGTGTTAAGCCATTTGAAAATAAACGCGGGCTAAGTTTCGACTAACTTCGACTGTTGGCTTTAAAAACTTAAAGTGCAAAGTTTTATCAGTTCCCCATACGGTAAAATTTCTTCTCGAGATTTTTTCAGTCTTAGCCGCTTTTACGATCAGATTACGAGTTTCAAAGATCGATATTCGTTTAAGTGTTAAATCATAAAGTTATGGGAAGTGTTATCGTAGTTTACCACTTTACTTGTCTGATTTAAGTTGTTTTAAGCATTCAGTCTATAGACGACGTGCATATATATAATACAAATGATAATTATACTATGTATATTATATTTATGTACTTTGTATAATATAAATACAGTCTTATTATTCAAGTATTAAAAACTGTACAAAGTATATTTTTTTTTAATTTCGGTTTTTTTATCTGAATGAAGTAGCAAACGAGCATACAGTCCACCTGATGGTAAATAGCCACTGCTGCCCATGGACATCTGTAATCAACTACACACAGAACATGAGTTCCATCTGAAGTCAATCACAGATGCGTTGCTACTCTCGAGGACTATGATGGTCGCCTCATGTGAAAGTGTGCCGGCAACCACACCCTCCTATCGAAACGCAAGAAACACTTCATGCTAGAAATAGGTGTGGCGGTACTTCCCCGGTCGAACTACACTGGTTCTACCACCTTTAAATTTAACGCATTATTACCTAAGCACCTCCAATATATTTTTAAAATTAGCGTCCTGATAATTAAAACGTGATTTAAGATGCGCTCATTCAAATCAATTTTACTTAAGAATGTAATTCCATATAAACTATCCTTTAAGTACTTCCTAAAAGAGTATACATGTGAAAATATTACAGTTCGCATGACTTCACGTACATATGTATAACTAGGTATTCAAAGTGACACTTTTCATCATAATGTTCTCTCAACGGTTGTAATGTATTGTAATCAATAAGTACCAAACTCATACGGCTTAAGTAGGTTGTGTACTTAGATTTTTAGGGTTGATGAATTGAATTTTAATTTATTAATCACATTTCAGTTTAATGAGCTGTCGTAAAACTTATAAAATATTCTTAACTACCATTTATAATTTAGGCTTATACTATCCTGCATCATCAGGGAGGAGTTGAAGGTAAAAAAAATATCCCATGTCTTTGCTTAGTATTCTTATTACTTATACGTAAGCATTTGCAAGCCAACTTGTATAGCTTGGGCTTGCAGTACCCTGCATCATCAGGGCTGAGGAGTTTAAGGTCGAAATTGTCATCATGTGTCTTTACTTAGTAATTATATTACATACCCGAAAGCATTAAATGGCCGACTCCTATGGCTTAGGCTTGCAGTACCCTGCATCATCAGGCTTGAGGAGTTGAAGATCGAAATTTTCATCTTGTATCTTTGCTTAGTAATTATATTACATACCCGAAAGCAATAAATAGCTAACTTCTATAGCTTAGGCTTGCAGTACCCTGCATCATCAGGCTTGAGGAGTTGAAGATCGAAATTTTCATCTTGTGTCTTTGCTTGGTAATTATATTACATACCCGAAAGCACTAAATAGCTAACTTCTATGGCTTAGGCTTGAAGTACCCCTGCATCATCAGGGTTGAGGAGTTAAAGGTAAAAATTTTCAACATGTGTCTTTGCTTAGTAATTATATTACATACCTGAAAGCACTAAATAGCTAACTTTTATGGCTTAGGCTTGAAATACCCCTGCATCATCAGGGTTCAGGAGTTAAAGGTCAAAATTTTCATCATGTGTCTTTGCTTAGTAATTATATTACATACCTGAAAGCACTAAATAGCTAACTTCTATGGCTTAGGCTTGAAATACCCCTGCATCATCAAGGTTCAGGAGTTAAAGGTCAAAATTTTCATCATGTGTCTTTGCTTAGTAATTATATTACATACCTGAAAGCACTAAATAGCTAACTTCTATGGCTTAGGCTTGAAGTACCCTTGCATCATCAGGGTTGAGGAGTTAAAGGTCAAAATTTTCATCATGTGTCTTTGCTTAGTAATTATATTAAATACCTGAAAGCACCAAATGCCCATCTCGTATAGTTTAGGCTAGCAGTATCCTGCATCATCAGGGGTGAGGAGTTGAAGGTCGAAATTTTCGTTTTGTGTCTTTGCTTAGTAATCATATTACATACCCGAAAGCGCCAAATGGCCATCTCCTATGGCTTAGGCTTGAAGTAACCCTGCATCATCAGGGTTGAGGAGTTGAAGGTCAACATTTTTACCGTGTATCTTTGCTTGGTATTTTTATTACATAACCGTAAGTGCCAAATAGCCAAGTCTTACGGTTTAGTCTTGAAATACCCTTACATCATCAGGGTTGAAGAGTTAAAGATCAAATTTTTGTCCCATGCATTTGTTTAACAATCTTATTATATATCCATAAAAACAAATTGACTTACTTCTACGGTTCAGGCTAGCAGTACCCCTGCATCATCAGGATTGAAGAGTTGGAGGTCAATTTTTTTAGGAAATATCTGCTTAGTAATCTTATTCTACATTCAACCCAATTGGACTCCTAGAGCTTAAGTTTGGCCGAGTATCGCTAAATTTGTTAATTTGCTTCAAAGAAATGGATCCTATGATCAGAACCGTATCAAACTCATCAGAGTACCCTTGAAGTATATTCTTTCAAATAAAAAAAAATCATCAAAATCGGTTGGCGGGAAATTGAGTTATTCATCTATTTATCGCGCACATCGTTAATGCAAATATCAGACTTATGCGTTTTTCTTATGGATGCCACTGTCAAAAGTGAACTAAAAATAAATGGGACCCGATGACACGCACTACCTTTCAAATGAAAAAAAAATCATCCAAATCCGTTCACCCAGTGCGGAGAAATCGAGTAACAAATATAAAATAAAAAAAAAAAAATACAGACGAATTGATAACCTCCTCCTTCTTGGAAGTCGGTTTAAAACGATGTTTTAACATAAAAATCAAAGCGAAATACTAAATTTTATTGAGGTGGCTCAAAATTGACTGACTTACATACAAACTTACATCTCCTATTTGGGTTAAATTGGGGGGGGGGGGGATCAGAAAATTCATTCTTAACTGATGTCTACGTCATAAAAGGAACCCCTATTAAAAATCATATTCGTATCTTTAGCAGTTTAGGCTCTACGATGTTTATTCAATAGATGAGTGAGAGAACATCCTTTCGTTTTTATATAAGTATATATAGATATAGAGATATAGATTTGTATAGTATAAAAATAACATAGGTACACACATAACCAATAAAAATACATAACAAAGTAATACATTTTACAGACCATAACATGTTTAGTTTCTACCAATTCAACTGCAGTTACTTATCTTATTAACACGATTATGGAACACAGAATAAATACTGCGTAGTTTTAAATTGACATAACTTTTTTATTCGTAAACCGATTTACATAAAATAAACACTAAATGTGAAGTGAAGTTTCCCACAACACATCAGTAAAAATTATATTCAAATTGGATAAGCCGTTTCAGAGATTAGCGTTTTCAAACACACAGACAAACAGACAAACAGACAAACAGACAAACAGACAAACAGATAAACAGACAAACAGACAAACAGAAAAGATTTCTAAAAACCATTATTTTGGGTTCTATATCGTATTATAGACCTCTAGAAATGGTTTTCACCTAAATTTATTCCATGTACAGACAGCGACCTCTTACAGATTTATTATAGTATAGATTAAGTACGTATAAGTCCGTATAACACCACATACGTTGGTAGGTACTATTTTCGCGTCCTTTTTAAAGGACATAGAAACAACAAAAGAGTGCACAATCAGTACACAACGGCCGGAAAATGGGAGGTCGTCTATTGTCCTGAAAATCATTTACAGCATTGTATTTACGGCAAACGGCTAATGAATGGGCAAATGAACAGTCTCATAGGCCGACAATCGGTATTTATCAGCGCGATTGAAATGTGGGTCAAGTATTAACTGTTCAACAATGTCGTTTATATCCGTTGACAATTTTTGACTCTACATTTTTCATTGAAATTAACCGGTGAATACGATGTCCTCGAGATAGTGATCAGAATTACATGCCAAATGACGGTACATTTGCCTAATATTTAGGCGACATAAATATTTATTTATTTTTAATAAAATATAATTTTCTACTAAGTTCGTATTTAATTTTGTCACTGAATAAGTGAGTACGATGAATACTTAAAAATGCCCAGACTCAAAACAACTTTACATTAACTATTCAAGATTCTGTCTGGCTAAGAATTAAAGCTTGAATTTTGGGAGTTAGACTGGTACCTATAATACATAATTATTGTGCCACGCGTACTGACATAAGTGTACGTAGAATACTTACTTTATGCAGGTATGTTATCGGCATATTATAAAATCAATTGGTTATGATGTAGTCATGCGTATGAGGATAATGCACCTCTCGAAGAGGAAACATAAGTAGCCACTACTGCTACTAGTACGCAGCTGATCAACCTTGCACAGAATCTGTCACAGTACCTACATATTAACACGTGAAGCAAAAACTTGGGATCCGTTTTTAAGATACTTGCCGCGAGTGGACGAGTATGAAATTAGGCATGATGTAGAGAAGGAGTAACAAATGCTATTATTTTTTTCAAATAATATATACAACATACACAAAAAATTCGCCACTTCACACCAATCGCACTTGGCCAGCGCGGTGGACCGTGGCCTAAACTCTCTCATTCTGAGAGAAGACCCGAGCCCAGCAGTGGGACAATAATGGGTTGATGACACACACACAAAATTAACTAAAAACACACTACATACACTACCGAGGACATAAACACATATATAATAAAGGAAATATAACATTCAATCACTTACTATAAAAACATAACGTCAAAAATACCAGATGTCTTTGTCAAAATATCCTTTTTACATTACAGGTGTATTTTCAATAACTAGAAAATTAATAAAATTTAATTGAATTTGAGAAAGATTAATGCTAATTTGGATATAATCAAGTTCAGTTTTTGATTTGAATTACGGACGAATTTCGACCGTTGCGACAGGCGACCAGTATTAACTAAATACACAAAACATTTGTACTCCACCAAAATTCTTTTCTCTCCAGCACTAAATTCGTGTTGCTGAAAAGCATTTTCATAGGTAGCCATAAATTATTCGAGTAACAACCCTTCATGATGTAACTGGCGTAGGTTGTAAAACAATTGTTCCTCTTTTATGGCACTATTTTCTGCGAAGTGTGTTTGTTTTGTACGTTTCTAATGAATTATTTACCAATGCTGAGGCTGATGAAAGGAACAAATGTTTTCCCTAAAAATAATTCTATTGGTTTGTGTGCCTATCTGAATTATTAAGTGGAAACATTTTTTCAAATACAATTATTTATTGCTAGAACAACCAATCTTGTTAGTCGTCTTTACGGGTTTATTATTTTTCCCAACCTGGTAATATCAAATAACATAACAGAAAAAATAATTCAACTGGAAACTATAATGATAATACTTATGTTATTGACATTATGAATAACATTTAATATCTAAGTGCCTATAATTTTGTAGATTTAATATGTTTGTTTCTGAAATATTGGATTTAATAACTTAAACAGATAGAAGCAACGTTAACGTTTTAGGTATGTATGCATATATAATTATTTACAAAAGTTATTTACGTAATAGGTTTACGTTGTGTATTAAAGATGAGTTTTGCAAAACAGATATCATAACTTTAGGTGCATTGACAGCCACTTTGATTTTACTTTGCATATAAAAAAACTTATAGTATTTTCATACACCTTTCTAAAATTAAAAACCTACTATCAAACCACAACTATACGGTTCCCTTCGAAATATTCCCCTCCTTTTGATTTGAGCCATGTTTACATCCTTCGTGAACAAAGGTGACAAAGGATTGTATAGTGTACTAAAGATTTTCTTTTAGGTACATTCAACTTAGGGAGATAAATAATAATAGCCTGCGTCAGACGCTAGGAGTCAACGAATAATATTTTTTACGTTTAATTTCCATCTTGACGTAGGTTTCATATCTATGTATGGGGTTGACAGCCAACACGTTTTCGTATTCTTTTGTCGTCGACAAAAAATAGATATGCCGGTTTTCAGCTCCCGAAATTTACGGGTCCTCATTAAAAGAGTAAGAAATGACCGTGCCGCAGAAAATATGCACAATGATATATATTGTATTTATTGGAATACAAGAATAAAATCACGTGCATGGTTATTTTACACATATAACAAAAATGCTTTTATTGATTTCAACCAACAACAAAATTAGAATAGGATACAATATTACAATAGGAGACTTAATTTTTTGTATCTATTTTTGATAGTATGTACCCGATTGAACTTGTTTAAATATTTAGCCAGTGGGCTTTCAATATTGGAAAACAATTGTTTAGTTGTCAAACCTTATCGATATTTTCAAAATCTGACATGTGTTGCCGATTAATTACGACCTTACGTCCACAATAGAGCAGACAACACTTCTCTTCGACAGACGTCTACTTTTGCAGTACTTACTACTTTTATTAGAATATTCTCTTTCTCTTATTCAAACACCTAGGGTTTTTTTTAAGAAATAGAAGCAAAACATTATACTATTTATTTCTAACGTCATTTAATTTTATTTCGTCTTCATTATAGTTACTTTGCCTGTTTCCTCTAATAAATTACTATAGCCTTTAATTTCCAAACTCTTATAACAAATGTATTACACTTTAACCAAAGCATGCATCAGTATCATAAGTTTGATACTGATGATACTGATATTCAAATTAAATTGTTATTATTTTCATCGTTGTTATCATATGCTTATTGTTGTCAGCATGTTTCAAGCCCACGCTAGGCTCAATTGAATTCATGTAGGTAGATATGAGGCGAAACACTTTTGTGGCCTCCAGAAACAATAGTAATGACATTGACTCTCGTTAGATCCGACATTTGGTCAACTTTCGTTTGTTATCTACGCTACATTTCATGACGTTTGTTTTCATTCGAAAAGAAATTAAATATCAATTTATTTTACTGTCCTTGTTTGTTATTATTCATTATTTTTATTCGTGGTTTACGTGCAATATTCTCGAATACAATGGTGAGGTTAATTACATGCGTATTTTTGTTGTAAAATGTATAGCACCGCAATATGAATTTCGACTTATCGTATAAATACTAAAATTCAGATCTCTGCATATATCATCTTATATTAAGAAGTCTGTCTGTCGTTCCTGAAATTCTGTACCAAACTCCAAGTAGTAAATATGTTCTTTATGAAGCCAAACACAAATTCGCTGCCACTTCTAAGAACTAAGATGGTTCCCTCATATGTAAGTTAGACGGCATCCGTACATTTCACAGAAACGCAAGAATTGCTTCACGCTGCAAATAAATGTAGCAGTAGTACATTCTCTCGACTCATACAACTTCTACTACCTTAGGGATCATGTCAAGCAATATATCAAAACTGAACCTATGTTCAAAAAGAATTCATCATACTAATATTATAAAGGCGAAAGTTTGTGAGTGTGTATGTTTGTTACTTCTTCACGTCTAAACGGCTGGAGCAATTTTCGTAAAATTTGGTAGGGAGTTAACTGACACTCTGGATTAACATATGGGCTACTTTTTACTGTGGGAAAATATTCCTTATTCCTTATATCTTTTTTTTTTATTATAACACAAAAACTTGTGGAGATTTTGTGTTATAATAAAAAAAAGACTGATCGTCCGAGCCTTTTGTCGCAATAGTTCTTTTTTTTAACAATAAGTCTTTATTTCTTAGCTCCACGTTAGGCCATCGCTGTCACCATCACACTGTCGTGTGCGGTGGTGACAACGTTGGCAATTAAAGAAATCTTACAATTACGCTAAATATATATATATATAGTACCATTTATCCTATTTTATTTACGTGGTATGTATAATTTGGTGCATTGTACATAGATGTATAAGTGTTATGAGTTTATTTTTACGTATAATGCTAAGCTATTGTATATAATTCTAAGGACACTACACTCCTTATATCGATATATTCCTTATAGCGATTTATTTTAACGCGACCGAATCTGCGGGTTACAGTACTGCTAGTAAAGATATGAAACATGTATTGCTTTATACATTCTCCGCACGTGGTATCGGTCCGTGTTGGAAATCTTTTACAAACAGGTCGAGGACAATAGCCAATGTTGGCTGTTACCCTCGGGTTGAAGCTGTACATTGCCCTGTACCCAAAAATAAAATTTCGAAACATATTCTGCTTTGGAACAATACCAATAAAAAAGTTCTGTTGTATTTTTGATTACTTTATGGCCCCAGGGTCTGAACAACTTATGGGTAATTTGTACAATCATGAAAGGAATATGTGTCAATGAATACATATCCTCAATTGAAATGCTAAATTCGTTTTCATCTCTCATTATAATTAGAACAATTTGTTCTAAATATAGATAAATGTAGATAGCTGCTAGCTGAAGTTAGACCAAAGTAATTATTGTATCTAACTACTTGCAATCCAACACGCTCTCCTTTTTGCAGAACGAGATAATTATAAGTTCAGGTTTTACAGAAATTATATAAAAGGCATCTAAAAGTCATTCAAGAAGACTGGCTTTATCCAAACAGCAATATATTGAAATCATTACCACATTTTGGTCTATTTTTCATACTAGAGCTGTATTTGAGTATGAAGGTGAACGTGATGTCTCATGTAAATGCGGTGTTTCGATTTAATCCTTAGGATTTTCCTCACCGGTTATCGGCATTGAGTGGCACTGGATGTTCGTTTTTTTATCAGATAGTAGTAAACGATCATGCAGACCATCTGATGGTAAGTGGGGACTGCTACCCATGGACATTTGTAAGCAAGTTCATATAGGACATGGTTCTATCTCAAGTCGATAAGAGATGGGTTGTTACTCCCGAAGGCTAAGATGGCCTTATACAGGTATCACCACACTTTCACAATTATAATATTAATAAGACATCTTTTTTACCTTATAAACAAACCTGTACATCATTTAGTACCTTATAAACAGACCTGTTGTAGTGAAAACTGACGAAATAAATATTTTTCTTTCTTTCTTTTTTTAGTCTACCATTTGTTAGCCGGCAACCATACTCTTCTCCGAAGCACAATAACTGCTGTACGCTAGAAATATATGTTGCAATATTAACGACTGTCTACTACCTGGTAGGCAGTATTTAAAATACCAATAAATATATAAGTTAGTTAATATTGTAATATTGTGAAAGTTACAAATTAAGCTGCAATGTAAACAACATGATGCAATAAATAATTAAATTAATTCAAATTGTATGACTTAAATACCTGTGCGTAAAGGCACACACTCTACATCACACAAAACATAGATCATATTGGTCAGTTATATAAAAGATTCTGGGTTCTTCCCAGATAGACATATAATGAATTTGATTTTCTGTTCTGGGTCGGGGTATTTGTCTTCTAGTACGTTTGTGTCCAAAAAGTCTACCATAATATCAAAATTAGTTACATACGATACGAAAAATATACAATACAAATACTATATGTTGTTGTAACGTATGTTTTTCGTATCGTATATAAAAAGCATTTTTTAAAATAAATAATAGTTTTTTAATAAAACATAGACTATTTCAATCTAAATAGATATTACAGGCGAGTACCGAAACAAAAGTCAGTAAGTAATTACCAACGAAATACTGTTTTTTATTTTCAATACATAAAATCTAGTATCTGTAACCAGTTCCATTACCATAAAGGTTAGGCCCAAGTTCAACTACTTTTATTATGAACCAACTTATATGGACCGCCCATTATTGTATCAGCTAATTAGCAAGCACGATTCAGCCGTATTTGTTTTAATTAATTACATTTATGGCTGCTTAATTGAAGTGAAATTGTTTTCTAGTAGCGTGCGTGTCATGGATATATATTGGGTAAATTATATGTCACACCGCAAGCGAGTAATGAGTCAAGTAAGACGGAAGTCAACGACTAATGTGATTGTTATTGTCATGTACGGAGATACTAGAATACTAAAGATAGTATAAAAAAATATTTATTTTGTAAAAAAGGAAATGAGCACGCACTCCATCTAATGGTACAGTGGCCGCTGTCGCCCATAGACGTCTCTAATCGACAATACATGCGACGTTTAGCCATAGATGTGTAACTATTTTTGAGGTTAGTACTTAGGGGTTATTAGAACGCTTTGGAAAGACATGTCTTTGGTACCACACCCTTCAAACCACTTCTGTTTCACACTTAACCTAACCTAAGACCTAACGATAACGCTGACGGGCCACCTGATGGAAAGCAGTCACCGTCGCCTATGGACATTTGCAACACCAGAGGAGTCTCCAATGCATCGCCGGCTATGGAGGAGAGCTCTTTTTACACCTTTCTTGAAGACACACTTCAAGTTCTGTTTTTAGGACAAATATTTGCGGCAGCGATTGGGAGTAGAACCAGAAAGGGTTTTACCACATCCTAATTTATCGGAGAGTTTGTGATTCTTCATTTTTGTCCATTTCATTAGTTTTTCTATATAATACAAACAAAACAAGTAGATGATAATAACAGTGTCACCGTTGTCCGTGTCTCGTAAACAACTTCAGGTATTATCATGTTCATAAATAAGTGAAGTTCCAGTACACGTTATGATGTGTTTACGACTACATCTTAAACTGATCTTTTAGCTTAGTACTCTTATATAGGTGTCGTATAGATGTACAGGACAGACTGTTTCAAATACAGATGAAAGTTTTACATTACCAAACTGTACTGTCATAACACGGGTATTGCACTCAATGCAATCGGTATGAACTCCGCTAAGAAAGAAAGTTATACTTTCAAAACTCAGATGCTTTTTTATTATACAATTCTTATTGCAAGCATTAAGCAATAGGTGTTGAGTTCTTAGGAAGCAGGAACATATTTATTCCACCTTGAATTTGTTTCATGTAGGTACCTAAGGTTTAGTCGTTCGACGCGTAATTACCTACTGACGAATTCCGATAATCTTATTAATGTCGATATTTCGACCCAATTCCAGGGATTGTGGCGACAATGACGTTGTGTATTTCGAAAAATATTCATGTATTGCATATAAAAATGTATAAATTCCGTGATAATATTCGTCTTAAATTATTAAACAAACTACCTTTTTAAGTCCACGTTAAAAGATAAATTCTAGTCGTTCATGGTTTACCAACGTAATAGCAAAGATTTAGTGTTTATATTATTTCTATGCTAATATATTCTATGTATTTGTTTCTAATGCGATTAGTTCACTGCTAATGCTCGTTCGATTTCAGTATTTGGTAATAAGGTTTAATCTATAATCATTGAAAGAGAAATGAGCATTCAAATTGTCTGTGTCTAAGTTCTATATCGGACGAGTTTTGAATTTAATATTATACAATTAAAGTAACTTTACATACTGCCGTCCACTTTCATCTAATAGTAAATTTAGATTTCTTATTCCGATGAAATTATAAAATATGAAGTTAGGACTAAATTATCAATGGATCCTATGAGATGACATTAACCTGCGAAACCTAATTTGACGTAGATAGCCAAGGGTACCAACTATTTAATTCTATATCCCCACTATTTCCTTAATTACCCGCTTAATTTTAATCAAATAGACAATGAAGCTATTTTCGAATAGTAATAAAATTTTATTTCACACGACTCGGGCGGCCAGAGGGAATTAACTGAATTCCTCAACTCAACTGTAATTCCCAGTTCATTATTCCAGCATAGGTTTTTGTGGTCGTCGTAGAGTCGTTAGCGGTTAAGGCCGGCGCACACTCAGACGCACGATCTGGTACACTATTATGTCATCATGTGTACGGCGAGCTTTCCCGCGGGGTCAGATGGTGCGATAAGCTCGAGATGTCAGGAGAATCTCTATATACTTTACAAAATGAGACGTTCTATTCTTTGTGCATTTTAAAAGATAAAAATACAGTACAACTGTATTTAAACTGATAAATATGAAATGAATTGAAATGTCTTTATTTTGTATAGGTATTTTTTCTTACACTACCGACGGATCGTAATACGACCTCAACTGAGAAGATCCGGCAAGAAACTCAGCGGGTTTGTCTTTTTTCTTATTTATATCCATTTTTTTAAATATAATTACTAAAATGTTTCTTTACATGGTAATGAAAGTTAGCTCCAGTACACATCATATGTCTACAAGAACCCACAATCTATACTTAGATAACAATAATACTAATATTTTACGCTTGATACCTTATAAATACTAAAAACACGTAATTATAAAGACCACATAGGTGTATGGTATGCGCGTTCGAGGACGTTAATATGTGTATATGAATGGCAAATACGAAAAATATCATCAATCTTTGTGTGACAAATAAATGCATACAGCATCAAGGTCGGTAAACAAGTTACATTAGCAACTAATATTTATCATTACCGACTGATACCATTCCCACAAAGGTAGATGACGCGATAACTTCACAATCTATCGCTAGATAAACATGAGAACGACACTATAAGAGTACTGTAAATATACTTAGCATTGCTCCACATGTGTATCTTTTATCTCCATGTCTCATTCATAATTTTACAACGCGTCTTACGTAACCCAAATGACGCAATGGAATACAACCCACGTGACACAATGATTGCCATACCAGTCTGATACGCAAACGATTAAGGGCTAAGTACCTTATCAGGGAAATATCGGATTGTGAATTTACATTTTTATATAATAGATGTACTTAAGCAGTAGGTATTCAGTCAAAACATATTCTATCTTTTAGGTCTATTATTCGATATAACCCTCTTCACCATCCTAATAGGGGTCTTTGCCTATAGTCACTGCATCTGGTGACAATAGTTGGTGTAGATCATGTGCAGAAAAACACTGATACCCATTTCCTTGATTTAGTCCCTTAGCAGATATCGATATCCACAGAAAAAGGTGTGGTGTTATTCAATGGGCACCACATGGCTCTAAAACGGATGATTACGAATTACAGTTGCCTAAGGATTTATACTATGTACCCTAGACAGGACAGCCAAGAATAACGTCAGTTGAAGTATTTTTTAGTTAGTAACCCTGATGACTTAGTTAAATATACACACCCTATAAACCAAAACACATCATCGCTCAACACTGGTGCTATACTCAAAAAAAGGTGCTATACTTAAAAATAACGTTTCATTTCTACACCGTACGATAGGATAACTTCAAAATAAATCAGACTTTTATCCTTGTGCACTTAATTGCTATGCTAACAACAGGTAATTTCAGCAAAATTTGTGTTGCATTTCACAGGCAGTATGTACTCAAATGTCAGAGTAAAGCTCTGCACATAAAACGAATACAAACAACCATTTTACGGAACACAACAGCGGCTAAGAATAATAAATTTTGTTAAAGGTGTATTACGAAAATTTCCACGCTCTTTTTCTTTCGAGACAATTTAAACCCAGTTAACTGGTCGCGTTTTGAATTCGCGATAATTTTGGGCACATTTACCGTGCTTGGGTTTGAATCCTTAATCAAATGCGTTTGGGAGCTTAAGTTTAAATTTTAAATAAATACTATCGAATTAAGAATTTCCTAAGATAAAGAAGTCGGTTTAAAAGTTAAAGCTGTCATATTAACACCTTTTATTTAAACGGAAAAACTAAATACTATTAACATGCATTCGCTTTTTGTTTATATCTAGTGATAACTAAATTTAGTGGAAATTGTTCTCCAAATGGAATAGCTGAGGTTATTTCGACAATTTTATAGTTTTAATTTTAACCAGATTTTTGAGAGCTCTTTTTTCCATTTACAAAATAAGCAATTTCGAAATGTTCATTCGAAATGGCAGTGAGTTATAGGTATTGGTAAATTTGAATTTAGAAACCATTAGCGGCTAAGCGGCAGTGATCAATCAAACAAAATTATGTAGATGTTCGATTTAATTACGTACATCCAATGATTCAAAATATCAAGAAGGTACGGTTTAGTAACGCGGTGGGCAATAGTGATGTAAAGAATATTCGCATGTTTTTAGATATTCACTTTCGTAAGAATTGTGCGAATGTATTGCGAATATTTAGTTGTAAAGTACGACAAAGAAGGTCGTCATATCTGTACAAATTTAAGGCGAACTGCAGTTCGTCGACAAAATAAAGATCGCCAAATCTACATCCTTCGGACCCCTACACCAAAAAAAGGAAACGTGCGGCACTCGGGGACTGCCGCGGTAAAGCTGTTGCATAGCATTTTTGACATTAATTCAAGATTTTTTCTTTGATACTACACTCGTATGCTTTCTCACAAACCGCTGCTTACATACTCGTACGATTTCCGAGCAGCTCATCTCGATTCGTGCGAGCTTCGCACTGTCGTACCATATACTTACATGTTAAGCTAACACTCGGCCGCGCTACATGGTAGGCGGAGTGGAGGTGTTAGGTTTTTCGTTACGGAATTTCATGATTCGGTCGCCGCGCTCAAAGCCCGCAATAAAAGCTATGCAATAGCTTAAAAAAATAATATTACTCTTATATTAATACGCACTCGCATCGCCAATGTTCAAATATTAACATTTGTTACATCACTAGTGGGCACAGGTCGCGGGTCACAGCGCATCTTCACCATTCTCTGAATGACGTAACCAACCAGCACGTACAAAAACGAAGCAGGAAATTGTTTGCAATTCTTACTGCATATTATGGCTTTTCACGCGACTGTATTCGCATAAATCTTTGTACATACTTATGAAATATCTAGCTTAATATTAATATCGTAAATGTAAAAGTGAATGTGTGTTTCGACGCAGACAGTTGCACGCAAAGAGTACCAGCCAGATTTCGCTGAAATTTGGCACACAAATAGTTTATAGCCTATATTAAAATATTCATTACCGTGGTATTCGTTACCAAAACGCGCGACTCTGCGGGTAAAACCTAGTATTCTAATAAGTAGCATATAGACAACCCAGAAGCCCTGTAGAGTCCTTTATCCACGTACATATGTGTATATTTCCGTGTATAAGTGCGTTAAAATGGGTTCTACCGTTTCCAAGATTTACCTAAACGTACAGTATTTAAAAATGCAAGGGTGTAAATACCTATATGATAATTCTAATAGTTCTAGTCTATTTCTTAGCTTTGATCATTCTATGTTTTCCACTACACGTGTTATGTGTATGAAGGTATCTAGATTTTCCTGTAATTTGTTATAAATTGCAAATAATAATTAGCTACTTCGAGGAAATATACCTAGCAAATAGATTTTTCTATTGACTTACATAACTGTACTTCATGGCAATGTTATAAAATTTTCCTTAACATTTCTAGTTATTGACACATTATTTTTTATTTCAAAAATGTCCTTTACATATATTTAAACGTTGGTAGGAAGGGTATGTCCATATGACAATTTCATAAAATTATAGAACACATATTAAAAGTTACATTTTGTCAACTTTTTTTCCGCAAAGAGAACTAACTAAAATAAATTTGTGGATAAATTAATATTTTATATGTAATGCTAAAACAATATTAATGTAACTATACAAACATATTTAAAAAGATTTTGCGGAATAAAATAATAATGTATCCCGATTATAGAGTCCTTAAAGATAATATACACCCAATCAACTGGAAACGCCAGTAAACCAACAGGATACAGCTTGATTAAAATTTAAATCTAAATTAAGTAAACATGATGCTATTGACTTACAACACTAGTTGATTAATTAATTAAATAATGGAAGAGAGCGTTCGCTTCATTGACGTACGTAATTGCATTAACTATTGGTATGTGTGTTTATAGGTAAAAGGTGAATGATTACAAACTACATTTTTACCCGACGATGTCAGAAGGGGAAGGTTGTTTGAGCGTATGAATATATGTTTGTATGTATGTCAATTTGGCACGCGCTACGATCGAAATGGTTTGACGGATTATCATATCACATAAATCATTTTAAAGACTTTAAATATTTTAACTAAGGTGTTTGCGGTAAAGAAAGGGGTGGGGCATTTTTTTAAATTATCAAAACATTATAGGTATTGGGCCATCCATTAATCACGTGATGTATTTTTTTGGCATTTTTTGACCCCCCCTCCCCGTTGGTGATACGTGGTGAGGTTTAAGACTATCCCTCCCCCCTCCCCCTATATCACGTGTATTTTTTTGTACCTACAAAGACTCTATTTTTTTTATTTATAAAAAAATACTGGTATAAGTATCATCTAATTTTATTATAGAAAATTAATTACTACTACAATAACGTTCAGAGGTAGACAGAAAGGTTGCAGTTTGTTTTTGACTGACATATATTTAATTCGATTTTGTATGCGTTTGACTAAAAATAAATACATGTAACGCCGTTTATCGGGTGAGTATCGCGCGCTGGCCGAAAAATTAAGTACACGTGATATATTACTTTACCCCCCCCCCCCCCTTTGACATTTCGTGATTTTTTATGGACCCCTCCTCCCCCCTTTCGAGCCTCACATGATTAATGGACAGCCCCTATAAAACAAAAACTAGTGAGTAGACCGTTATAAGTATATATCCAATATAGTACTTTTATATTGTAGTGCTGACGAAAAATCCAAAAAAGTGTTAATTTAAATAAATTATAACAAAAACCAAAAATTTTTATATATATTTTAAGCAGCTGGTTTTTTTTTTAAGAATTTTACAGTGTCACTTATTACAGGATCCTCTTTTTATGTGTTCTCACTGTTATTAGCTTATTCCCCGGAATCTTGATCAAGTTTTCCCTGGTAATGATCTCATGCTAATCCCGGTCATAAAAACTTTAAACTTTCGGTGTGCCAAATTTCCGCAATTGGTTATATTTTTTGCCTGAAAGAGGAACAAACACACATATATGTGAACAAACTGTTGCATTTATACATGTATAAGATAAATCAGTCGTTAGTCTATTTTCCAAGTTTCAAGATTAATGTTTACCTAGATTTACATTAAATATGCTGAAATGCGTATCTTTAATCTTAAAATTTGTCAAGTAAAATATTATTAAATGAGAGGTCAGTTCCGAATGGTGAAAGAATGCAATAGATATCAAAAATTTTTTTTTTGTTTATATTCCACTACTTCTAACTCTATATAATTATGTCTGTCAATCCTAATTAATTAAGCTCAAGCACGTCTTTTCCGAATTTTAGCAACTGTTGTACACACCAGTAATTGGCATGCATACTGGGTCTATATTTAATATTAATTGTTAATTTGTAAATGTTTTGTATGTAATGCTATTGATGTGTCTATAAATAAAATAAAATAAAATGTGACGGACAGAAAATACGCGTACAGCTTTGTAACCGATGAAACTGATCTAAATAAAGTCAAAATTATTTTATTTAGAGTTTTGCAGTCTAGCAAATCACGAAACGTAAAAAAATATTGGTGGATTTAATTGAAATTCACTAAGCCTATGTAACGTTACATAGGAACGAACTATGAGAATTTCGACCACCGCAGTCAAAATCGAAACAAAGGTTTTTTTTACTGTTAAACGTAACTCTGTTTCACTGTGATTTAGCAAGCTTAGTATACAATGTAAGTATTGTAACATACGGTTAGTTAGCGATGATTTTCTTTGATGTTCGAGTGAAGCGCTTGTTAAGGAAGTTGGCTACAAATTCTTCACACACGTACTGGCCATAGCTTTATACTGACCTATTTATAAGATATACCAAAAACAAAGACAAATCTGAAAAGCTTTCCTTTATTACCCTTGTAGCTACTGATAACATTTAGTGTTATAAATACATAAAGTAAAATTGTATACACTGACATTCTTTATTTTTTCAAACTTCCAAAATTTTTCATGGTAATTTTTCTACTTTGGGAAAATTGTATTGAAAATACCTGTGAAAGAAATATACAAAATAATAACAGATTTTTAAATCAGTAACTAAATTTATCAAGATATAAACCTTGATAAATTTGAGTTGCTCAGGATTCAAGCCCTCTGTTTGGTCAGTATTGCCATAATTTGTTAATGTTAAACTTACACCTACGAAAAGAATTAAGCCCACAACTAATTGTAATGTAGGTGTAAGTTGCAAAGGCCTCGCTCTAAAAGTTAATATAAAATTAAGCTAATTGGGCCTTACCTTCGCGTTCAATGTTACGTCGGATCGTGCAACATTCACATTGCGGTAGGCCTTACCCGCTCTGACAGTCACCCACTTTCAATCGTGCGAACTGGTTCCGACAAAGACAGTTTTACGGCTGCATAAAACCAGAACAAAACAACAAAGTTATTAAAACTCCGAAACAGTTTTAAAAGCCACAAAGCTTAATATCAATTTGCTTCGAGAATTAAAATAATAAACTGCTTTTGTTCGTATTTCACACGTGATTTGTCATCATTTACTCGTAAGTTATAACTACTATAGTACTAGTCTTGTCCATTTCCAATAACAATAGAATATCACGTAAACTCAATACAATACTCTCAAAATATCAATGGATTCACGTCATACGACATAAACGTCACACAAAACGTATATTAGACAAGATAGCCGGCGCAAGAGTTTCGGTTTTCGTCGGATGTCTTCGGCTCCAAGAGCAGCGTGTCTTTCGTCTCACTCGCACTCGTTGCCAGCAAGATTTTAGATCAGGATCACTGAACCGAAAAGAAACATTAACGTCTGTCCTTTTCATCCGGTGGTCGGGCAGCGGCAAGTAGGGAAACCGGTTTCATATTGTATCTTTTTAGTTCGTAGTAACCAGCTCACACATAATAATAAATTACTGCAACGGCCCACTCGCACGAAGCTAAGGGTACAGCGGTGGAAGGAAACTGTTACCGAACGGAAATGGACACGGCCGGGACTACTATTAAAATAGGTTTAGGGAGACATTTATATAAGGTTAAATATGTACCATGCGAATACGACACAGTTATCGGTGCGTACATAAGCAATATCCGATGCTAATACCCTTAGTAGTTCATTGTTCCCTTAAAACAGTTATTAGTTACTTTTATAAAAACACATTACAAGTTATGGCTCAAAATAAACACGTAAAAGTGCAGTATACATTGCAATGTATATTCGTAAACTTTCATTGTTTTTTGGAAAACATAAAAAACTTCTACTAGTGGCACACTTCTGTAGGACTCTCAATTTATTGTATAATTCTATTCTGAGTGAGTACGTATACCGCTAGCTATTAATCGGTAATTGGCTAAAGTAATTGGAAAGCTACAGCTACAGTAAGAACTACATTAATACATTGATTTTAGATTATCACTACATAGTATAAAACAAAGTCGCGGTTTTTTTTTAGATAGAGTGATTCAAGAGTATGTTTTTTTATATAATACATGCATAATATAGAGGGGGAATACTGATAATTTTAGATTTTTGACTTTTAGGTGGAATGAAATTGGCCTGGTCAGTTAGTAAGATATAAATTCATTCCCAATTCGAACTGTAGAAACATAGTAGAGTAAGTTCCAGGCTTTTAAATGTAAGTAAAATCTCGTTACCTACCAGTAGTAAACGATCGTTTTCTATCATTAAACAATTGTTTATTTAATAAGGTCGAAATAAAAAGATCTGTTTTGTATTCATTTGTAAACATAACGTACAATAGACGTATTAAATATGTAAACTTAGTGTTTACGTTCATGCTAACCGTAAAAAAAAACAAGTAAGTTACAATGTTTTCAAAGAACTCGCAGTCCTAAATACATAACAAGGAAATTAGTCTACATTTTTCTCGAGTCTCATACAAAAATCCCAGAACTTTACGTCCCTAGACACACGTTACGTTACAGACTTCATCCGGAGTTTATGGCGGTAGAAATACAACCTTGCAGCTTTAGTATAAGACTGTTATGTCAGTAAAATGTGTAAATCTGTTATAAGGTTTCGCGGTAGGAGTGTAAGAGAAGAGGTTTAACGAGAACTGTGGTTGTTTGTTTTCCCACGCCTCTCGAGTCTCGATTACAGTCGAAAGTGCGACAAACTGACCGTGGGCGATTGTTTACATATATTTAGGCCAATACATAAACAACCCAATTACATCTTGAGTGGCTTTCGCTCACTGTGAAAGCTTTAAGGAATAAAACGCAACGGTGTTTTCGAAAAGCTCGGTTATTTTCGAACGAGTTTTTATGGTAATGGCATAATTCAGTATCTGCACGATGTTTACTGGTATTAAAATAAATATTATAAGTTAGCATGTACTACCTTTTAATAAAAAACTTTTTAACAAAAAATATCTACCGACTTCCATGTCACAAAAAAGTAAAAAATAATTTAAATATATTTTGGTCTAGAACATACTCAGTACTTAGTACATAGTCCTGAAGTCGGTGCTCGACATATTTCGCTGGACGACGGTAACTACGTCCTATATGAGCACCGACTTCAGAACTATGTACTAAGTACTGAGTATGTTCTAGACCAAAATATATTTAAATTATTTTTTACTTTTTTGTGACATGGAAGTCGGTAGATATTTTTTGTTAAAAAGTTTTTATTTTACACTTTTTAGTGACTATATTTTTATGTTTGTATTTAAATAAAGCCTCTAAGTTTGCTTTGTGCATCTACATATTCACAAAAATTAAACATAAAACACTTTTACAATTCATACAAACAGGGCGCCCCCTCTGGAAGTACCCCTCCATCATCAGGGTTGAGGAGTTGAAGGTCAAATTTTTCATCTTATATTGTTGCTTAGTAATCTTATAACATATACGTTAGTACCAGGTGGCTAACTTCTATGGCTCAGGCTTGCAGTACCCTGCATCATCAGGGTTTAGGAGTTGAAGGTCAAAATTTTAATTTTGTGCCTCTGTTTGGTATTATTTTTACATACCCGTAAGCACCAAATTGCCAACTCCTATGGTTTAGAATTGAAGTACCCCTTCATCATCAGGGTCGAGGAGTTGAAGGTCAAAATTTTAATTTTGTGCCTCTGCTTAGTATTATTTTTACATAACCGTAAGCACCAAATTGCCAACTCCTATGGTTTAGGATTGAAGTACCCCTTCATCATCAGGGTTGAGGAGTTGAAGGTCAAATTTTTGATTTTATATTTTTGCTTAGTATTTTCTTTACATAACCGTAAGCACCAAATTGCCAACTCCTATGGTTTAGGATTGAAGTACCCCTCCATCATCAGGGTTGAGGAGTTGAAGGTCAAATTTTTCATCTTATGTTTTTGCTCAGTAATCTTATAACATATACGTAAGCACCAAATGGCTTATTCCTATGGTTTTGGCTTTAAGTACCTCTGCATCATCAGGGTTGAGGAGTTGAAGGTCAAATTTTTGTCCCATGAATTTGCTTAACAATTTCATTATATATTCGCAAACATCAAACAACCAACTTTTATAGTTCAGGCTAGCAGTACCCCTGCATCATCAGGATTGAAGAGTTGAAGGTCAAATTTTTCATAGTAAATACCTACATAGTAATTTTATTCTATATTTTACTCAATTGGACTTCTCCAGCTAAGGTTCGGCCGACTATCACTAATTTTATTATTTTGCTCCAAAAAGTTGAAGATCCTATGATTAGAACCTTATCAAACTCTTATCAGACTACCCCTGGAGTACATCCTTTCTAATAAAAAAAGAATCATCAAAATCGGTTGGCGGGATATTGAGTTATTCATACATTTATCGCGTACATTGAAAATGCAAATTTAAGACTTATGCGTTTTTCTTATGGATGCCCTAGTCAAAAAAATACTAAAAAAAAATGGGACCCTATGACACGCACTACCTTTCAAATAAAAAAAAAATCATCTAAATCGGTTCACCCAGTCCGGAGAAATGAGGTAACAAATATAAAAAAAAAAAAAAAAAAATACAGACGAATTGATAACCTCCTCCTTTTTGGAAGTCGGTTAAAAATGATTTAAAATTTTGCCGCTTGTATAAAATAATCCATTGTTTAACAAGTTGAAAAAGAAAGTATTACACGCTTTCTACACTAGGATTTTCTCCTGTGTCGTGGGTAACATGGATACACACAAGACGAATACACGAACACTCAGACCCAGAACATAAATCTAAACTCATCATTCAGATACCTCTCTGGTCGGGAATCGAACCCGGTACCCATTGCGCGTCAGACCGGTATGGTAACTGCTCCGCCACGTGGGTCGTCAAAATAGGTATGTATTTACGAAGCAACGTTGTAGGTCTGATATTTAATCAAGTGTAGAACAAAATGGTACTATGAAAATTAACGGTAATTGTACTATAACAATGATTTGTACTATAACAACATTAGCAATGAAATCTCAGACTAACATTTTTATTTTGTGAAATTACTGCAGTTGACGTAAACAAGGATTTTTAAGCTTAATATCTGCACTTTTTTCAACCCAGTGGAAACCGTTAACGCTCTTCGTTTGCATTAAGACATTAAATAACAACTCTGCTATTTTTACGTTGTTTTGCGCATATACTTAAAATTAACGAAGTCGGCAATAGTACAGAAAATAAAAGCGAAAGGGCAAAACTAATATTGGAAAAAAAAGTGTTCGAATTTATTGCGATTAAAATTCACAAAAAAATGGCCAAAAAAACTCAAACTTTTAGGTTTATTGGAGGTTCATACGAACTCATTGAACTTATGATGACACGAGCATAACTAACTTTCAATGACGAAATGAGATTATGTCTGCATCGTGACTGCGTTGAAACCGGTTGGAGCACTTTTTAGTGTAGAGCTTTGGTCCCGATAAATATATACAGTAACCTTATGAATAATTCTAATACACACTCAAGTTTTCATGCAGCAATAAAAGGCGCGGCAGGTAAAGTATACACAATTTAAATACATAAATAATTTTAATATTTAGAAAAATAAATTCATAAGTATAATTTATTTACAACCGTTTTATATAAAGGAATTACCATCTGTTATTAAAAGATATCCAATTTGTAAGAGACCGCAATATAAAATTAAGTTTTAAGAGGGCTGTTAATCTGCAGGTTAATTTTATTTATTTACTAGCTGTACCCGCGGCTACGCCCGCGAGCAAATCAATGTATCGCAAAGTTTTTCCCGCGCATATCTCCACTCAGTGGGAATTCTACGATAAAAGTAGTCTACATGTTGTTCCATAACATTTTCTATAGTAAAAAAACCCGTAAAAATCAGTTTAGCCGGCCAAGGATTACCCGGACAAACACAGACTGAAAAAACGAATTTTAAGTGTGTATTTGTGGGTAGGTGTATATTGTTATGTAAAATGTTATGAAAATAATACGAATCAGAATATCGTAAACCCCTTTTTTGAACCAATTTACAGTCTTAGTGGTCACATTAACAATATCGGAATACATCTTTTCAAACAACGCCTCCACATTTAAACCAAAGCGCATCGATTATAAAGATGGATTTTAACTTTTTTGAATTGAAAAATACTATTTTAAGTAATTTGGTTAAATTTCTGAGTAAGATTACATATAGGTGAACCTACTTTTAACATTATTAATTTGTTTACACCATTAATGTACCTGTTTTTGACAATAAATTATTACTGATACTGATTACTGATACTGATTAATTTGACAACCTTGACGACCCGCGTTGCGGAGCAGCTACCACACCCGGTTCGATTCCCGGCCAGACAGGAATCTGAATAGATTCATGTTCTGGGTCTGGGTGTTTCTATATACGTCTTGTGTGTCCATGGTACCCACGACACAGGAAACAGTCCTAATGTGGGGCCTATTGTAGAAATTGAAATTGTTGAAATTTTCTATTTTATTGAGTGTAGAAAGCGTATTTTTATTAAAAAAAAAAGTTTGTGTGGAGGAGTACCGGGAGGCGGGTTGAAGGAATCCAAAAATTTTGTTGGATAATGTCTTCGATCTCGATGGCTGTATCTACAGAATCTTCATCCCAAATAGTCAAATAACAATCCCGCATTGAATTTCTAGTATTCCTTTGATTTGAAATATTAAAAATGTTAGAGAAATCGTTGCTACAAATCTTGAGTGGACGCTCAAAGGCGAATAGGCAGGCATTATGACCGCTTTTTAAAAGTGTGGCCGCAACGCTGGACGACGCCACGGCAATAGCTATTTTTCTATTAGATCTTATATTTTTCGCTAATAGTAAATTTATTAAAAACGTTTTACCCGTGCCTCCTAGTGCATCTAACTAAAACTAAAAATCTAAATACAGTATCAATGATACGTAAACTAATTTTGGTTCTACTAACATTTAAGCGGCGCTCAGGTATGTTTATAGTTTATCTTTATTAAGCCTTGTTTGTGGTTCATTACAGTAAAATTTGAATTTGTCGGCAAGGTAAATCCAAATTATTTTGTACTTTTACCTGACAGAGGTTAAACCTCTATTAGGTTCATATAAACTTTGTGACACATTGATTCCCAGGCGGACGAAAGCTTTGTATTTCCGATACTAAATAATATTTAAAAATGAGCTGGTTATTAAAAAAATAATACTAAAATTTGTATTTATGAAAACTACAGATTATAATAATATTAATAATAGTAATAGTAATAATGTACATAAGACAACTGGATTCGAACCCCAGACCTCGCGTTTCTAATCCGCCCGACTTGGCACCACACGGCTATCACGATTTTAATAACAGATGCGAAATTCACATACTTATGAGTTAAGAACATCATCTATTTTGGCTTATTTTGACACACTTTGTTATTCTAAAATTAATTTAAAATATGTTGTTATTTAAATGCATGTTTTCTATAACATTATTTATAATGAACATATTATAAATATAAAAAGAACAATAATGTTGACCTTGCTCGTTTGTTATTAGAGCCAAGTGTTCATCAACCATGCTTCAATATTCATAAATGCAATTATTTATCACAAAAGTTGCAAAAGCTTCTTTATAATAATAATTCATGATATAATTGTTATATCTTATTTAGATACTGATCGACTTATTAATGTTAGTATTTTGCTTAAAAGACTATCAATTGTATTTTCTCCTTAATATTTATTTTCGCAAAAAATGTACGGGTGTGGTCAATAACATAACTTTATTTATGCAATAATAGTTAGGAAACTATTTATGTAACATGAACATGGAGCGACAAATGGAGTCGATAATTTTATTTTGAAACAATGTTAAAACATTTTATCGCCTTTGAATTATTGGATTCGAATAACTATTTTACTTTAATAGTACGACGCGCTATCTGTTATCAATTGGGAATCCCTGTACTCTAAGAGCGATTTTACATTAGGTCGCAAGCTGCGCGGCCGCAGCGCGTCAACGGATGCTTTTTTATTATTGAAATATTTCATAAATTCATAAATTAAATTAAAATCAATTTAAATTACATCTATTTATAAGATAATTGATAGTTACAAATTTATACGTATTATTTTTTAATTAATTTAGAATGACATCCGGGCGGCCATTATGGCTACTGTCATGTCACACTACTGTCATGTCACACATATTTACATTTGAATTTAACAAAATACGCGACAATCCGAATTTTACGGATATATGTTGTCGACTCGAAATCAATGTTTTTTTATGTTTTATTATTTAGATAAGGTTTCAAGTAAGTCTATCGTACTCCTTGACGGACTTGTCAATATGGGACTTTGTCAAAAACGAACTTCCAAACAAACATTTATGCTCGATTTTAACGCTTTCAACCCATTTTTTTCGATAAAAAGTAGCCTATGTCCTTTCTCGAGGTCAACACTATCTGTGTGCCCAATTTCATAAAGATCGGTTCAGTTGTTTAGGCGTGAATAAGTAGCAGACAGACAGACAGAGTTACTTTCACATTTATAATATTAGTAGGGATTTATTTATTTATTTTGATCACCTACATAGTTTACACCAAATAAAATATAAAAATAACACAATTATACTATACGGAAAAGCTAAGTGTAACTACATTTATAGGCGAAGACTGCTTGCAAAAAGGAGCGAGTAACAAGTAAGTCAAATGATAATAACAATAGTAATAAAAAAAAGAAAAGAAACAGTTTTTCTGGAATAATGAATAATTTAATAATAATAATTTTGAAAATGATCTTAATTGACACGATTTTGCTTCGTTCTAAACGAAGCAAAATCGTTTAAATTAAGAAGAAAGCCGCTTTCTACACTCATAGCCCCACACTAGGATTTTCTCCTGTGTCGTGAGTGCCATGGACATACACAAAGACAAATACTCAAACACCCAGACCCAAAACAAGAATCTGAAGTCATCATTTAGATACCTAGTCTGGCCGGGAATCGAACCCGGGACCCACTGCGTGTCAGACCGGTGTCATAACCGAACTGCCACGCGGGTCGTGAAAAATGAAAAGTATTTAAATGTAAATACGAGTATATGGGACTGCAAATACATGAAAACCGTATATATACGAATGTAACCGCGAATGGTATCGTATATATGTATATGGTGTTATACCAGCTGTGCCGCGCGGTTACGTTCAAAAACATTTAAAAACGCATTTAAAAACAATATCTATATAATACGTGAAGCAAAAACTTGGAATCCGTTTTTAATTAAGATACTTGTCGCAGACGGAGGAGTTTGAAATTACGCACGGGTATAGTTGATGTAGAGCAGGATTACGAAAGGCTAAACACATACATAATTAACGAAATAAAACATTCAATATCTTACTATGAAACCACATAACGTCAAAAATGCCACATATCTTTGTCAAAATACTACCGCTACTACTTTTAAATGCAGCTTAGTTAATTAAACCTCTTTTATCTTTAAACTAACTTAATGTTTATAATACTTAACTTAATATGTATAATTTAAACTAACTTAAATGTTAATACAATTTAATTGAATTTGAGAAATATTTGCTACTTTAGACAATATCAAGTTTAGTTTTTGAGTTGAATTAACAACTAGCTGACCCGGCGAACTTCTTTAAGCTTAAAAGTCAAAATCTAAAAATAAATGTTCCTTCACTCTATTGTGCATGTATTATATAAAAAAACTTTTTTCTTGGATCACTCTATCTATTAAAAAAACTGCATTAAAATCCGTAGCATAGTTTTAAAGATTTAAGCGTATACATAGGGACCGACAGCGCGAAGCGAAGTAATTTGGCAAACTTCTTCATGTCGCTTCTTATGGTCCGTACCTAAAACGTAAAAACTGAAACCTATCACTAAGATCGCTGTCCATCTGTCCGTCTGTTTGTCTGACAACATGCTTTATCTCACGAAAGATGATAGGTAGACAGTTGAAATATTCACAGACAATATATTTATATTGCCGCTATAACAACAAACACTAACACACTAAGTGGTTGCCGGCACACTTTTACATGAGGCGACCATCATAGTCCTCGGGAGTAGCAACGCATCTGTGTTTGACTTCAGATAGAACTCATGCTCTGTATGAAGTTGGTTACAGATATCCATGAGCGGCAGTGACCATTTACCATCAGGTGGACTGCATGCTCGTTTGCTACTTCAGTCAAATAAAAAAAAAACTAAAAACAGTTTAAAATAAATAGTTAGGAGGCTCCTATATAACAGACGTGACGTTTTTGCAGTTTTTTTTTTATGGATAGAAAGCCAGACTCCCATTCAGCCGCTTTTTATTGAATTGAAGTAGTAAACGAGCATACAGTTCACATGATAGTACCTAACTGGTCACTGCTATCCTTCTATCTACATTTGATAGACTTTAGAATACAACATGCGTTGCTTGTTGTACTCCCGAAGGGTAAAATAGTTACTTTTGTGTGACGCGAAAAAAAAACAAAAGTAAGCTCACAAATACAAACTACATGGAAATACTACCAAACTTGCATAATTAAATTAAACTTAAACTCAGAAGTTTTTTGATGCTATTTCTCATATGCAAACAAACAGACAGACAATAATTCTTAAAAAAATAATACTTATTCTCAGCTATGATACATGTACATATATGCAGAAAATATTGGTCTTATTTCTTTGACAAAGTTAACGTTACAAAGTTTATCGTGGATATACAATGTGACAGGGCAGATATAGCCTAATGATTGAAACTTGCCCCCTCAATCGGAAGGTTCAAAGCCAGGCACTCATTTTTCTAAATTGTGTGCGTATTAGAAATTAATTATCACTTTTCGACGAAGGAAAACATCCTGAGGAAACCTACACACCAGAGAGTTAATTAAAAAAAAAACTCTCATTCTGAGAGAAGACCCGTGCCCAGCTGTAGGACAAAAATGGGTTGTCACCACATACAATGTGGTAAAATATGTCTCATGGAACTTTTTTGCATGTGTTAATTTGCATGTGTAGGTTAGAACATTACGTGGTTGTGGTTTTAGGCGTGATAATATGCGGTTCATTCGTTGGGTCTAATTGGGATTAACCACTGAATTTGAGTTAGAATGTACCTGCCAATGCAACATTGGAAGATTCGCAACGAAAAAATTATAGACGATCATAAAACTCAATAATACCAAAAAAGATATAGTTTTTTCATTCCAACAATAATATATACTTACCTGTTAATCGAATCTACATACTCGAAATAATACTAAGCTGAGCATTCAAGGCATATCATGTTGTCATGTTGTTTTATTTAAAAAGAAAATGTCTTTACCTAAAAAGAAATAAAGGTTTTCTATTTTCAATTCGTGCTAGTAGAATATTATAATGAAACTAAACATGGACTTAAATAATTGAACAGGTCTAGCTAATGTTTTAAAAAAATATAAGGTAAGCGATATTATAATAAAATTTTTAGTATTCGCTTTTAGGTAACAAATGCCTACTAATTATATCTAATTGATATCTTGTCTACATTAATGATAACAAAACTTACCTTCAAAAGTCGTCAAGAACTCAATGGTTTTGTCTTATGTAAATAAACATTAACTTTTGCTCCACAGTTTCGTACGTTGGCTATTTAAATTACCCGTAAAAATAGTCACAACTTCCACTCAAACTTTGTTCAATTAAAGCCTGTCGAAGTTTTAACTGACAAGTTTACGTAGACGTAAAGTTCTAAATATAGTCCCCGCTGTAAACACTTGCACGTGAAGTCGACTCTATTCACGTAAGGCTGCTGCTTCGTGAAGGCACGCGTTCAACGCGTGGGCGCTCGCTCGGCACTGGGCGGGCGGCGATGCTACGAAACCGCCCGCCCTTGCGCAAAGTTCACGGCGAGTCTAAGTGACTTTCTGTTTCGTGTAACTCAACGAAAGTCTACTTCGGTTTAAAAGAACAATGGCCTGCCATCCTACTTTTTCAATTTGAGTAAACTTACTGCTGTTGTTTATTTAGCTACGGTTCAGCTCATTCAAAGTGCAAAGGAAATTTAATTTGAAACTTTTAATTGATCCGCGATGAATGAGCTAAGATATCTGTTAATGCAAGGTATTTTTTTTCTACTATCTATTTTTAAATCTTGAAGACTGGATAGATGAATATTATGAAAATGTAAATCTTTTATTATTTAAAAAGTTGATAGAAATTTTTTTCGTACTCGAGACTAAAGTAACAAGATTCGCACTGCTACTATTAGATTACGTTAAGTATATACCATACTTTAACTCTTTTAATTTTATAAAGCTAAGCAAAGAAAGCCTAATAGTTGAAACCGAGGGTTAGCAGTCTGAATCTCAGACATGCACCACAATGTGTTCAAAATGACGTGCATATTAGAAATTATTAATCACAACTCTTGATGAGAGTTCTTCAAAAAAATCACAAAGGTGTGGAATATCTATCAATTCGGACTTGCTCGCCATGGACAATGACCTAAATCTTTCTAATTCTAAAAGAAGACCCCTGCCCGACAGTGGGACAATAATGTATTGGCGACGAATTTAAAGTAGAATTTGAACATTATTGTTTACATTCCAAATACCTCTCATCCGTAAATTTTAAACAATGTATTAACAACATAATACATCTAACTCCATTAACTAAATATATATTACATACATAAACATTGTTTGTATAGTAGTTAGTTGATATAGTAGTGCAAATATATCAAACTGACTATAAGCCCTAGATAAACCAAACAATACAATATTTACGGCTTACCAAGCTCACGCCAAGACCTTCACTCATCTTCGTTCGTGATGCAAGTGCGATGAACTGTAAACAACACTTCGTTCCCGTTTCCCCGAGCGTGTGGCAACAAATTGTACTTACGTATAATGTAATTATTATTTTTGCTACCAAATATTTACATTATCGTACTTCGGACCATTTATATCGCACAGTTTTATTGCGTCTAGAAAAGCGAGATTTTCTTCGCGTTAAATGAGTCACGGCCAAAGTATTTAAAAGCAAATGTAAGTAAGAGCAAAATGGCGATTTATCGAAGCAATACAACAAGAAATTCTCGTACTATTCTTGGTTTTGAGAACATGGACGTTCTATCTATTTCTGTCCTGCACGCGCTCAGTAAATACAAATGACATTACCCTCATACATATTTGTAGTTGTAGAAGAAATTTACGACGGTAATAAACCAGTTCTGCAGTAACGAAGGTCACTGTTAGGTAACCTACAACACGTGTATGTAACAAGCGTGGTTACGGTAAGTTACGATAAGTTACGGTAAGCTTGCCGGGAATTTTCTTCTAATAGGAACACGCGTCTTGGGCATTTTCTATCTAAACAAGGAACCTTATTATAAATCTCATCACGCAAGTTGTTAGTAATAGTTCGTCGGGTCGAGTAATGTAAACACGGACGGTACTACCCGATAGGCTTGTAACGATCAGACGACTGATGCTATCGATAGAATCGCTACGATACATTGTAACTGTAACTTACCTTTTACAAAACAAGTAGTGACTATCTACGCTCATACATATCTACTGGTGAGAAATGATGAGTTCTACCAATAACGTAAACGCTTATCGCCGATATAAATAATAAGCATTTTTTTACTTCTGACACCTTAGGGGTGTTCCTCCATGTTATCTTTTAGAGCTACGAAAAAAAAACATGTTTCCTAAAATTAGTTAATGAAACCATAACAAATAAAATACATACATAGAATACTGTAAAACATCACGTTTTGTTTATGTAGGGTTACAGGACTAATAATTTCGTAGCTTAGGCCTAGAACGTCCCTGTAGACGATGAACGTCGGGATCAGAATAGAGCTACGGCATCCCCTGCCTGTCGTAAGAGAAGACTAAAAGGGGCTTTCGGGGTTGCAGGCGGCTAGAGTGGGAGCTCGAACCGTTCAGTCAGGCGATCCCGGGATGAACGGCGGTATATGTGGTCGCATACCGTCGTAAAGACAAGACGGAGCGATGGGTCCAGCTGCGCATCTGGGAGGAGCCCGATGGGGCAACGCGCTCAGAGGATTCCGGTTGCGCTTGGACCGAGTTTCCGGAGTCCTCTTTTTAGCGCCGAGGACGGCCACCACTCGTCGTCGTCGACGTCGCTCCCACGACAAAAAAGCTTAAGCCTATAAAGAATTGACATAATAATGATATCAACCTATCGATTTAATATCGATATTCCAACCTATCCCACATCCCTACACATCCGGGGCAGCGCTGTAACTTGTAAAGATATTCCAGTTATTTGGGGATCGACATAGTCCGCTTTCGATTGGAATTCGGCTACAATGTTTTACAAACGTTAACTGCGGACAGGGTGGTATGCAAAGCTGACACAGAGACCTTAATCAGGGTACAGCTATCTGAATTGGAAAACGTTTGCCCCAAATTTTGGTTCAGTCAAACAATGTTTTGTTGTCGGTGATTGTTTAGAAAATGGATTAAGTTCACCGTACCGTTACGCAAATTATTAGAGATGGACCGAGTATGAGTTATATTAAGTGACCAAGTATCGAGCTTCGTTGTACCGGTATTCAGCTGAGTGGCGTGATTAATGTTTAACACAACGTTAAGAACGTATGGGTTTTTAACAAGAAATTGTAATATGAATAAAAATAAAAATTCTTATAGCATTTAAATAATATGTATATGTGAGTATTTCGTTGTATTCTCAACTACAATCGAGTAATACTTAGTATAAATTATTTTTAAATTGTCTAATATACGTCGGTATTGACGAATCGACTAGAAATCGGATATTCGGCACATCTCTAAAGGTGTCTCTATTATTATTTCAATTAAATTTTACTTATTTGTATCTTTGTCACTACGATACTTATAAAATTTAAGTTAACAAGCATGTAGTCAGTCTGATGGTAGATGAACAGTGAATCTTGGAATAATTTATTTGAAATCTTTGATTAATAAAAAGACCTACTTGAAGTATCCCAGATGCATTGCTTAGAAATAACTTGAAATACCTACTGTAGGACAACTTCCTTTACTATGTCCTCTAAATAAGCCGAGAACAGCGCTCTCGGTTGCTACTTCAAGGCAAAAAAAAAAATATTTATCGGAACGCTTCGTAGTTTGATCCGGAACTTCAACCCTAGTTCTGGATCAAACTACGAAGCGTTCCAATAAATAAATGTAAGTAATACCACTCGTCCGTTCCGTCGTTCCGGAATCAGAATAGGGCTACGGTATCCCCTGCCTGTCGTATGAGGCAACTAAAAGGGGCTTCTGGTTGCGAGTGGCTAGAGTGGGAGCTCAAGCCCGGGAAGGAAGGCGGTATGTGTGGTGGCATACCGTCGTAAAGACCAGATGGAGCGGCCCAGCCGCTCACCTGGAAAGAGACCGATAGGGCAACGCGCTCAGAAGACTCCAGTTGCGTTCCTTTGGAGATCCTGGAGTCCTCTTTGTGGCGTTGAGGACGGCTACCGGGTTTTAGTGCGGTATAAAATCCACATAACCCTGCGTCGCTCCCACAGTGTCGGGTAAAAAAAAGAAGTAAGACCACTGTATTATCTTTATGTAAACTGTAATATGATAGTTAAGTCGAGGTCTGTAAATCCCCTTTATTAATAGGAATAAATCCAAAAACTACATATGATACATTTATGCACTTTTCGAAGTGTCTATCTGTTTCGGCTATATTTTTAGCCCGTAAACAGTAAAATATTTTTGAAGTCATCGCTAAAACTCCCATAAAAATACAATGTTGAGGACGCAGTGGTACGAGGCGACGCAGCACGTCACCATTTTCTATTTTCGTTTATTTGCTATAACACGTAACAATTTCAGCTTTATGAGGGCAAGGGACGGATTTCTGTCAATAATAAGGCGATTTACGATCGAATCCTTTATGTATAAGTAGAATTCACCGAGGAAATGCGAATCTGCTGCTGTTTTCTCGGCACGGAACCCTTAGAAGATTACTTTCGAGTGCTGAAATGCTTTTCACTGTTTATTTTGTTACGTTACTTAACTTAATATTTCTTTGTGGTGAACTCCTGAAGTACTCAAGTCTGCTTTCTTTTTGTTTGCTTTTTATAGTATATGTTGATATACTGGCAAATACATCCTCATGTTACCTCAAAAGATCAAAGTTTTATTCATAATTTACGTAATAAGTAAATATTGAATCAATAAGTAAACAAGCAACATTATTAACGATTGATTGCTTTCAATTTCAGTTGATTGCATTTACCACTACAAAAACATATATATTTTTAGTGGTCTATTAAATGATTTGATTCCCATAATATTATGATAAAAAATTCATCCCTTCTCTTTTTCTCTGCTTGTAGGTCGAATATTTAAAAAATACACAGCCTGTATCACTCTGACCGAATCAATTAAAATGATATGCCATATTACATATAATTTACCAGATGGTAGAACTAGTGTAGTTCGACCGGAGAGGTATCACCGCCACACCTATTTCTAGCGTGAGGCATTTCTTGCGTTTCGATGGAAGGGTGTGGTTGCCGGCACACTTTTTATACGAGGCGACCATCCTAGTCCTCGGGAGTAGCAACGCGTCTGTGATTGACTTCAAATAGAACCCATGTTCTATTTGAAGTTGCTTACAGGTGTCCATGGACATCAGTGACCACTTATCATCAAGTGGACTGCATGCTCGTTTGCTACTTCAATGAGATAAAAAAAATGTTTACGACTTATGGCGTGTCAAAGAAATGAACATACATAAATACAAACATTCGCTTGAAATATATTACTCCTTCTGAAGTAGTCAGATGAAAAATATTATAAATGTAACAAACTACTTAAAATAGCGGTATGAGGCATGATTCCCAAAACGCTGGCGGCGTTCCCTCGCTACACGGGAAGGCTTAATCTTTGTGCAAAGTATTCGCCTGCTCTTTATTGGTCCTCTCTTCAGAACATTGTTTGCTATCAGGCTTGATAAAAGTGACGATATGGAAAGTTATATGAATGAGATTAGAGAAAATTAACAAAAGTTGGCCAAAATAGGTCTACACTAAAGGATGACTTTGTAGCAGTTATGATAGTAAGCGGCTAACTCGCATATTACAATAATAATAATAATAATTAATGTCTGACTACAACCATCTCATAATGGCCATGGAAAATTTGAAAGGTAAACTATCCAATGAGACAGTTAAAGAAAAGCTATGCAGACGACTATACGTAGACGACTGAAAGTAGATGAAGGTAGGATATCGTTGGTTAATCTTAATAATCGTAGTATTGGGTTATTAAGGTAAGGTTCCATATATTTAATCCAACAATAGCATTTTTCAATGGTTACAAGTTACAAGTATCCAACCCAAAATAGTAATTTATCTTGCATCTTGTAATAAATAAATCTAACCAGTAGGTAATTTTATTTCTCAAAAACCCTTAATAGAGCGACAAAAGATTTAGAGTTGGTGCACATAGACTTGAGTGGGATTGGACCACTTTGACCAATACCACTCTAGTCTCAATTGGCCCTTTACATTTTTATGTAGAGCTATTTTGTATAAGACTACTTTTCATTCTTTGAAGAGAAAAATGAAGTTAACGTAACATATATATTTTTTAATTAATTGAAACATGTTCAGAATATTTTTTTTAAATATGACAAATCTAACTATCCAAATTAGCTGACATGTAGACAAAAGCAAAAATTTGAAAATGATAACTGAAGTCACCTTGCACCTTGCAGTCACTGAAGATTGCACTATTACTGTTTCGTATTTCTTATTAATGTCAGCAGTATAGCGCTGATGGCTTTAAGACATCTTAAAATCGACATGTGTCCATAAGGGCATTGATCTTTTAATTCCGTCTGAAGGTGCATTGAACACCGGCAAACACACTAGTATAACATGAACTTGTGAACGCCTAATTCGAACCCTAATTGGCGCTATTTCTAATACTCGTATGTTCTTACTCTTACTAAAATCAAGTCTTAAGTCTAGGATCCCTCAAGACACACGTTTGTTTTCTTCTGAAGTCTAGGATTTGTTATTTTACAAGCTATGTTACTTTATATTTTGTATTTCATAATACTATTAAATCTTATTGGGTAGTAACAAGCGGTTTGATTTAAGATTTACAGCTGTCAATATCGGCTTGTTCAGTTGGTATGTTGACGGCTGAAAATTTACGATTTCTCCCCTGACAATCACGCATTCTACATTTGATTTGTTGCAAGTTTAAATACCACAGCACCTAACGATTATTTTAATAAATGTCAGTCCGTATTTTAAATCTGACGTGTAATTATAGTAATTCAACATTGTTTTAACTGTTCATATAATATTAAGCTAATGGCAACTGCTTCTGCTTTGAAAATAATCATTATCTTAAATCATAATGTAAACTTAATTAAACTGATTAAGAATTGATAAAAAATGTATTTGTATAAAATGTTAGTTTATATATTATGCTAAGTTATTCCAATGATATCTGATAAGTTTGCTTTATATGTAAGTTGTGCTTCCGTTAAGTGATGTCTTCACTCTCGAATAATACTGAAAATTGTTTCCATCCATCCATCCATCCATCAGCCTTTTGATGTCCACTGCTGAACATAGGCCTCCCCTAAATGGCGCCACTCCAACCGGTCCTGTGCCCTCTGAATCTAACGGTTTCCCGCTGTCTTCTTCAGGTCATCGGTCCATTGGGTGGGGGGGCGACCTGTACTCCTTTTGGCTAAACGTGGTTGCCACTCGAGGACCTTTCTTCCCCATCGGTTATCGGTCCTACGAGCGATGTGGCCGGCCCACTGCCACTTCAGCCTGCTAATTTTGAGAGCTATGTCTGTAAGCTTCGTTCGTCTACGGATTTCATCGTTGCGAATCATGTCTCGTAGCGAAATTCCGAGCATAACCCTCTCCATAGCACGCTGAGCGACCCTGAGCCTCCGAATGAGGCCTACAGTGAAGGACCACGTTTCGGCGCCGTAGGTCATCACTGGCAACACACATTGCTCGAATAATTTCGACTTCAGGCACTGAGGAATTTTGGACGAGAAGATACTACGTAATTTCCCGAACGCAGCCCAGCCGAGTTGGATTCTACGAGTGACCTCCCTCTCAAAGTTGGACTTACCCATCCGGATCGTTTGTCCCAGGTAAATGTACTCGTCGACAACTTCGAGAGGAGTGCCGTCAACAACTACCGGTACGGGTGTGACATGGACATTAGACATGATTTTCGTCTTGTCCATGTTCATCTTAAGACCCACCCGTTGTGAGGCACTGTTGAGGTCGCCTAGCATTGTGCTGAGGTCCGTCAGCGAATCTGCCAAGATGACTATATCATCGGCAAATCGAAGGTGCGTGACGTGTTCGCCATTGATGTTAATGCCAAGACCTTTCCACTCCATCAGCTTGAACAAATCTTCCAACGCAGCGGTGAACAGTTTCGGCGATATAACATCGCCTTGTTTGACTCCCCGCTGCAGTTGGATTGGATTTGTGCTTCTGTCGTGTACTCGGACTGACATGGTGGCGGCTGTGTATACACACTTCAGCACCTCGATGTACCTATAGTCGATCTGGCATCGCTGAAGGGACTCCAGCACCGCCCAGTGCTCGATAGAATCGAAGGCTTTCTCATAGTCCACATAAGCAACACATAACGGCAGATTATACTCCTCGGTCTTCTGTATAATCTGCCGCAGCGTGTGAATGTGGTCCATGGTGCTGTAGCCTTTTCGGAAACCGGCTTGTTCGGGAGGCTGGAAGAGCTGGTGTTAGTGAGGACTCTCGAAAACAGCTTATACACGTGGCTCAGAAGCGCAATGGGCCTGTAGTTCTTCAAAAGAGTTTTGTCGCCCTTTTTGAAGAACAGCACCACTACGATTCTGCTCCACGCTTCCGGGGGTTTATTAATTGTTTATTTATATGTAAACTAGCTGTCCCGACAAACGTTGTTTTGCCATACAAAAAATAAAAAAAAATGTTAAGGGTGGACAACCCTTAAGGGGTATGGAAAATAGATGTTGGCCGATTCTCAGACCTACTGAATAAGCATATAAAATTTGGTAAAAATCGGTCAAGCCGTTTCGGAGGAGTATGGCAACAAAAACTGTGACACGAGAATTTTATATATTAGATTATGTGTGAAGTCTCGTCAGGTTGCCTGTAAACAAATAAATAAATAAATGATGGTTCGGTAGTTTCAGGGTTGAATTGCTAAAGTACGATTACGTCTAGAATTTTCATCACGTTTAGGACGTTCATACTTAATTCTACCAGCAACGCTTATCTAACCTTACGTAGAATTCTAGGTCTTGATTGATGGTAGCAATGACCGTTAAAGTCAGTATGTATGTCTGTGTAAAAGAATTAATGTTACTATCTAATGTTAGAGTTTGACCTAGCCTCAAGGCTTCAAAGGTCTTTTGAATGGCCTAGGTATACATATTTAAGCAGACCCGCCATTATACAATTACAACACCCTTTGACATTGAACAGAAAGGGTCTGCTGGTGAATTTTCACATTTCTAGTATGTATGATAGACGCAAGGTGATTGTACTAACAGCCCGCATATTTTAACGAGTAATTTGTTATTTCCACGAAATATCTTGGTATGTACTTACCGATTAAAGTAATGCGCTAGTCTGCGGGTAGAATTCGTTTTCCATACATACTGTATTTGTATATCCTCCATTAATTTAAAGAAAAAGTGTTAAAACATATTGAAAGTCTTTGAAAGAAGTTAGGCATTTTACTCGAGTAAAGAAAATAAAATTATACTTATTTCTACTTTATTAATTCGTTACCATTCCCTCCTAAATTGTGTTTGGATACTTGAATGAAGTATTAATTCTGTTAAATTATTGAACCCTTGTTGAATTGTATTTGCTTACCCCGTAACATGTCATTAAACTATCAACTCGGTAAACAACTTGTCATAATAGAAAGAAAAAGCGTTAGTACTGCCTTTTGTCAATATAACACAAAAACTAGGGTGTTATACGTAAAACTAGGGTGTTATACGTTTATCTTTGTGGCATATCTCAGAGATAAATAGACTTTAATGTGGTTGTTTTACTTAATTTTAAGATACCCCTAACATAACTACTACATAGTCATAAGAGCAGTGATAGCCTAATGGTTGAAACTTGCCCTCTCGATCGGGAGGTCCGAGATTCAAACCTAGGCACGCACCATTGATTTTTCTTAAATTATGTGCTTATTAGAAATTAATTATCACTGCTTTTAGGTGAAGGAAAACATCGTGAGGAAACCTACACACCCGAGAGTTCTTTAAAAAAAAAAGTTCTTGGATGTGTGTGAAGTCCATCAATTGGCAGTTGGCCACCGCGGTGGACTATGGCCTAAACTCTCTCATTTTGAGAGAAGACCCGTGCCCAGCAATGGGACAATAGTGGGTTGACAAGAGAGAGTCATAAATATGCTCAAAATATGGGGTAGTTTAAGTATGTTTATATAATACGTTAATGTTCCTAATAGCCCATGAACAATATGAATGAATAGACAATATATTAAAATGTTTTTTATAGGTTATATTCTTACTTACGAAGATTTTCATATTATGTTACGTGTATTTACATTTTTGAAGCTAAAACTTTAAAAGCCGCTTTGAGGTATTTTCGGTAGAGGGAAAACTTATAGATTCGCGATGTTTGCATCATTAACATACTAATGTTTTTTGACTATACTCACAACTACTGATAAGTAAAGTACCTTATATCTTACCAATGTTAAAAGGAGTAAGTTTGTGGGATAGATTCATGGATTGATGGACCTGTGGTTGTGGTTGTGGTAGCGGTGAAGTTGCTGCCTATGATGGCGGTAGTCTTATTAGTAGTAATAGGGCTGCAGTGGGGACCGGTGCGTACCCGTGCGTGCGTTAGAGATCCCGGGGTCCCCCGCAAGCGCTGAGGAAGGCCACCGAGGAGGTTTTATTGGGTACAAATCCCATATAACCCGTAGTCTCTCCCAAGGCTTCGGTGTACCTTTTGAAGGTTTCCTTCCCGTCACAAAAAAGGCTGTAAGTGGAGGTAGTCGTCTCCGTGTCTGTCAGTCTGTGTAACTGACAGTTTATGATCCACAAATAGGTTAATTTTAATATTATTTAAAACACTAAACCTTGGATAAACCTTATATTTTCTTGGTGTTACACAATATAATAATACTTCATTTTAATTTATTATGATCGTGGTTCACTCGTGATTGACTTAGGTATTACATATATCAGACAGAAATGCGTGACCTGCTTTCAAAGTACTAGTATTTGCTAGGCAACCTATTAAAGCCTTGATTGAATTATCATGTTTATCGCCAACTACAAAGAAAGATTGTTGTGCTTAATTAATGAATGCGGTTTACAGAAAATTACAGAAAAAGAGAGAAAGTATCTGACCATGCATGGTTAAAGTTCTGTGAACGGCATGAAAATGTATTTATTAGGAACATTTACAGCTTATTAATGGTAACATAAATAATAAATATTAACTACTAGCTGAAACCCGCAGTTTCGCCCGTGTTAAATAAATCGATGTATCGATTGTCCCGTGGGAATATGATATTTTTCCACTGTAAAAGTATGCCTATATGTTAATCCAGAGCGTCAGCTAACTCCCTATCAAATTTTATGAAAATCGCTTCAGTCGTTAAGACGTGAAGAAGTAACAAACATACACACTCACAAACTTTCGCCTTTATAATATTAGTAAGAAGTATGATGGTAACAAAATAAAAGCCGATTGCATTATATGTATATGCGCCATAATAAGTTCGGATTTCAAAAAAACTTAAAAGATCGGTATTTACATAGTCGTCACTAAAGAGGTGCCTATTTTGGCAATTTTATGATTTAAAATAAAAAGCGCAAACCTTTTCAATCAAGAAGGTCATACTGAAACTTTATAATTTATAATATAGAATTAAAAAATAATAATAACACATGCATGTTACTTACACGCATGCGGCATGTGTGTATTTGTCATTCTCTTCCGAAAATCTCATGAAAATTAATTTAGTCTTCCGTTGTGGTAATAAACTTATGAGGTCAAAAATTGTTAAAATTTCATCGACATTGTTAAAAGAATATGTAAATAATATTTAACAATAAATAGATTTGATCAAGATGCAATTGATCGCTTCAATGTCTATTTGCCGTTAAAGTTGTGCCTTACTCTTTACATGGAATTTGAGATACACGTTAGTAGAAACAGGATCCAGCGACCGCGAAGAGTCCACCGGATGCCGACGCATTGCAGGAAAAACTCATAATTGATTCTATGTACCCGTAAAGGCACTCTCAAGATCTGGTTTATGGCCACCGTTGTCGTTAGAGATGCCTTCTGCTTTTCTGTATAACATTTGCTTCACACATACGTAAATAATGAATCCGTAATGTCGTCCTTAATTACACTAATATGTGATTAATATGATACAAATCATCCATTTAGGGACTTGTATTATTAATTATAGGCGGGTGTTTACTTGCTCTAGATAATAGATACCTGCACGAAATTAATTACTTTGAAACAGAGGAGCGGATCGAATTTTAATGTGATAGATAGCAGGCTGGAAGTGTTTCGTGTTATCTATACCGTCGCGGACTAAATTATTCAACTCACGTCAGATTGAACAGTACGTACCTACGTAACCTACCCCGGTGCGCCCGCTCTTACTCCAATGAATGTCAAATCACTCTACCTTGTTCAATAACCATTGTCTATTACTGAGCGTTTGCTATTCATGCGGCGGCTAGGCGTTCCTAGATAGGCGATACCCATTTCGCAGGCCGTATTACTACAGCGTCGGTTTAGCCACAAAGGGCAAGGAGACATGCAAATTGCGTCTCTATTATCCGTCGTCGCGCACCGGGATTTACATAGGAATGGAGGAGCCTGTCGCGGCAGTTAGAGGCTTCCGTGGCGGGTCGCAGGAGCACGCCCGTCCCCACACCACATGATTACAGGACGAATCTAAAACGTTTATTCATAACTCGAACTCAATCTGCATAAACGGTCTGTCCCAGTCTAAAAATGTTCGAAAATACCGAGCGAAATCGGCGTTGTTGATTTAATACTCGGTAAAACGCTTTCAGAGGTTTTATTTATTTACTTCGATTTTTACCAATAAAGCGAAATAATAAACTTGGAACTACAACTTTCATCGCACGTAACAAAGTTTGGTATGAGCCTCTATTAAGGAACTTTGAATGCAAAGTATTTCCAAAAATAAGGATTTTGAGGCTCGTTTCGTATGCTTAACGGTGATCTTGCATATCGGTAGGGTAATTTTACGGAGTGTTAAAGAATGTATAAAATGTTACATCATGGATCTGAAGCATATTTGAGCGTTGCTTTAACTGAATGCGAGTCGGTGTCGGCTGTCGGAGTGTGGGTTGCGCAATGATTGACGTATTGCACCCAATGCTCTCGCCGTTTACTGCCCAACCTTGGCCCGAGACGGCAACGGTGTAAATAATAAACTTCTCTGTATCCACGCTGATTTGCGGGTCTGTTTAATAAGCTCTGTGCGTTTTTTTGTTAATTTTAATTAACTACATGTATCAATGGTAGTAATATTTACGTATCGAAATCCTTTCTACTTAGTCCTTAGGGGTTGCGACGTATTTGTGGTACCTTAGTTAGACTCTAAACTTTTGTAAGGATGATTACAGGTATCCAATTGTTTATTGGCAGCAGTGAACATTTACTATCAGATGGGTATAATGCTCATTTGCTACTTTGCTTTTAAGTATAAAATAAACAAACGAGCATTTAGTCCACTTGATGATAAGTGGCATTTGACATTTATTTAGTCAACAACAGATGAGTTGCTACTCCTTAGATGTAAGTTGAAATGCCTTATACGTATAGGTATCACTTACGGTAGGGCCGTACTTATCAAACCAAACAATACGTTCTTAACATCATCATTTTAATACAAAATTGTAACAAAAACACTTTTAGTTAACTATAGCTCGTCAGGCATCTCTAAGTTGGACATAAGAGTTACTGGTAATGTTTTCCTTGTGTTGCTGCAATTAAATTATTTAATAAAAGTTTACAAGATTTGTATTTCAGTATTAAAATTTAATTTAGTCAAATATCTACATATAAAAGATATTTCTACGTCGGTATGACTGCGCTTTCTTCGTTTACCGTCCAATCTTGCTCCGACACGGCCAACGGTGTAAATAATAAAATTTTCCGTACCTACGCGCTGATTTGCTATGATTATGGAATACCGTTTTCGTATTTTTATAAAGCATTAAATTTTACTTAAAGAAAGGGTGAAACTTATTATGTATTTTTTCGTAACTAGACACAGTTTAAAATAAATTGATCACAAATGCTTGCAAATTTAATTTAAAAAAAAACCGCTTTCTACACTCATAGCCCCACAGTAGGATTTTCTCCTGTGTCGTGGGTGCCATGGACACACACAAAGACGAATACAAAAACACCCAGACCCAGAACAAGAATCTAAACTCATCATTCAGATACGTGTCTGGCCGGGAATCGAACCCGGGACCCACTGCGTGTCAGACCGGTATAGTAACCGTCGCACCACGCGGGTCGTTAAAAAGAAAACAACACTATAATTAATTAAAATTAAATATTCCGTCGATAAACTCTTTTAACAGGCTGTATAATTATCATGTCCACCAATGTCCACCAATTCGCACTTGGCCAGCGCGGTGGACTATGGCCTAAACTCTCTCATACTGAGAGAAGACCCGTGCCCAGCAGTGGGACAATAATGGGTTGACGACGATAATTATCATATTGTCATATTACTTAGCAGTATAACTAACCAGTTTAACAGTTTTGAACGTACTTAAACTATTGTAGTGTTTACCGCTCCTAACTTCTACATTGCCCCTACATCGCCTCACCTTACTTTCCCTTGTAAGTTGATACTGAATCACCTATAAGTTAGCGTGCGATAAGACTGGCAATTGTCTCATTGTCCGACGGCTCTACAAATAGCACAGCGGTAATCAACTGTTAGATCTTAAATACATAACAGTTATGTTTTAAGAATAACATACCGTTTAACGCTTGCCTTCTCAGAAGTGGATCAATATTGGTTCATAAGAAACATGAATTTATGTATTATGTTATAATGAAAATATTTTTATACAGTTCTCGTAGCTTTAGATAACATAGCTCCGTGTTATAATATAATGTTCTGTTAGTCCTGTTAGATCAAGTTAAGAAATTTGGACTGGTTACCAGAAAAAAGTTCTCTATATCGCAAAGATTCGTGTTATATAAACATTTGTTGCTTTGCGCTGTCTGTCCCTATTAGCTTAGATCTTTAAAACTACGCTACGGATTTTAATGCCGTTTTTTAATAGATGGAGTGATTCAAGAGGAAGGCTTTTATTTATAATACATGTATAATATAGTAGAAAATACTGATCATTTTTATTTTTTGATTTTTGGGCGGATCGAAGTTCGCAGGGCCGCCGGGTCAACTAATAGTGCAAAGAATAGAAACATCTGTTTGTTTGTCCATCGCATGTTTTCGTTATAACAAACTTTGCTTGTAGGTACTACTGTGTTGTATTTTTATTAATTTTATGAATTAAAATTTAACTTATAATTAAATATACCTAGCCTTATTTCAACATACAGAGAACTACTTTTATTTGCAAATAGCAAAAACTGGAGCAGTTATCCATATCCAATAGTTAATTACTGTTATTTATGTATTACATTAATGTCAGTATAAAATACTGGGTCATGTATTTGTCGGTGTCGACAGGCTGACCTTTTATGTCAACGGTTTTTTACCTACAATATACAAAATTACATAATATGTAGAACACCGAATAAGCTCGCCATTTTTTCATGAAATTTTGTTCCAAAATGAGTAGGCGGTGCAAGCTAGTGTAAAATAGACCATACAATTAAAGCTCTCGTTGAAGGATGCCCTTCCATCCAAATTAACTATCCACAAGTTATAGTGATTCTGCATAATTTTATGCTATTTCCGAACGCGTAAACGTGCGATACGCTCTACTATCGGTATTTCTGGAAACTTTGATATGGGACTCTTAAAAAGTCTAAAAAGATCCTTTTTCAAAACCGACGATGCATTGGCGATTCTTCTGATGTCGCAAATATTCATAGATAGGACGATGTCTACTTTTTATCAGGTAATATTTTTTGTCCAATTGAAGGAGCGAACAAGCATGCTATTCACCTGATATTAATTGGTCACTGCCACTCATGGAAGTCATATAGAACAGGAGTTCTATCTGAAGTCACTTACAAGTGCGTTGCTACTCCCGAGAATCAACATGGTCGCCTCATGTGAGCCGACCACCGAACTACATCCTTCCACTGAAACTTTACGCTGAGCATTATGTCTATGTTTGTTCCGTCAACGTAAAAGGATATCACTAGTATTACCATTAATTAAGTAAATTAATAATAACGTTGAATTAATATGATATAATTAATTGTGTGCTGGTGATGCCGTGAGGTAATTGTTATTGATCTGCCACTGTTCATTTATTTCTAAAACCTTTCATGTGTAGATAATAAATTTTGCTAAATAAAGATAGTCGGACAGCAGGTAGCAACTACCACTGACAGTCAAGCTGACTCAATAATTAAAGCAGACCTGAATTGAAGGATAAATATTTATGCCTAGTTTATCATGCCGCTAACGGTAGTTGAGAACTATGGCAATCGAGCGGGTTTAACTTAAGAGTTGATAAGACAAACTTCGTAGCCTTAAGCTTCAATGGTGTTCAAAGTATAAACCATTTTTCAGCTTTTTATGTCAGCGCAATAGAGGGTAATTAATGGTTATGTTGTCTTTACATAAACATTTTTTATACATTTTTACCCATACATAAAATACCCTCGCATATAAAAAATTAACAATAATTTAATGTAAATACATTAATTTCAATTTGTTGTTTAAAGTTGCTTTAAAATAAAGGTCGACTAAGGAATCTGTATTACTCAGTCCGACAAGAGACTTTCATTAATAATTCTTATATAATCATATGTATTATCATGTAAGTTATAATGTATCTTTTATGACAATGAAGATCTAAACTAAAACTAACTTTAAACCTAAAACCCAAACCTATATTGTCGGTATAGTAATTCAGTTAAATAATAATTTGGAACTCATCAAGTACTAGAGTCCACTCTAATAGTTTTGAAGATGAAATACGTTATTTTAAGAGCTTTTATTTTTATTAGTATCAAATAATCACCCTTCATTAAAGTAACCACCTTATTTGTAATTTAAGTATCCACCTGTATTTGGTAATTTAAGTTTCCACTTTAATTGAAGTCTCATTGATGTTAAATTATAACTGCAGATTAAAGAATTAATTCGCCATATTGAAATAGGGCCTGAGTCTTTCCCGACTCAAAACAGGGCTTAATACGTTCTTTATACTACATAGAACAAAGGAAATCTCTGCTCTAATATAAAGCAACTGCTTTGTTATAAAGCAGAAATTTATATGACAATGTAGGAACGATATATTGCAATATGGCCATGAATATTCTTGCCACCTTGTTATGTCATCCTGTATACCACTACATATTAACTAAACTCACTAAACCTACTATCTTACCAAATATCTACTTAGATTTTTTTTTAAATCTATACTAATGTTATCAATAGTGTAAATGCTAAAGTTTGTGAGGATTTATGTTTATCACACAATTTATGACCTATATTAAGTGTTCATTACCATAATTGACATAACCTAAGCGGGCAAAACCGCAGGAATAACTTAGATTGTTCTAATTATAAATATTGAAACGTTAAGTAAACAAAAAACACATTTTCATTTGTTATTTTAAGATTATGCTGACATATTGAAAGAAAACTATTATAACAACCTTCCTCCGATTGTTTTAAAAGCAGGCATTTTATTTCTGCGTATAACTGGAACGTACAGACGGATATACACTTCAGAGAAAACGTAGGCGGGAAGCTGATATCATTCATCTGGTCATATATCTAGATTAATAATATTTTTCCTTCAGATCTAATGTTTTCTTTGAAAGATTTTTATGTTCCTTATCTTTTTAAATATATACAGTTATTATGGCTTATTTAAAATTCTGAGGGTAAACAATCAGATATTCTAATAATTTTAATACCAATCTCAATAGAATATTAAGGTTAATCACTACATAGTATAAAACAAAGTCGCTTCCCGCTGTCTGTCCCTATGTATGTTTAGATCTTTAAAACTACTCTCCGGATCTTAGTGCAGTTTTTTAATAGATAAAGTGATTCAAGAGGAAGTTTTGTATGTATAATATAGGGGAGAAACACTGATAATTTTAGATTTATGACTTCTAGGCGGTCATATAGACAGGTATGCGGTAGACAAATAGTCATAGATAAATTTATATAATACGTATTTTTAAAGAATGGTTCGATTGGACAGGTACCACCATCACACCTATCAAAAGCAAAAGAGTGTGGATACCAGTTCCATTTGACAACTATTATCAACTCAAATAAGATTATAGGCCTACCTGAACACGATAGCCAAGGAGTAACGTTGCTGACCTTGAATTACAAATTGAAGGTCAAATTTGGGAGGCCTCAGATAAAGGAGGTCTTCAAATTCTCCAGATCATTGCTATTTTATGGCAGACATGACATTTGACAATGGTACCTTATACGTCAATCCATGAAAAATTCCACCACCTTCAGACTTCATCAATCCGTATAGTACTTCCAGAGATAGGCGCGTAAAACAAACTTCGGGTTTATATTTAGCATAGCTTAAAACAAAGGCTATAATAAGTAGTTATTTACCCGCTTGATCGATTGTTATCTTGAGATCTTTACTGCGAAATAATGCGCCACAGATTAAGGTGAATGGTTGCATTCATTAAAGACCTTCGGTTTGGAGCAGGAAATCACAGCGGGCAGATAATGCGCGATCGGACGTGAAGTAAATCGTTGATCGTAGGGCGCTCCATTACAATTTCACGCTTATTTCAAGTACTTCATGGGAATATTTATTTTCAAAAGGCACTTAGTCATACGTCTTGGTGCATTATCTATCAATACCATCAATAAAGTAAAAATAACAAATTTAAAGGAATAAAATACTTACAGATTTTATAATGCTATTTATACTCAGCGCGCGTTGCTTCTCTCACCACAAAAAAAAACAGAAAAATTGGTAGGCGCATGCACATTTTTGCTATAAATCAATACATGATCGAATGAATAGTTTACGATTCTATAAAGGAGGATTGTATTCATACAGACAAACATTTACTTTTATATACTAGCATGGAGATTCTTGAAAAAGTCTAATAATATTATATTTCTATGACACACAGATATACAAAAATATACAGGCAACTAACAGTTTAATCATTAAATTGTACTCACAGATAACCTCGATTATCGTACAAACTTACAAACTTACGTTCCTTTTATGATACCCACACTTGTAATAGGTAGGTTGTTACAAATTAATTAAACTCGAATCCACGATCATGCTTCTGCTATTTGAGTTGGTTTTGGTGTGCAAATTTAATAGGGATCAGAATTGATCAGATGTTTGTTTGATTATAACTCGTTATAACTACGTTAATATTACAAGTATAATTTATTTTTTGGTTTTCTGAGTCTATAATCTTCTGACCATACTCATAAATTGTGTAATAGTGTTGAATTGTCAAAAAACTTACATTACTTAGCTATGTCTTCCTTATAATTAAAAAATGGTGAGAAATGCTATCATTTGAGACAAAGCAAAATATATTCGTTATTAAACATTTAATGAATAAAACCTTGATGTACCGTCGTAAAAACTCTTTTACGAGTCCTCTCAATTGACTTTAATTACAGTTGAACAAATCTATGCTTAGTTTAGCAAAGTAATCTCAACTTTTTCATTTTCTTAAATCATAAGAACTTGAGCCTTATTAAGTAGGCTAAGTTTATACATAAATAGTATTTCGAACTATGATGAATAATTATTAAGAGCGACTAACATAAAATATTCTTAAAGATAAAAGGCACGTTTCAGATACGTTTTACCCCAGACTATTCAATGAATTTGTCAATAATGTGGCTCATCTATTAACTCACATGTTAAGAGTAATGAATGAACAACATTTGATAATGTCTTTCGCAAAGCTTTTAAAGGACACCACCACCATCCCAATTTCTTTGTAAAAATAGTACATATTAAGCGCTGTTGTTGTGGTTTGAATGTGGGAGATATATTGTTATCCGAGGCGACCGAACTTAGTCGGCAACAGGGGCAACGCATCCATGGGCGGCAGTGACCACTTACAACCTAAAGACTACGCTTTTCCCTTTGTCATTTCTGTATTATCAAAAATAGTATTTGTATAAAAAAACCCTGACCGTGACAGATTTACACTATTTATTAATCTCGCAATCACTTTTATTAATTGCCAAATAACATTAAAATCAAAACTAGCGACTAACTGTCTAAAAACAAATACTTTTATCGAGGGTATTAATCGACTCTAATATACAATTTGTAAGAAACAACGTTATTCTCGCCATTTTAAAGAATATCCACGACAGTGCAACGTATTTCTTAATAACATTTATTTAGCTCCTAAAATATACCGTGGTCACATTTTTGCTCGAGCGTCGTATTTCATGCTGGCTTGCAAGGAAGGCTATTTGTCTGAAGCAAAGCTCCAGGGTGGCTGTTGACCTGTGACTCGCTCCTTTCAAAAATAGCCTTTGCTGTAGGAACTGCGATAATCCCGGTGGGCTAAGAGGGCATACTTAAAATTCCACATTAAAAGCAAACATTATGTTGATTTCAGTATAAAATTTTAAAATATGCAATTAATAACTGACAGCTGCAGAAGTATTACCGTTAGTTGCTATAAAAGTTTTAAAACTCATTTAATTATATGTCAAAGTGATTAGGTGATCCATACGTTTCAACTGAACGACGATTTTATTATTATTTCATTAAGTTTAATTTTATTTTATTTTACAAGTAATGTTTGTTGCTCGATTTCCGATTCCTTAAGTATAGAGTCGCGATGCTACATGAACTCCTATTAATACTGCGTATTTAGGGGTCCAAATGGAATCAAAGAAAGGGTACTACCGAAATTATTCAGTCACCACCCGCAATGATATCTTATCTGCAGCTTTTGATCGCTTTCAACTGACACTTCTATTTATAACTTGCTATTTTTACACTGAAAAAGTGCTGATACACAAAAGCAATAAAGCTTTTATGTGGCCGAATAAAATCCTGCAGCATTCGAGCGGCACGAATTGAAAGAGTGATTTGATGTTTCCTTTGTATGTGTTTTTATGCAAAGATTTTTGACATTCGACATTTTAATTTTTATTCATGTACGTCCAACGCGCTTCCGTTTGTGGCTGGCGACCCCCGACCTGAAAAAACCTTTATCTACGCGTAAATAAATCCAAGTTACTTCTTCTACCTCCTGATGTAAGGCACATCACACAAATACGTCACGGCGTTTTCAATACTGGCCCAATAAATCTGTTAACGAATTTGAAAAACGTTTTAATTATAACCAGTTTACTGGATAACAGTAATTATAGAAACACGATTGGTAGAAAAGATTTTTCAGGTGGTAGAGTCAGTGTAGTTGACCGGGGAGGTGCCACCGCCACATTTCTAGCGTAAAAAGGTTCTTGCATTTCGCTGGCAGGGTGCGGTTGCCGGCTCACTTTTATATGTGGTGGCCATGTTAATGCTCGGTAGAAGCAAGTTATTTTTGATTGACTTCAGGTAGAAACCCTGTTCTTTATAAAGCGCGTACAGATGTCGGTGGGCGGTAGTGTTCTCTTACTGCGTTTGTTACTTCAATCGGATCAAAAAAATATTTTACATAGATACTTTCGACGACGAACAATTTAATATACAAGCACACAAAAGAATTGAACTTATTACACTATCGTTAATAACGAAAATGGGACATCAAAAAAATGGCAGATGACAAGTTTCTATCCTCTCGCTATCTACTAACAGATTTCGATTTATATTAACAAAATGCTTGAAATGAGCTTCCTAACTATTGAAATAACTTGAAAGTAAACTGTCGGTCAAGATTTCACGCACGAAGATGGCATATTGGTTTTGGAAGAGCCGGTTCAGCGGTCACGCGCGAGCGTCGTGCCGTCCTCTGTTCGTGACGAATTCACGATAAAGGATTACCTTCTCTTTTATTTAGGGATGCAAGTCATGAAGGCGTGCAGTGCAGTCTCTATAATGTGCAGCGTAAGGTAGAAAATCTATATGAGCGATCGCCGTCATCAAAAGAAGGACTATACTTAAGTCATTGAGCTTCATATGGTACTGTGACATAACTGGAAGATGTACTAATATACATGCGAAGTACGTTTAAAAATGAATATGATTTTGCAGCTGTGTTATTTCCATTTTACATTTAATAATGTAGTAAAATGCTTAATTTGGTTATTTCTATTTAATAAAAGAAATATGCAGAAGAATTTATAACAGTAAACAATTTTACTAGCAAGGTAAAGATTGAGAGATTGACATTGTTTAACTACGAAGACCAGTAAGGCATACAATAGTTAGTATTTTATTTTATCCAACTGATTACTCTTTATTCTCTAGTTAACATAATATTCTTCTTTCGCGGTTTAGGTTATTATTTTGACCCCATTGTCCTATACTCATAATCCGTAGGTACATAAAAAATGTATTAAGTATAACTATGAGATTGCTAGACGTATACAAACATAACTATAATAAAAAAATACTTGTTACACCGACTTTAACGATTATTACATTAAATACACAGTCCTAACTTACATCATATCAGATTTCTAATAATTTGTATTAAAGTAACCACCATCTTTATTTCTCTTGGGTCTTACGAGGAAGTCTGCAAAACCGGTACAAATTATTATTATCATTCAGCTGATCATATTTGCACAGCTTCCTTCATTACATAATCAGTGGTATATGACATAAGATATAGAGAAATTATTGCCGGCACTAATCGACATGGTCCCGAGAGTTGCGTAAGTCGTGAGAATGTAATACTACAAAACTTTTTAACAAAAAATATCTACCGACTTCCATGTCACAAAAAAGTAAAAAATAATTTAAATATATTTTGGTCTAGAACATACTCAGTACTTAGTATATAGTCCTGAAGTCGGTGCTCATATAGGACGTAGTTACCGTCGTCCAGCGAAATATGTCGAGCACCGACTTCAGGACTATATACTAAGTACTGAGTATGTTCTAGACCAAAATATATTTAAATTATTTTTTACTTTTTTGTGACATGGAAGTCGGTAGATATTTTTTGTTAAAAAGTTTTTATTTTACACTTTTTAGTGACTATATTTTTATGTTTGTATTTAAATAAAGCCTCTAAGTTTGCTTTGTGCATCTACATATTCACAAAAATTAAACATAAAACACTTTTACAATTCATACAAACAGGGCGCCCCCTCTGGAAGTACCCCTCCATCATCAGGGTTGAGGAGTTGAAGGTCAAATTTTTCATCTTATATTGTTGCTTAGTAATCTTATAACATATACGTTAGTACCAGGTGGCTAACTTCTATGGCTCAGGCTTGCAGTACCCTGCATCATCAGGGTTTAGGAGTTGAAGGTCAAAATTTTAATTTTGTGCCTCTGTTTGGTATTATTTTTACATACCCGTAAGCACCAAATTGCCAACTCCTATGGTTTAGAATTGAAGTACCCCTTCATCATCAGGGTCGAGGAGTTGAAGGTCAAAATTTTAATTTTGTGCCTCTGCTTAGTATTATTTTTACATAACCGTAAGCACCAAATTGCCAACTCCTATGGTTTAGGATTGAAGTACCCCTTCATCATCAGGGTTGAGGAGTTGAAGGTCAAATTTTTGATTTTATATTTTTGCTTAGTATTTTCTTTACATAACCGTAAGCACCAAATTGCCAACTTCTATGGTTTAGGATTGAAGTACCCCTCCATCATCAGGGTTGAGGAGTTGAAGGTCAAATTTTTCATCTTATGTTTTTGCTCAGTAATCTTATAACATATACGTAAGCACCAAATGGCTTATTCCTATGGTTTTGGCTTTAAGTACCCCTGCATCATCAGGGTTGAGGAGTTGAAGGTCAAATTTTTGTCCCATGAATTTGCTTAACAATTTCATTATATATTCGCAAACATCAAACGACCAACTTTTATAGTTCAGGCTAGCAGTACCCCTGCATCATCAGGATTGAAGAGTTGAAGGTCAAATTTTTCATAGTAAATACCTACATAGTAATTTTATTCTATATTTTACTCAATTGGACTTCTCCAGCTAAGGTTCGGCCGACTATCACTAATTTTATTATTTTGCTCCAAAAAGTTGAAGATCCTATGATTAGAACCTTATCAAACTCTTATCAGACTACCCCTGGAGTACATCCTTTCTAATAAAAAAAGAATCATCAAAATCGGTTGGCGGGATATTGAGTTATTCATACATTTATCGCGTACATTGAAAATGCAAATTTAAGACTTATGCGTTTTTCTTATGGATGCCCTAGTCAAAAAAATACTAAAAAAAAATGGGACCCTATGACACGCACTACCTTTCAAATAAAAAAAAAATCATCTAAATCGGTTCACCCAGTCCGGAGAAATGAGGTAACAAATATAAAAAAAAAAAAAAAAAAAAAAAAATACAGACGAATTGATAACCTCCTCCTTTTTGGAAGTCGGTTAAAAATAGGTGTTGTAATGTTTGTATATCCAAATATTTATTAGTAGATAACCTTGGTTGTTTCATCAATATATTTATATCTAAAAAACACTGTTAAATTTTGTTTAAAAAGTTGAGTATTTTGCTAAGTGCAAGCAGAATTAGCACGTGTTTCGGTACCATCAAATTTTCAACTATTTCTAATCTTTAGGTTCCTCTAAACTCAAAAATTTTCTTAGCTGGTAAGTAGAGGAATGTATTACGTACTAAAAGCCACGTTATTTTACAATTTACTGTGTTACTAAGTAGTGTACAAAACATTGTAACAAGCTACTCGGACCTTAAAACCGATTATTGTAAGACGAAAACAAAACCTACCTATTTAATATTTTAACACAAATGCGACAACTGACATTAAAATGTCCTTACATTACGATATTAGAGCCCATAAAACGATTAAATACATCTTAAAACAAGTCATAACAAAGTTATAAAAAATAAAAAACCTTGGGAAAAGTAGCTATAACTAAACCTTGAGCTCAAGAACTGAACGAGTAAGGTGAAAAAACAAGCTTGTTATCTTCAATTAGTTTCCGAAGAGCGGGCTGATCAGAATCATAAAAAGGGAGCAATATCGGGAGCGATTGAACGAGAATCCGGTTTGAAAAAAACACGGTTTGCGGTCCAGCGCACCGTAGATAGCAAAAGGGTTCGGTTTCTTATTACCCAGCCGTTATACCTACTGCAATATTGCTATTGTGTAGAGATTATTGGCATACTATTTGTGTATAATAGATGTTTTTCACAGTATATGCTCGTACGTTGTATACTTACGTTTTAATCACTTGTATATGGCGTGTATGAGCAGTGGTGACCTAATGGTTGAAACTTGCCCTCTCGATCGGGAGGTTCGAGGTTCAAACCCAGGCCACTGATTTTTCTAAATTTATGTGCGTATTAGAAATTAATTATCACTGCTTTTCGGTGAAGGAAAACATCGCGAGGAAACCTACACACCCGAGAGTTCTTTAAAAAAAAAGTTCTCGGATGTGGGTGAGGTCTACCAATTCGCACTTGGCCAGCGCGGTGGGCTATGGCCTATATCTCTCATTCTGAGAGAAGACCCGTGCCCAGCAATGGGACAATAATGGGTTGACAACGACGATATGGCATGTATGTAGGTACATACAAGTGACCAATAGGTAAAGTGTAATTAATATTTGTTTCGATATTATTGTAGCTATTGTGGTGGTCCCACCACCAGCCCACACATACATAATTATGTGTGGGCCGGTGGTGGTTCAAATATTTATTAACCGTATATTGGGCATTGATCTCCAGGATCAGAAAAGTTGTAGGCTCTGGTCCAAGATGGACCATTTGCGATTTTTAAACTTTGTACGCGGCTTAGTACTTTAGCGGACTTTTTAAGCATAAAGGTCTTTTTTTTCATTTACTGTAAAAGGAAGTGATAAATTAATTTCAATTTCCCACATAAATCGGAAAATAATAAGAACGGCAAGCCCAACGGTTCGAGCTCGAGGTTCTCTAGTACTAAACCTAAAGTTACTATCACATACACTACGTTATCACTATGGTATATTTGCTGCTAAGGATCTTCTTGTACATATTAATACGTGAAGCAAAAACTTGTGGTGCATTTTTAAGTAATATGCCGCGGACGGATTTGTTATAATAGACCTTTTTTTTTTTTTTTTTTTAAGTGGGTAATCCTCATGGATACCCAGCCACCCGGGGCGGCAGCTGGGTTATGCCGGACTCTTACCGGCTAAACCCCCACTGTGTTTTCTCCTCGCACCGTACGGCGGGAACACGGGTAAGCTTTCGCAGTCATCCGCGAACCCGCCGGTGCCTGGCCGCTCCCGCAGCCCCTCCTCGCGTGGAGCATAAAGCTCCCCTCCAACAGCAAGGCGCGCCAGAAAACACAAAGGTGCGCCTTACCTCCAAGGCCCCATCCGCAGGGCGACGGTCCAACCCTGAGACCGCCACCCAGGGGCCGTGGGCATGGCAAGCCGACACCCGCAAGGCATCCCTACAGGCATCGACCAACCACACCCAGCGGCGGATCCGTTCTTTGGTTCCGCCGCAAACCAGCAAACGGCCGCAGAGGATAGGGAGGACGGCAACGACACACCGCATCTCCTCTTCCTCTGCGGCCCCACCGCCAACGCATCTGACGGTGCGCCCCCGTTCGGTCGCGGGAGATAGGGTGCACGGCAACGACACACCGAGACACCTCTCCTCCCGCGACCCCTCCTGGCTGCAGAGGCCAGAAAACACCGACCTCCACAGCCCCCTCGGATGCGTCCGGAGCGGGCCCTCAGCCAAGCCCGCTCGGAGCGTCCCCTCCCTGGGATCTCTCTTGGCTTCACCGCGGCGCCCCCAGCCACGGTTACTGAGCCCCCTCACCACGACAAGGTGGAGATCCCTGCGAGGGGGAGTTATAATAGACCTAGAGGAGGAGTGCAGAATGTTAATTCAAATAATGCATATAACATACATAAAATCAACTAAAACCACATTGCGCACACATAAATAATAAACGAAATAGAACATTCAATGTCTTACTATGAAAACACATAACGTCAGAAATGTCAGTGTCTTTGTCAAAATACCCACTATTGCTTTTAAATGCTGCTTAGGTAATTAAACCTCTTTTATATTTAACGGGTGCGTTCAAAATTACTTGAAAATTATTATATTTTATTTGAATTTGAGAAATATTCGTACTACTTTGGACAATATGAAGTTTAGTTTTTTAATTTAAATTACAGTCGAATTTCAACCGATGCGACCAGTAACTAGTATAATTTCATATTTAAACGGGTTAACTATTGTTTAATGTATGTACGAGTATTGATCTTTTCATGCATAACGTTAAAAAGTATTCATATCTAGAGTGGGTAACTAGCAGGTATATCCGATGTACATATATGCGATATAATTTATATATCCGATATATTGCAATGTTTCTCAGCATATTTAGTGACAGAGTCTGAGAATTTACAACGAAGTACTGTTATTTAAATTCATTTATAATTTTTACGCCATTAATTTCTCAGTTCACGCGGATTATGACAATTCCACAAAAGGTCTATTTCCGTGACTTTTCGAATAATTGTGAAATTATCTCCATTATACGCTTAACTTCTGAATCATAGCAAACTGTGTAACTAAGTTATGAGTTCGATTATCTTCGCCCACACCATTATCTGAAGTATTGCACAAACACCTGCGATATCACGCGATAGATAATCCCAAAGTAGAACGAGTTAATTTATACTAGTTAAACCCTGTAGCTTCTCCCGCGTTAAAAAATCGAGGTTACCTGGAAATAAGATATTTTCCCACAATAAAAGTAGCTTATATGTTAATCAAAAGTGTCAGCTAACTTCCTACCAAATTTTATGAAAATCGCTGTAGCTATAGACGTGAAGAAATAACAAACATACACACAACAAACTTTCGCCTTCATAATATTGATATGATTTCCAAATGTTTACTTGTTTATCATTCGAAAATTTCCAAGAGAGATTAAGCAACTACGAAAGTAATTAGCAAATAGCATTTCGTCGCCATTGTGAATTTGTGAAAGTATCAAAAGAGAGATCTTTCTCAATGAACCTGAGTCAGTACCGGCGACGGTGTCGCCACGTTTTGTCTTGTGGGAGCTGCTTTAATCATCAAGTAACATGACTCATTGGGACCGGCTATGAGTGTGAAATTGACAAAGATCCTATTGAGTTGGTTTTGATTCGTAAGTACTGATTTTGACATAGTAATGTAGCTTTCCGATGAGTAATTGCTTTAAGATCTATCAAAGACCAATGAGAAAAATGTCTTATAGCTTTATAGTGTTTAGTTAAGAGTCAATATGTATACAAATAGAAATCTAGATTTATTACACGCATGCTTTAATTGAAAAAAATTGTATGTATGAATTATAAAAAATATAATTTCCTTTTTAGTCTGCATTGTTGGCATCCCTGTCCACAACACCATGCAGTTATTGAAGCTACTTGCAAAGTGGTAAGCATTGTCCTTAGTTTGATGTATTCATTAATCGGCGTAATTTGAAAACAATTCCCAATGCAATAAAAATCAATACTTAAAAAAAATCCAAGTCTCGCAAGTCAGTTTTCCTACCGAAAAAAGTTGTGAGATTCATGTATACCAAGTCGATTATTAATTCATTCAGTCCCTGCTTAAATGAACTTCCTGTCTTAAGTTGTGACGTAATGTTCTAAACTAATAAAATCTTATAGTTACCATATCAATATTATAAATCTTTAACATTTTTAATAAAAAGGTTGACTCGGCAATTTTAAACATATGGATATCCCAACCTTACGAAGTGAGAACTTGGTGCCTATTATAGGTATGGGAAACCTGGATTACAGGTCACCAGTTACTACTACCTGTAGTCTGCAAGTTGGTAGAATCAGTTTTTTTTAACAGAGGGTGTGAGGAAGATTTCATTATCACACCATTTTATAGCGTAACGCAGTTCATCTGTTTCGTAGAAATGGATTCGATACCGGTTTCACTCACCACCTTACATTAAAACCACTCACCATCCGATGAATTTCTACAATGTCACTACATAGTAGGTACCTATAGAACAAAGTTGTTTCCCGCTGTCTGTCCATATGTATGCTTAGATCTTTAAAATTACGCTACGGTTTTTAATGCAGTTTTTTTAATAGATAGACTGATTCAAGAGGAAGGTTTTTATATTTTATGTATAGAGAAACTTAATAACCAGATTTTTTTTTTGCTAAAAATAACGTAAAACCTAAAATTAACCTAATAGTAAGTCGTATTTGTAGCTGGATAATGCACAAGAATTGTTCTTTCCAATATCAGATAGGTTTTATTCTTAAGCCGCTCTATTTTAAGTACACTGCAGTGGTTGCTAATTTAAAGAGGGGTTTCAGTATAAATGCGTAAAAAAGAACAAAAAGTGGCAACATTGCTCCCATTACCGCTCCCCCGAGCATTGTTGAGCCGATCAGATTACGTTAACCTTTATTGTCCACTATTCTACTGCGTTTTGTGGACAATTTTGTATAAGTATTGGTATGTGCAGATCCGGATTACAAAGCAATATGGGTATGAAAATATATTTATTAAAAACTTGTAAGTTATCATAAAATACGCTTTCTACACTCATCGCCCCCACACTAGGATTTTCTCTTGTGTCGTGGGTACCATGGACACATACAAGACGAATACACAAACACCCAGACCCAGAACATGAATCTAAACTCATCATTCAGATACCTGTCTAGCCGGGCATCGAACCCGAGACCCATTGCGCGTCAGACCGGTGTGGTAACTGCTCCGCCACGCGGGTCGTCGATTATGTATTTAAGTATGATACTTAAATACACGACATTAAGTGTTCATTTTGTTCTTATTATCACACAGATATAGTACATAGATTTTGTCTTGATCTCTTATTTGCCGTTTTACCATTTATATCTATGATAGAACAATATAGCAACAGAAATCCTATTTAAATAATATTTTCCTACCACTTTTCCTGATGATAAAGTTGGAAAGATTCATATATGCATATTTAACCCTTCACCAAATTATAAATAAAGTCTATTAACGGCCATAAAAGTGATCATCATATAACTTTATATAAAATGGAAGAAAACAAGTGTAAATTGTCATAGACATTTGTTACCAAATAGGATAAATATTCTACCTAAGGTCAGCCACAGACGCGTTGCGAATAATTTTAAACTATTTCGGCGAAACAGTAACACAAGACGCTTTTGAATTCTAAAGTAATTAATAATACCTATTTAATACAAACAAAACTATTCCATTGTCGTGGACATACTTGTAGTTAGAACCTCGTAAAAGTGGTTTAGCAGAATTTCAAAGTTTTGTAAAACAAGAAGCAAATCTATTCTAAGTTTGACCCTGAGACCTAACTCTTGCTCAGAATCTCAAGAGGCACATCTTCGAACTTGGAAAGGACGTCGTGCGGAATGGAGACTAATTAAACTTTAATAAAGTAGTCAGTCTTCTTATTAATATAAATACTTAAAGACTTGTATACGTACACGTTAATATAGACATGAATACTTCTTTAATATCGCTGCTAAAATTACTTTTGGTGAAAACAATAGAAACAAAGTCTCATATTAATTCCTATTAACCTAATTTAGAACAGTGATAGCCTAATGGTTGAAACTTGCCCTCTCGATCGGGAGGTCCGAGGTTCAAACCCAGGCACGCACCAATGACTTATGTGCGTATTAGAAATTAATTATCACTGCTTTTCGGTGAAGGAAAACATCGTAAGGAAACCTACACACCCGAGAGTTCTTAAAAAAAAAAAGTTCTCGGAGGTGTGTGAAGTCCACCAATTCGCACTTGGCCAGCGCGGTGGACTATGGCCTAAACTCTCTCATTCTGGGAGAAGACCCGTGCCCAGCAGTGGGCCAATAATGGGTTGATGCGAACCTAATTATTCTTATTTGTTTTCGTCACATAATAGTTAAATTAATCATTATTTTTTATCATTACTTTCGAGGTTGTTCATGCGCTTGTTATAGAGTGTTTTGTAGTGTTACTTATAACTAGTCACCCGTCACATCGGTCGAAATTCGACCGTAATATAAATGAAAAAACTAAACTTCATATTGTCCAAAGTAGTACCAATATTTCTCAAATTCAAATAAAATGTAATAATTTTCAAGTAATTTTGAACGCACCTGTTAAATATAAAAATAGGTTTAATTAGCTAAACCGCATTTAAAAGCAATACCGGGTATTTTGACAAAAATACTGACATATCTGACGTTATGTGTTTTCATAGTAAGACATTGAATGTTCTATTTCGTTTATTATTTAAGTGTTTGTGACAAATGCACGGCAGTGTGTGTAATTTGTTTTAAGCTGATTTTATGTGTGGTTTATGCATTATAATCCGGTCAAATTAGACCAAAAAATTTGGGTGAAATTACATAAATTCGCAACAAGCTGAATTTTGGTACAATTGTTCAAAACACGATTATAAACAATAGCTGAAAGTTCCCCATTATTCCCGTGTGTGGAAAAAATTTTATTCAAGGTCAAATGTCAAAAAAATGAGTTTTTCGCGATTTTCAGCAAAACGGTAAGTTTTATCAGAAAAATACCTCAGACTAAAATTGTAGATCATTAAATTATCTATAAAAAATATATCAATACTTTTTTTTCTCACGAGACACCGTTTCGGAGATATCGCAGTGTAAAAAGTTGATTTCATAGGAGGGGTAAAACGAGTTTTCAAAATGTTTGAAAAACAAAATTTAGTTGAATGTGCTGAAGTTTTTCAAAACTGTAATTCAACTCAACATGAGATCATCACAAGTGGCATTCGCTTTCTTCTTTCGATGTACGGGGCTCCTAAAAAACTACGTGCTTAGATAAACATCGGTATGCATGTTTCGGCAAAAACACCAAAAGCAAAAAACAGGTACAGTTAGCTTGTCTTCCTCCAACGTCGGCTGCTGCTCATCAACATCTTCTTCGGGTATATTACCAAGTTCAAGTGTGGCTTGGTTGTCAGAAAGACCCAACAGACTGGGGTTGGAAGTTTGTAAATAATGAATTGGAACCAGTTCCAACTTTGCTGCCGGAAAAATTGCTAAACGCAATTTTTTGCAACTGCAAAAAGGGATGCAGCGCTAAATGTGGTTGCAAAAAAGTGGGTCTATTCTGTTCTATGGCGTGTACAAGTTGCCAAGGCAAGTCTAATGTTGAATCACCAACAATTGATGATACATTCGACGTCAACGAGCCGACTTACGATACATCGTTATTGGCTGAATTTACTTGCACCCAAGACGAGGATGAACCAGAAGAAAATGAACAAGGAGAAAATCTAGAAGAAGAAGAACAAGGAGAAAATAGAGAAGAATTCGAAAATTACGACTCCGACTAATAAATGTCTGTACTTTTTTTTATCAACATCGCTTTTTTTCTGGCTAATATCAATTATTTACGATAGTTTCAATTAAACTGGATAATTACTGACTTGTGGAGTAGGCCTCCACGTGTGCATTTTATGACAATTGCAACTGTTACAACTTATTACACTGCGATATCTCCGAAACGGTGTCTCGTGAGAAAAAAAGTATTGATATATTTTTTATAGATAATTTAATGATCTACAATTTTAGTCTGAGGTATTTTTCTGATAAAACTTACCGTTTTGCTGAAAATCGCGAAAAACTCATTTTTTTGACATTTGACCTTGAATATTTTTTTTTCCACCAGGGGAATGATGGGGAACTTTCATCTATTGTTTATAATCGTGTTTTGAACAATTGTACCGAAATTCAGCTTGTTGCGAATTTATGTAGCACCGAATGTCTAATTTGACCGGACTATTATTTGAAAAAAATATAATAATTCTGAACTCCTTCTCTACGTCCACTATAACCGTGCAAAGTTTCATACTAATCCGTCCGCGGCATATTACTTAAAAATGCCCCACAAATTTTTGCTTCACGTATTAATATATAGATAATTTTATGGACTATTCAGCTCAATTTTTCAAGTCAATAAGATTGCTCGATTGCAAAATAACAGACAAGGATAAAAATAAAGTAAACGTTTAAATGTCGTGCATAAATAATATGGTACGAGTAACAAGTAGTTATTTTTAAATAGCAATCTTATTTCATTTATTTGTTTGCCGGTACGGGCTTCACGCCGAACTTCAAGTTTTATGATAACATCGACGTCACTCCAGTGCGTCAACGATATTATCGTAATGGTGTCGGCTAATGAAAAGCACTCAAATGGTCTCCAGCAGCTGCCTATTCTCTTCGTATTGTCGTGAATAATTCGTAATCGCAGGACATCTCCATTACTGGAGTACTATTCTGCAAAACACCGATACGAATTCGAAACATGATATTTCGATCTCAATATTTCAAATTCAATTATCATTGCTGTCATTTTTGGTCATTTTTATCCTACTGCTGACAACGGGTCTCCTCTTAAGTAAGAATAAAGAGTTTTTTCCACTTTTACACGCGTAAATGTCCTTAGAATATGTTCCGTTAGCGTTAATAGTATTATTAAGTAATCATTATTATTTAATAAAATTTACAATCTCGATTCCTCGGGTATAAGTAAAATTACCACACCTTAATTATTGTTTTGAAAATAACAGAACCCAATACACAGTACTAATTACATAGAAATTACGTAACATCAGAATTTCTCACCTTTTAGCTTATCTCAATACGTAGCTAAAAAGTACGTCGCTACGTAGCTAAAAAGTATGTCACAGCAGACCCAGCTTTCGAGATACAACTTACAGAATAGCGCTCCCGGTCTAGAGTAGTCCTAGGATTGTGGCTTATCCCGACAGGTGAGCAGATAACTTAATTAGCATGAAAGTGCACTGCGACTTGTTTATCGGCCGCATAATTAACTGCACCGCTCGAACTTAGCCAGTCGACCGTGGAATTATATTGAGGGCAGTTGTAAATAACGGACGAATAAACGATAAAGAGACATATTAATTCACGTTTATAAAAATATTCTTATCGTAAAGCAGATGGCTGCCCATCACACGGTCTGATCTCGTATTATTATAATTATATTTCTTTCGCAAAATTATTTCTCACAGATAAACATACCTAATACATACATGTGTCAAAAAATCGCCGCCAGAGGTGAAAGATTCTTTATTGCAAAAAATACTATAATACGCAAATATGACTTCTCACCTTACTTATGTTGTTATCCTATTTATCTTATGTATTGTTTGTTGCTCTTTACGCAAAATCTATTGGTCGGATATGGCTGAAATTTTCACGTACACTATGTCATAGAATTTTCATTAGTAGATGTGACCTAAGCTGGTGACGTTGCGCGAATAACCTGGCAATAATTTATATTTTCATGCGTTTACTATTAAGATTACCTATACCACCGACCACGTTCGATGCTCATTTTCTTAAATATCGAATTCTCGTATTCATATTCGTATACTAATTCGTATACCTTTTAAGGGAAAGAGAGTGGGATCGCAAGAAGCGAACATAACGCTTTTCCCTTACGTAACGAGTTTTACCATTCAACTTATACCACATGTAACTAATTATTTCCTTTAATTTATAAAAGACTAATTGAATCCCGCAGCTTCGCCCGCGTTAACAAAAATTGATTTTCCCATGGGAACAAGATATTTACCCACAGTAAAAAGTAGCCTATGTGTTAATCAAGAGTATCAGCTAACTCCCTATTAAATTTTATGAAAATCACTCCAACCTTTTACACGTGAAGAAGTAACAAACATACACACTCACAAACTTTCGCCTTTATAATATTATTATGATTATATTTATACGGAAATTATTCTTCCTATTCCCAGTAGGTGAAGGTCGTAAGATAGATCCTAATAGAGACCAATTTAACGATTGACAATACTGAAGTTCATATTACTAGGTCAAACAAATATACTCCTTAAGTATGGCCAATTTGAGCAAATCAACGCAACTAGGCCACATTATTACATGATGACCACTTCTAAGATGCTCTCCGTACGTTCATTTTTATGAACCGTTAGTTCCATTACATCAACATTATCCAGGTTAAGTGGATCATTAGTGAAAATGAAAATTACAATATTTCACAAACTACGAGTACCACTATTTTTCAACATTAGCCATTAAAGTCGAATAGACTTACTCTTGCGCCAATTGTTACCGAAATTCGAACATTGCTTAAGGTATGTTATTACTTGCATGTTTCTTGTTTTATACTAGTTTTATTCGTGATTCCGTCCTTGCTTACTTTTTATTAGCTTCACCTGTATGTGAAGTCAGCTGAATAAAAAAAAATATTTTATTTTAAAAAAAGCGTGGGGTGCTTTTTAAGATATTATCGAAATGTTAATCACTCTACTCGTATCTGTCAATAAAATATCTATAACCATTGACACCATGCACCCCACGCTTTTTTTTAAATAAAATATTTTTTTTTATTCACACTATTATTAATTTATATTCATTGAAATTTTTAACACTATTTTCTTAATTTAAATTCATTTAAATTTATTTTCTATTTTTTAGTTCGGTTTTCTATAAAAAGCGTGTTTTAGTTTTTTTAAACTATTATTTATATAGACAATTTTTGACTTTAAGGTATCAAACAGCAAATTCATTTCTCCAAAACTTTAAGTAAACTAGGATATTTGAAATATATTGTAAACCAACTAAATAGTTTTCAAGGTTACCTATACAGTTCCAGATAAATTAATAGGAACTTCAAAGTCCAAAGTCGTTATTTCTCTCAAAGGTAGTAAACTATCATATTTATGAGTACCTAATCTCGTGAACCAACTTCCTCCTGAGGTATTCATGGAGCCCTATGACATGGGGTTCTTAAAGAAAGGTGCGAAAAGAGCTCTCCTTCAAAGCCGGCGATGCATTAGCGACTCCTCTGGTGTTGCGAATGTCTACTTTGCGGTGACTACTTTGGAAAGCAGTCATCGACGCCTATGGCAGCTGCCTTAACGTTAGGTTAAATTATATAAAAAATAAGTGTTTTGCAGGTTCAAGGTTACCTATACTATTTTCAAGGTCTAGATTATACAGAGTTACAGATAGACATACAGATAAATAAAATAAATTTATTTTACCCTTGACATTCATAATAAACTTAAGGGTTGTAAAATTAAATTTTACTATAGATATCCATGGTCAATATCAATATCAGCAGTTTACTGTACATTTCTATGTTCGATAGCATATCTCAAATTTTGTATATGGCGTACATATTCCGTATGGATGCCAGCAGACTTCAACAAAGAGTGGTTACCTCGCACACTATAAAATGCATGAGCTACTACAAAACCATAGAGTATTCATATGCAATTCGTCGAACGCAATTTGTTCGTGTTAGTTATATGAATATTAATTGATAATATTATAAGTACTTACATGCCGCACATTCCAATTGTGATCCTGACACCTTTGTTCTGTGTTCTTCATAGGCTTTAAGGAATAGGAAGTGCGCCATAATTTTTATTCAAAGCACCAAGGCTGCACAACTGCAGAATTAATGTACTGGCCTAGGTACATTCCAAAATTTGTAGGAACAATGCTAAATATTATGATTAACCAGACAGTCCTTATAAGGCGCATAGGTTATCAGGAGGTAGATGTAGATAAATAGGTAGGTAGATCTTTTTATGATTTAATTCCGAGGCACCACAGCAGTATTAAGAGTTTGGTAAAGAAGACATACGGATCCTACGTGTTTAACTAAGCACTTATAAGAAGCAATACATCTTTACTCCACCTTTGATAAGATTTAAGTCTTAAATCAATATCTCCGTAACACACACAAACTACCTGTATGTATCTTAAATACTAAGTGTGAATCACAGTGGTCGGATTCCGAAAATTGTAGCGGGCAAAGTTTTAAATTTAAATTAGTTAATAATTCGGCATAAAGCTACTTTAATCGGATATTTATATTGACTCGATTTTTAATATAATAAGTATTAATATAAAATATAATTATGAAGCAGAAAATGAAGCAGAAAATATTGCAATAATTTTACGGTACCTACTACTAAAGTACTAAAGTCCATATACAAAGCCAGGAATAGAATTAGATTGAAATGAAACGTTTAACTAGACTGCAAAAACAAGATTATGACATTAAGATAAACTTTGAGCATTTACCTGCAAGATCGGGATTTAAAGATTTTCTATTTAGATTGGGCGTATTTGCATGAAGTAGCGTGTTTTGTGACAGTAGTTGTTTGATAAACTTGATAAAATGTACCTTAAGGAGGTTTCGATATGGTGGTACGAAAAGTTTCTTTGTAGAAGAAGGAAACGAGCATGCGTCCATCTGGTGGTAAGTGATAACTGCCACTTGCAATCGATGCCAAACTTCATTGAACCCTTAAGTAAATTGAAACACATATACATCTTTAAGGGTTAAAAAGTCCCGAGGTCTAAGTTAAAACGCATCTGAAAATCTTTTTTACCACATCTTACAAACTAAGAAAAAACAGTAGGTACTTTGGTGATATTAGGCAAAATAGATGTGGTAATGATGCCTTCGGAATGGAACCACAATGGGTGTAATGTTCAAGAAATACTCAGATTTTTGCAATGGACTATTAATGGAACGTAAAAACATTTTCTTATATTTAACGTTATTTGTATTAATTGCACTTTATTTACAAAAGATTTCGGTTTGATCAAGTGACAGTATAGTAAACATTCAAATCCCGAATATATAAAGAAGGGTTTCTGTGCGTAATTTTTATTTACTCATAGGCTCGAAACATATAAAAGCTTTGCAATGTAGGTGTAGCCGTCGGTCATAACGCAGAAATTTGCTTTATGAAAGGCGCCGTGTAAATATTTCAAAATTTTAAAAGTAGTCTCCTCACGCAACGGCAGGCTTTGCAACGCGGTTCCGCAATGCTCATCGCTTAAAGCTCATAGTCGCTTTGCTTCGCAAGACCGCTTTACGCTTTTGCTTTGTCAGCCCTTACAGAACATATGTACTCACTTGTTCATAATAACCATTTTTTTATTTGAATGAAGTAGCAAATCAGCATGCAGTCCACCTGATAGTAAGTGGTCACTGCCGCCAATGGACGTCTGTAATCAACTACATACAGAACATGGGTTCCATCTGAAGTCAATCACAGAATCAAACAAATCTACAATAAGATTAGAACGACGTGGAACATTATCAACAACGAAACTAATAACTTATCTAAACATAAACAACACTTTAATTTAAAAATTAATAATATAGATGTAAAAGGAGATTTGGAGGTGGCATCAGAGTTTGAGAACTTTTTCACTAATATACCCGTATTAACAACAAAAACTCTGAAGTCGTCCTCTACTTCTGCCGAGTCCTTACTTAAAGAATATGTAACTGAATGTAATACAGGTTTTGAATTTTCAAAGGTTAATGCGGGAGATATCATTATTGCTTTTAACAGCCTAGACCGTAAGAAAACGGCAGACTTATGGGGACTTTCTGTTAGGGTTGTTTCCTCGATTATTCATCTCATTGCACCGCACTTGGCTACTGTATTCAATGCCTGTGTTACTTACGGTGTATTTCCTGACCTTATGAAACAAAGTAAAGTTATTCCAATATTTAAATCAGGTAGTACTCCAGATCCAACTAATTTTCGACCGATTTCTATACTACCAACGTTAAGTAAAATTTTTGAAAAAATCATCCTAAATGATTTGTTGAATTATTTTAATAAAAACCAAATACTTCATGATAACCAATTTGGCTTTAGAAAGAACCGCTCTACTATAGATGCAGGAACTAAACTACTGAAAAATGTATTCGAAGCCTGGGATGGATCACGCGATGCCCTAGGTGTATTCTGTGATTTATCCAAGGCTTTTGATTGTGTCCACCACGATACACTAGTCAGGAAATTACACCATTATGGGATCAGGAACAAGGCTCTTAGCCTTTTGAATTCTTACTTGAATGACAGAATTCAAAGGGTTGTAATAAATGGTACAAAATCGCCCGGCGCATGTGTTACAATGGGCGTTCCGCAGGGTTCGATACTCGGTCCATTCTTGTTTTTAATTTATATCAATGACTTGCCTCATTATGTAGGAGATAATCACGAGATTGTATTGTTTGCTGATGATACTTCATTATTATTTAAAATTAAACGACAACTGGATAATTTTGACGAGGTAAACAATGCTCTCTCGAAAGTTGTACATTGGTTCAACATAAATAACCTTCTTCTGAATGAGAAGAAAACTAAATGTATCAAGTTCTCGTTGCCCAACGTGCGACAGGTTGAAACCAATGTACAACTCAATGGAACGGTTTTGGATCTTGTGGATTCATCTGTCTTTTTAGGCGTTACTCTAGATGCCAGATTGCAATGGGGTCCCCACATTGAAAAATTGTCGGGTAGACTCAGTTCGGCGGTATATGCTGTGAAAAAAATTAGGCATTTAACTGATGTTGAAACAGCTAGAATAGTTTATTTTAGTTACTTCCACAGCATTATGTCTTATGGTATACTGCTGTGGGGTTGTTCTTCAGACCTCAATTCTATCTTTGTATTGCAGAAGAGGGCTGTTCGAGCCATTTATAATCTAAGTCCGAAATCTTCACTTAGAGAAATATTCAAAGAAATAAATATTCTTACTGTTGTATCCCAATTTATATATGAGAATTTGATTTATGTTAAGAAAAATATTGATAAATTCAGTAAACTTTGTGACAACCATGATATAAATACAAGGAACAAACACAATCTCTCCGCACATGTTACTCGTCTCCACAAAATTAATAATTCTTTTATGGGTCAATGTATACGCTTTTATAATAAACTACCAATTCAAATCAGAAATTTGTCAATCAATAACTTTAAAGCATTTATTAAGATCAAGCTTAGTCGTAAAGCATATTACAAAATTTCTGATTATATAGATGATAAAACAGCTTGGGACTGAACAATACGTAATTAATAAAATGTCAAAGTGTAGCGTATCCTGCCAAACGTGCTCCTTGTTAGGCCAAATGTAGGGCAGGATACTGGAGCTAACTATTGTTACCCATGTAAAAACAAGATGGCAAATAAAAAAAATAAAAAAAAGATATACAAAGAAAAAAGACAAACCCACTGAGTTTCTTGCCGGATCTTCTCAGTTGAGGTCGTGTTCCGATCCGGTGGTAGTGTAAAAAAATATATATAAATGTAACTGACAATTTGTAAGCGCCCCCGAAGGCCTATGCAAAATAAAGACATTTCATTTCATTTCATTTCATTTCATTTCAGATGCGTTGACACTCACGAGGACTATAATGGTCGCCTCATGTGAAAGTGTGCCGGCAATCACACCCTTCTATCGAAACGCAAGAAATGCTTCACTAGAAATAGGTGTGGCGGTGGTACTTCTCCGGTCGAACTTGATTCTACCACCTTGAAAAGCATATTCTGTTCTCGAAAATCTCTCTGTGCTCTGGATTGGAACCTCAACGTAGAGAGAGAAATCGAAATTTATACCAATGTGTTATGGTTGAACTGGCGCTGTTTCAATTTTTACTATTACAGATATGTATTTTAATAGGTATCACTGTATTAACTAGCAAAGTTATAAAGTAACTGATAAAGTCGTTAAGGATTCAGTTGAATGCACACGGTTCTGTTACAAACTTTAGATGAAGTAAAACGTCCCTTCAGTTTATCTAATCTTGCATCTTAAATTTTGTCACGGAACACTGAACACAGCTAGCTAGATAGATAGTATAATCTTTAAGCTTATCTGTTGTACTACTTATAGTAATGTATGTGGTTTACTGACTTTATACTCTTGAAGTATAAGAATTCCAAAGGTTTATTAATTTATACTTTTTTTTGCTAAAGAAGAGGACTCCGGGATCTTGAAACGACCTCAACCGGAATCCTCCGAGTGCGGTTCCCCGGCTCCTCCCAGATGGATGTCTTTACGATGGTATGCGACCACACATACCGCCGTCCTTCCCGAAATTGCCTGACCGAACGGTTCGAACTCCTACTCTAGCCGTCTGTAATCCCGGAAGCCCCTTTTAGTCGCCTCTTACGACAGGCAGGGGATGCCGTAGCCCTATTCTGATCCCAGAAATACAGGGACACTTAAAACCTACCACCTCTAAAGTATATATTGCGTATTTGTGGAGAATTATTTATATTTACGCAAAAAGTTTTCAAAGGAATATTTGTAAAACCTTTTTTATATTCATGTCTACATAACAATTTTACTGGTTATCTCCAAAATCATTAAATATTTTAATTTAAAAGATTTTATTGTATCCTTGCTCTCCCGCCTTTTTGGACACTAATTCGTGTGCTATTCATTATTTATGATTTGGCTCTATTTTCAATATGATATATGTATATCTACTTTAGAGTATAATTAAAACTAAATAGGTATTAATGTGTTATTTTAAAATGGTGTTTTTCTGGCATACTAAGAAATGTTTAAGACATGTAAATTTGCTACCTAATATCAATGTATTAATTTTATTCATCTGATAATGCAATTAGATTACAGTTTTACCTGCCTAATTAATTATAACCAATCTATTTATCTGCTTAAAATAAGTTGTTTCTTTAATAAATACAATTTTAATTGGATGGACACAAATTTATAGGCCATGGTGCCACGTCCGATAAAGAGTAAATTTGTTAATGCTATTCATAGTTATTCAATACGCAAATGATGTTCTTCTGGCTCCATCCACTCAATCACGCACGTGTCATATATGGTTGTCTACCACTGCTTCAAAATATAAAATTTATTTATATTAATACCTTAATTTTGTTTTATGTATGTAGAAATACAGAAACGTACAGTTGTACGCGCAATGTACCTATATGTGTATTTTTTACAAAACGTAATAATCTGATAATGGTTAATTTACTATACAATTTCTATCCTTTGCATTATTATGAATTGAAGTAAAATCAAATGTCTATGTTTTATATATTAAACTGAAGTAGCAAATACGCATGCACTAATCTTATTAGTAAGCGGTCATTGTCTGCCATGAACAATTGTAGTATTTCTTAGGTTTTATCACTGCGACCTAAGTTAGATCAGCTGTGTATAAGTATGCCTTAACGCACCTTGTCATAAGACAGAATTTTACATTTTTTTTTATTTGACTGAACTAGCAAACGTGCATGCAGTCCACCTAATGGTAAGTGGTCATTGCCGCCCATAGAGATCAGTAATCAACATCATACAGAACATGGGTTCCATCTAAAGTCAATCACAGATACGTTGCTACTTCCGAGGACTACGATGGTCGCCTCATGTGAAAGTGTGCCGGCAACCACACCCCTCTATCGAAACGCAAGAAATGCTTCACGTTAGAAATAGGTGTGGCGGTGGTACTTCGCCGGTCGAACTACATTGGTTCTACAACCTTGATCTACATGTAACAAAACCTTCGACATAAAAATTATATTATTCGAACACGTTCCAAAGTTAATCATACAGCATTTCATTCAAATTGGTAACCCTAATAACTCATCTCAGCAAGGTGTTGGTTTGATTGAGATGTTCATGGAGGTCACATGAATTGACGAGTCATGCGTGTAATAATAGCAACAAATCAATGCCATTCAAAATGATTACTACATTGCATCTTTAAACATCCCAAGAATTCAACTGTGCGGTTGCACGAATACAATATCAAATTTGCCGAATGTTCATAAACATCTGTTAAGTACATTTCAAAATAAAAATAAAAATTCAGGTAGGCTTCTATCCACTGACTTAAGTTATAATAACATTATAAAAAAATCATTAAAATATTCAAACATTTGCTCGATAAAATAGCCATAAAACAATACATAAAGATAATACGCCTAGTCAATTAATTACTGTGAATTATTGCCTATAAATATTTATTACATTAAATCACATAACTATACTTACATCCTAACCTCACTGAAACAAGATATGGTTCTGTTTCAAGAGTAGGGGAAAAGGGGGTAATGGGAGTCACTTAAGGGAGAAATCAAATAAAAGCTAAAATTGAAACAAAATATTGATTGCAGTCGCCTTGACGCAATATTTACTTAATTAGCTATCAATCGACATCAATTTCAATTAATTTTATAAACAACTCTGAAAGTTATAACAGTTTTAAAAAAAAACAGGTTTGACTCCCATTGCACCGATATGCGGGCAATGGTGGTCGGCTCTGTGGGCAATCGGAGTCAAAGATAATTTATCACATGCCTCATGTATATAACCTTCGGCTGTATCCCCAGTGCAGTACGCATTAGCCCATAACCCATAAAATGAAATAGGTACCTACATCTGTACCACATCTCATTGTTTCCTTCAAAACCATTCAATAATTGGCTAAATCGGGAATACCAAATTTTTTCATCTTCTACGTCGTCTTCCTCAGTATCCTGGCATACATCGTCAGTGCCCACAACGGGTACTCAAAGTACTCGTCGCTTTATTCTTTCAAGACCCTTCGTTTGTACTTATTTCTGCCTTCTCTGGTCCTTTTCTTCCCATTTTTTTCCTTTTCTTATATTTGCCTACTTTTATTTTTATTTTTTATTCTCTTTCCATCAAGTTTTCTTTGGTGAGTATGGATGTGAGGCCGATTGATTTTTCTTTAAACTCTGTGTTATAATGATATTCCTTGATTTCTGTGGCCATTTCCCTTGGGGTTACCTGACTCTCATTGCCCTCAATTATGCTATGCCACAAAATATAAAAAATAAAAATATATATAATATACTGACACAATCTAAACCGCACATGTTTCTTTCAACAGTGTAGCTAAATACGCGAAAAGTTCTTTTTTGTATACTGTAAGAAATTAGGCACTTACATCTCATTTTACCGTAAGGAAAACTTACATCAGGCCAACGCAAAACCAAAAATCTGCTGTCTCTTTAAAGCGCGAGCGTTTATTTTCACGAACCATATAACACACTACCAGGAGGAACACGATGAATGCATGAAAATGTTTAACACGATGCTTACGTGGATAGTTTCGTGGATATGTGGGTGACTCCCATTGCCCGCTGACTCCCATTGCCCTGTTTTCCCCTAAAAATTACGATCATTGCTGGTATCCGTCCCTTACATCATGCTCAAACTCAACATTTAAGATTCCGTAGAAGGTTATATAGAGATGCTTGATTATTTCTCAAATATTCTAAAACTTTTCGAACTGAAAATGTAAAAGCAAGAGACAAATTCTAAGGTATGATTTCTAATTACTTCCTATTTCATCAATTCAACAGCTCTTTGAGATACACTGCTAGACGTAGGTAGGTTTTTTAAAATTGTGGTTTTTGTCAATAGTCCCCGGGCCTTGTCCATGTTGGCCATGTTGATGACCGCAATAGGTTAAGCAATTGTTGCTGTCATCGTGGATTTTATCTCATAGTCGTCTCCCGACACAGTCGTGGGCACTTTTTCAAGATCGACACCACGCGGCACTTCTATTGAGAGAAACGAAATTCAAAACTCATATCAAAATTCTAACATCTTAATTAAAATCATCTATTGACAAAATATTTACAGGCGTTTTTTCTAGCCGGTGTTATGTGACTGTCTTTATAATTCAAGAACAAGCTATCTCTAAATAGAAAAGGATGTCCTACCTGTAAAATATGACAGTGCGAATATATGCTTATATTAATTTAGACGACCCGCGTGGCGGAGCGGTTACAATACGGGTTAACGAGCAATGGGTCCCAGGTTCGATTCCCGGCCAGACAGGCCAGATATCTGAATGATGTGTTTAGATTCATGTTCTGGGTCTGGGTGTTTGTGTGTGTCCATGGTACCCACGAAACAGGACAAAATCCTAGTGTGGGGCTATGAATGTAGAAAGCGTTTAATTGACGTATAAAGATCATTATTTAATTACTTTTAATGTAAAATTTATTTTAATTATAACAGAATAAATTTAAAATCTAAAACTTCCATGCTTATCCTATACCTATTCTCAGTGGAACAAACTGCAGAATTATAATCTAAGATTAAAAGCTAAAGTTAATGAATATCGAAACTTAGAGAGTCAGTAAACCTCCTTCGTGTCCTTGGACAGAAAATGAATTAAGAAAATCTATAACAAGCTAAGCCCTGCGGATTTACCCACATTTAAAAAAGTTCTATAACTTTAAATTTAAAACATTTGATACAGTCATTATGGGCTTTAGTGAAAACACTAAATATTATTTAAGTTACATTAAATTCAGTTGTATAGATTTAATGCAATTTCAAACAAAGTATTAACCAAACTTACAAAGAAGACACACGCACTTTTTAATTTTATTCTATGTATGTACACATGGATTTTCAGTTATATTCATAGGACCCATAATTAAAACTTCGTTCTCGGTAACTTTCTTTACTAACAATATTGTATTTTAGTACGTATTTTTCTGACTGTATTGAATCATATATATCCCGACTGTAAGAAACATTTAGCTTATGATACCTACTATTCTCAAATTATAATTTAAAGCTCAAGTATCCTAAAATTTAAGCAAACTTCGTGCTTAAAATAACGCTTAATAGTATTTGACGAAGCCATTTTATTTGCAAATGATATTTTGTGTAGTATAGTTTACGTAAATGGACTAACAATATTCTATTACCAATTAAAACATTTGCTTATTTGAGCGACCTTCGCGTATTTTATAGTTTAAAGTTCAAATCTCACAATAAAATAAGAGCTGGTATATGGGTGGAGTGGCTAGAAACGGGATAAAGCTATTCTAAAGACAATAGTCACGGGCAGTTCGGCGATTCAAAGGCAACGAGCCGCGACAGTTGTAAGCACTTGGTGACCATGTTTGTAATATCGAAAAATAAAATAAAAAATAATTTATTGTAAACTGGCTGTTTTATGTGATTTCGACCGCATTTTAGAAATGATACAAATTTATATGGTAATAAAAATTGTAATAGACTAGATATATTTTGATTCAATATGCACTAAATTTCAAGATATAGACTACAAATATGTATATTTTTAACCTTTTAAATTAATTATGTACAAGAACCGCCTCCCCATAAGTCCCGGGAATAGGTATAGAAGACGGTCAAACGAGACCTCGGGTGGTTATAGGCAGTTCCAAAACATTTTGGGGTTACCTAACTTGCTGTCGGAATACGGATTCTACTTACGATTAGCCACGTACGGTCCGCCCGAGGGGGGTCCTCTTTCTACCAGGATCCTGACAAGGCTCCACGCAGTCCATACAACATACAACAACACACCAGCGATGAAGTTGATAGCTTCACTTCGGTCTACACACTCTTAGTACACAAAACGTTTTTATCATCACGATTAACACGAATAATTAAAGGCAATAAGTTCCATACATAAGATTTTGTACCAGCCGGTTAGCTGCCATCGCTTCAACAATGCTCACACCGCCATACTGCTTTTCGGAGCATGGTGAGAGATTCTACCCTCCGATTGGACACACAGATTAAACTTCAAAAAGTAGGAGTTAGTATAGCTTTTATTTATTATTTAATTTTACTTCTAGAACCATATTTGTTTGTTTTTATTACTGCATATAAACAGGTTTTATTTTCATAAACCACGAGCCACAGAGTAGTACAGTTTTACATCGTATTGTACAGTTTTACATCGTATAATTATGAGTGATACCTACTGACAAACTAATAATTAAATTTTAATAATAAATTATCGAGCACGATTTCATAACTACTCCTGAATATTAAATAGAAACACCTCAAGCATACTATTAGACAGCGTATCCGTTTGTTAACCCACCTAACCAAAAACAATTGGACACAAGTCCTGTTAGTCAAAAACGTGTGTCCACCTTACGGATCCTAGTCCCGCTGTAAAACCGACCATTGTTGCGCTTGCCTAAAGACCATTATGCAAATTAATATCTCGCTTAGCATAAATAATGGCAAGAGGACATTATAGTTATCTGGTTAGCCACTTAGACACCCGTTATCTTAAGAAATTTGTCGCAACCAAGTAAATGTACGATTTTGATGGCGTCAACGGATTAAGTTGCGCAAAATCCTTGAGTTACTGCTAAATTAATAAATGTAATAAACTACGAAATAAATATGTTATGTTTATTATTATTGTACTCACCATTCCTTGGTATTTTCTCGAAAATCTACTTAGGTATTAATTTCAGGTTTTATGCAATTCTTCTTGTGACAGGGGTCTAGTTGATTGTAATACCTAGATCCGAGTAAATCGGTACGAATAGGCAAATAACATAATGAAAAAAGTATATTTTACAAGAAGAATAAAAACAGAATCAGTACGTGAGCTTGCAGCCCAACTGATGGTAAATGGTCCTGCGCATGGACACCTACATCCGAAACATAACATGATTTTTTATACTATATAAATACAGGCACATTCGTTTGTTTGCCGTCCGACAGATTGCAAGGGGAAATCGCCACCCATGGACAGTTCATCAACCCGAGATAGGATTAAAATCCTATCTAGGGTCGGCCATAAATGCGTTCCCACCCCTGAGGATTATGAGCGCGTTGTATAAGTATTTCTTTCTTACCATATCATTCGAATCAGAACACAGCATAACTCTTTTGCGTTAAAAGTCAGAAATATATGTGGTATTGGTGAGGCACTTAACCTCAAACCACGAAGAGTTATACCGTATTTCTGTCATTTAATGTTATATCTATGATCAAAATCTTAGCCGATATTCATTGATAAATGTGATCTTTTTTTTCTGAGTTCCATAGTCGTAATGTTAATTTGTCCACCAATTAGCAGTAGGCCAGCGCGGTGGAACTAAAACTCTCTCATTCTGAGAGAAGACCCGTGCCCAGCAGTGGGACAATAATAGCTTGACGATATAATGTTAACTTAACTTTAAACTAGAACATCACAGCTATACGTCGCAGTTATAACGTAGAAATAGCGACGACAGTCACTTAAACGAAGAAGTGTTTCATCATCTAAAATATTACCTTTACTATTAAATTTTGCAGTATGTAGCATGTTAGAATGCTATGTACAAGTTCCACAATTCTTGCAATGTTCCGTTATAAATATAACATTAAAATATGTAGCAGCTGCATTCGCCGTTCGTGTACATCATTCATAACTAATTCAAAACAGAATTTACATTCCACATTGTCGTGGTTATGCAAAGAAGAAATTGTGAATAATTTACAAAGTAAGATCGTGTGATTTTATCTACAATTTATTTAAATAAACGTAAATGTTTGTTTATTTGTCCCGGATGCTTTCTAAACTATTTATTACGCTAGTCAATTAATACAGCTATTTTCCAATACAATTTTGCATGAAGATTATAAATAATTTTAATTATAAAATTACCAATAATAATATCAGTTAATAACAGAAGATTAGAAAACATTTACAGGAAAGATATTCATTAATAAGTGCTCATCAGATTATATTTTTCGTTAAATTATAATTTTGCTATAGTCACCAGATCTTATGCACGCAGCACGTATCCACCGTCAAAATTAAGATCAACCAAAAAAGCTGTTATTATCTAGATAAAATTCTCAGTCGCCTCCTATGATACGTCCTCCTCCTTCACCGCACCACTCGCCAAAGGATGAAGTTCCATTCACACCAACTGGACCCGTGGCGGTCCTCCACGGTTCGGTTTGCACGCTTGTTTTTGCCATGGACGTGCAAGTTGTGGAATGAGCTTCCTCCTGAGGTATTCCCGGAGCGCTATGACATGGGGTTCAGGAAAGGTGCGAAAAGAGCTCTCCTACAAGGCCGGCAATGCATTGGCGACTCCTCTGGCGTTGCGAATGTCCACAGGCGACGGTGACTACTTTCCATCAGGTAGTCCGTCTGCCTTATTGTTAGGTTAAAGTATAAAAAAAATACGTACGGAAAGAGAGAAAGAGTAGCATTCCAGACATATATAACACAGCTGTTTAGTGAGACCCTCCAGACTACAGCCCACTAACAGTGAAATCACAGTTTGTCAATTATTGCAGATCCGGTCATAACGTCCATGACAACTAGCCTTGGTTAGCTTATTTCGCACTCGAAACCACGAAAACACTGAATTCAATGGGTTTCATTGTGTCACCGATTACTCTATATCTCCAGAAACCGGAAAGAAGGCACGAGACACGAATTTATGTTGATTAAAGGCAAGCAACAACTAAACAATCGGTTAAATTGCGAATTGTGGGCACATAAGTACTGGTGGGTGGACAATTGCGGTTGACTCAGCGTTGTCCTGGACCGGTCGTGGTGCGAGCGTTAGCCTGTTTATCACTTATCGCCTTGATATTTTAATTGAAATTAAACTAGTCACATGTTCCATGACTTACCAAAGAAAAGGTCGAAGTTGTGGTGGCGAATGTGTGATTGGTCTTATTTGCACATAAAAGTAGGAAAAAACGCAAGTACGTGTACAAAAAAAATAAGTTATGTATACGCAAAGGCGTACTGTTATAACCCTTGTTACTAAGCAAATTTAGCCTAATCAGGCAAGTGCGTCACGGGGAACATTACATCTGATTGAGGTTGCACAGTAAGCGAAATTTACAATTACATATTTATTTAATAAAATATTTAGTTAGAATTTGAGCTCCGTCGTGTAAAGGTATTTCCAAATACTTAGAAAACCATAGACTTTTGCTGAAGTGTAATTGTAGTGAATAACTGTTGTTTAATGGTAAATATAGTTTTTTTAAAGACTAATGGAGAAGGCCCCTTAACAGTACGCAAGCATCAACAAATATACAGATAGGTAAAATATATTAATATGTTATATGTAGTCACCCTTAGATTAACCTGAGGTGTGCTCTGCTATATAGCTTTTATTCTTGTACCAATATTCTTAGTGTTACATTGTTGCGTTTCGTTTAACAATCATTGTTTATGTTTTTGCCCTTATATTTGCAATATACGTTGCACCTGTTTACGCTTTCTACACTCATAGCCCCATACTAGGACTTTCTCCTGTGTCGTGGGTACACTGTTTGGCCGGGAATCGAACCCGGGACCCATTGCGCATCAGACCGGTATGGTAACCACTCCGCCACGCGGGTCGTCAAATATGTATGTTTTCATTTATGGTAAATTGGTAATATTAATCGATATTACCTATTGTATGATATACCAATCTGGTCAAAACTTTAGCATGTAAGGATATATCCAAAGACACTTTTTGTTGCTTGTGCCTATACACACTATTAACAACGTTTATTTTTGTCATTACTGTTTTTTAGTACATGGTTCATTTATTAACTGCGAAATTAATAATGTATTATCGATTACCACATAACTGAACAAACCATTAAGCTATGAGCATGTTAATTGAAGTCAATCAAATATACATTAAATTCTTTTAGTACATAGGTGTTAAAGATTAAGTAATAAATTGCGATAGATAATAAGGCCTCGTCAAATAAACGAGCTGTCGTGATAACTACGATTGTAAAGTGTAAAGTCAGGTTAATGTATCAAATACTAGTTGAAGACTCTGACTTTGGTCATATAAAATATAAATTTGCTAAAATAATTTTTAATATATATTGAAGACATACTTTAGTAACATAATAATGTATTCATTTTCTTTTTAAAATCTTCTTCATTTGATACCCATATCTTGGGGGTACGTAAAACATGGTTCGGCCGCCATCTTGTGTTACTGAGGCATTATCATCCAAAATAATAACCGTAAATGCACTAATTCAGCCCAATTTCTTTTAAAATCCTATTAACATTTGACCATCACATACATACGAACTAAGAAAGTAAGTAAAATGACTGCTAGTAAAATCGTGTCCTTTTTATGTTTTTTTTATCTGACTGAAGTAGCAAACGAACATGCAGTCCACCTGATGGTAAGTGGTCACTGCCGCCCATGGACATCTGTAATCAACTTCATACAGAACATGGATTCCATATGAAGTCAATCAAAGATGTGTTGCTACTGTCGAGGACTATGATGGTCGCCTCGTGTGAAAGTGTACCGACAACCACACCCTTCTATCGATACGCGAGAAATGCTTCACGCTAGAAATAGGTGTGGCGGTGGTACTTCCCCGGTCGAACTACACTGGTTCTACCACGTTGAAAATCATTATCGTTACTAATATAATGAGTTTCACCCTAGCTTGTTCCACGAACAGACATTTCTCTACTTGTATGGCGTAGCTCAGCATTGTGATGAAACGAAAACGGCTGGGTTCCAAAAGTTAATAACTAAATTGCATGACTCGGTAAAAGCTTTGATTACGTGACAAACTATGTAATGGCGACTCGTAAATACATTATATGTATGATGCAATGGTGGGTTTATATAAGACTATTGTTTTTTTTTATAGGATCTTGATGGTCCCTTTTGCATATTTATGCTTCGATAATAATGCTCAATATCATAAAGAACCTTCTTGTTATCTCTTCTTTAAATTATTGGTGGTAAAAAGACTATGGCTTAATCGATGTTACCGTCACACTTATTTCTACAGACTATTTTAATACTCAGTAGTACCGCATCTAAGATTGTCTTCAGCTGTAACTACTGGCCTATATTAAGTTGCTTAACACTTTCACGGACAGAACGTGATTGTACGTCATAATTTGAGATTTTTATATGGCACAACGTACGATGACGTTCAAATATAAAATATTATTTACGACGGAACGTTTATTCCTGATTAATTTTCAAGTTAAAATCTTTTTGAATGTACCTTGTGTCGCACCACGTAAAATACTAGAAACTTTACTGTCACGATTCTGTCATGACATCTTTAAAACGTACGATATCATTGCACTCTACGTATTTATACGTCATGTGTAGAGATTTAATGTGTCATTCTAGAACACAGACTCAAGCGGTACCGTCCGCGATAGTGTTAAGACGTTCAATGACGGCAATGAACTTTAACCATCAAATGGATTACCTGCTCGTTTGCTAAATTATGACCTTTGACCTTATGGACTTATTGTGATGTCTTTTATTATTACTGACATTCATAGACGATTATTACCTCTTAAACACAAACAGTTCATTGAGTCTGGTATGTAACTATAAAGTTACTTAAAGTATAAATCCATAAAATTAGAAATGCTCAAGCATATTTAAAGTTTTTTCAAATTTTAAAAAAGTGTTCAACGAATGAACAAATTATCGACCTCACTTACATTTAATCTTAAGTTTTAAGAGTTGTTTATGTTTACCAAGGACGAAGTGTGGATAGATACGTCCGATAAGTTGAAGTGTAACACCATAACGCTAAGTGTTATGTAAGTGACTCGGATGAACGTGGCGGGTGTGGAGAAACGAATGGCACTTTGTCATACTTATCGTGGCAGTTTACACATAAATTGGGCGCTATAACTTTCTTGAGGTAAACCTTCAGCTATGAGCATTTCTAACGATGAGATAATGGCGATACTTATGCTTTTGTTTTATCGAATTGAAATAGCAAATAATCATGTATTCGGTCTGTATGTGATCACTGCCACTCATAACGTCTGTAACCAAGTCCAGGTGAAGTACCTATTACAGATGCGTTGCTACTCCTGACCTGAATAACACTGTTGCTTCATATTTAGATAAGTTGGCATCTACACTATTTTAAACTCCTTTATTTACCGAACCACATTGACTGTAATATTCATTAGAATAAGATCTAATGTTGGTATTATTCCGGTCAAACCGTACTTGTTCTACCAGATAACAATAATATTTATAAAAGGAAGCAGTTGAGGAAATGACATCTCATGTTCGATTTTTTTTTTTGTTTTCGAGGGGGAAACCTTCCAAAGGTACCCGACGCCGTGGGAGCGACGCAAGGTTATTGTAGATTGGGAGGCTGATAAAAAATATCATAAGTAATTTCAAAAATATATTTTTCATATATGCGTATGAATAAAATATGAGAATTACTAAAAAAATAGAAGACCGCTTACAACTAGATGTGATATAATTTGTAATAATAAATTTTTGGAGTACTTGCATAATAATTACCAATAATTTGGTACCATATATGCGAAATCATTACGAAAAACTCCCACGATCTATGTATAATGTGGCCTTCGGTACGCCTTTTTATTGCGCATAGCAGTTGATTATCATTATGACTAAAAGCGTAATATTTTTGAGATTTGGGCACCGTTGTCGTGACACAGCAGTTAACTTGATTTCCATAGTCGGGGGTCGCTTATTGGGCAACTGTCGGTCATCACGACTGCGAGCGCCCGACTAATGAAGTTTCAATTTGTTGACTGATAGCACTACACTAGATCGATCAATGACTGTTCAAGCGTTCAAACACTTCGATGTCCATGAAAATCCGATAGGCTTAAAGTGGCAAACAAGCATGCAACTCACTTTTCGTGAAAAGGTAGCGGCATTTTTTGGACCAGCCAATATCTTTGGAGTTACGGCGTATTGGTCAAATGAACTGGTACAATTATTTTTTTGCTACTTATAATTGATCTTAGTTTACTGTACTTCGTACATAGTTATTCGTCATTGCCTATTTAACTGGGCTGTCATTATAGTAGACAATCTATTATTATTAAGAAAAAATGCGTCAATTAAAAATCAGTTATTGGTACTTGGTATTAAAAGAGTTTTCTCCGTTACTTATGTATTACATAAAGATATTTTTGCGTAAGTTAGCAGCCACGTAAGGCAATTAGTTTTATGCAGTGGAATAATTATAGTCTAATAATAATTACCCGGTGTTATGGACCTACCTTCCGGCTATTATCATGTAACAGATCCGTAACCATTAAGTAAATTATGCTTTCCCCTTACTTTACTTCGTAGTGCAATAGCATTTGCCTATATCAAATAATGTGAAAGTAACCAACGGTTATTACTAATTTTATCTGTGAAAACCCTGATAAACTAAGAATGATGAAATAGTTTTAAATAGTGTGATAAAGGGTAGGTAAAGACGTTTGAACATATCGGGAGGTAGCTACGCGGCTGGTTGTAAATATTCTAAGTACATAAAGGATAGCAGAGCCAGTGTAGTTCAACAAGAAGGGACTACCGCCCCACCTATTCTTAGCTTGAAGCATTTCATACATTTTGGCGAAAGGGTATGGTTGCCGTTTCAATTTAATATGAGGCGACCAGCTCAGTTCTCGAGAACAACAACGCATCTGCCGCTGGCTTCAAATAGTGTCCCTATTCAATATGGGGTTGCTTACATATGTCCATGGGCAACAAAGGCCACTTACCATCAGATGGACTGCGTGCTCGTATGCTACTTCAAAAATGGTTCAATAGGTAATTATAATACCTACATTAAGGAAAAGAGATAATAATGTTAGTATTTATTTAAGGACTGTAATTTTAAGGGCGAATAATTATGATTGACGGTTTCTATACCATTATAACATTTATATCGACATTATGTGTCTCTGACACCGTAACATTCTAAACTATTTAGGACGTTATCATGATTTTTTTGTTTTGATTGAAGCAGCAAATGAGCATGCAGTTCATTTAATGGTAAGTGTTCACTGCCGCCCATAGACATCTGTAAGCAACTTCATATGGAAGAGGGGTTCTATCTAAAGCCAATTACAAATGCGTTGCTACTCCCGAAGAGTAAGATGATTGCCTCATATAAACGTGTGCCGGCAACCACACCCTTCCATCGAAACGCAAGAACTGTTTCACGTTAGAAATAAGTGTCGCGGTGGTACTTACTCAATCGAACTACACTGGTTCTACCACCTTTACTTAATTCATAGCAAAATGTAATCAAAATGTCTCGAAATACATATTTTCTTTAAACCATGATCTGAAGAAAACAGCCAATATTCTACATTAGTAGAAAAATTTTCATTCGGTCCTGACCTCCGAGAATCTCTATTACTCCCCGTCAGCGCACTATCGCCCAACTGATAATTCAGTACCTCGGAACTGGAGCACATGCATTACGGAATAGCTCTGGATTGACTCGGGATTGGGAGAAAAGTATTCGAAGTCGATAAGGATTTCGCTTCGAGAAACTATGTTATGATTGTTTTTTCTCGTTTACAATTTCGAAGGCATCTACTATCTATTCCGTGAGTAACATGTGGATGTAACATAACTAATTTTAACAATCGATTTTATAACAAATGTATATTTTTGCTTAATATATATACCGAACACACAGAGAATAACATGAATCTAATGATAATTTCAGTTTTCTTCAACATATCAGATCACGAAGAAAACTGTATAGTGTGAGTTGATCACCGTAGTCCGAGTTGACAACATCACAACTAAATATCATCATCATCTTCTTCTTCTTGTTCTTCTTCTTCTTTTATATAAAAAATAATGTTTGTCTGTATGTCCTCTATAGAATCGTAAACTATGCATTTGATCATGTGATGATCTTTAGCAAAGTTGTTATTCATGAGCTCGCGAAGGTTATTGGTGTATTTTTTTGGGATGGCGTAGCAACGCGCGCAGTGTATGTACAACTAATACGTATAATTATGATGATCATTACCCTATTTTATTACATTGTGCTGGTATTGATTACTAATAAAATACTGAACGAGTGGATAGTAAAGTAATAATACTACCCAGAACAGAACCCGGTATTATTTTTTTGAAAATTGAGTATTTTGCGGCATCAGATTCAGAAAAGTGAGTAAAAATTTTAAAAAATGCTGAACTTGCCCTAGCAAGTTGTGCAATTTTCGTTTCGATCGATCGCAATTGTTTACTTAAATACACGTATCGTTTGTAAGAATAAATATTTTTGAGTCGCATTTGCATACAATTACAATGAAAAATATCCGGTTATCAAACCTTATTGCAATATCAACGAGGTAAAGTATATTTAAATAAAAAAGAACTTAAACGTTTATCTCAAAACTATCATTTTGCAGTACTCCAATCCGGCGGCAGAATAGATCTATCAACATAATTAGGTCACTTGCCACATTTTATTATGTTCCCATCCCGGAGATTTCAGCGGGTGTGGAATAAACATTTATTTTTTGCAACACCACCCGCGGTTTCACTTCGTCTAATTCGACGTTTATAGTAGGGATAGTGTGGATGGAGTCGTAAAATTGTCTATAAAAGTGCTCTCACTCATACTTGTACGACCTACTTTATGACTTCGCTTTCCGATTCGCTATTACTGCAAAACATTCGGGAGAAATAAAAAATGTCGAGCTAATACGCTTCATTGTAGACATGGTACTTTTATTTGAAGTCGGTTAGTACGGTTATGGCTAATGTAGCAGATATTTGGTTTGATTTTATCTCTTATATATTAATACCTGAAGTAAAAACTTGTGATCCGTTTTTAATGTATAAGGATGAAATTACGCACGGTTATAATTGATGTAGAGAAGGATTATGTTATGCTAATATTTTTTTCAAATAATGCGTAACACATACATAATATTATCTAAAAACACATTACACACATTACTTTGCACTTGACATAAACACATACATAATAAACGAAATAAAACATTCAATGTCTTAGTATGAAAACACATAACGTCTAAAATGTATTTGTCAAAATACCCGCTATTGCTTTTAAATGCAGCTTAGTTAATTAAACCTCTTTTTACATTTAGCGGATGTGATATTTATTTGAATTTGAGAAATATTCGTAATATTGTGGATAATACGAAGTTTAGTTTTTTAATTTAAATAACGGTCGAATTTCGACCGTTGCGACGGGTGACTAGTAGTGAGAATTATTTCATACTTGTATATTTAAACAGATCCACAGTATGTTACCGATGTTACTTTTTCTTTAGTTACTTATTTGCAAAAAAATGCAAATAGAACATTTAGCTAAAATTTGCCAATACTTAGGAAAATAATAGTATTAGGGTTAGGGGTTCTAATTACATTATTGCCATTTGTAGGCCAAAAAATATATGGCAATATTTACGAATATAGTAAATGTTCGCCACTTCACTGTTACTTCGTCCATTCGGCTCTACCTGTCAGGAATGTATTCTCTCAGCGGCCAGATTATAAAACTGCACATCGATATTAATGGATAAAGTTTTTACTTACTACATTTTAGCTAAACCGGAACCATGCCCAGCTCATTGGTTTAAAACAAATGTAACGTAAGCCTTTACTCGCCAGTATTTCACGGCAATAAAGGCCGTTATAGCCGGGATAATTTATATCTTTCATTTTAGAAGATAGTGCCCATGAACGCTCCCGAAGGCACCGGAGTCACGACACGGGTTGAGTTGAGCTCCGGGGAGACCGGAGTTAACCTCGTTACTTACGGATACGACGCGAGCCGAGTAGATTTTGCAAGCAAGCAATGGCTCGGTAATTCATTACCAGCGACCGGCGCACAGCTCATTTGTACGCCACCTCGAGATTAAAGGAACTCAATGAACTGGATTATTTTATACTATACACTTAAATTTATTTCATAAATAAGATTGCAAGTTTTCAACAAGGCTTATATTAATAGTCTACTTGAACATGTGTGTTATTATAAATAGAAATGATGATTAAATCGCGAGTATCCATCCTCAGATAGTTCAAAAAATGCATACCATGAATATAAAAGGTATACATATAATGTTTTCATACTTTAAAGTTTCAAAATAATAGTTCGAAGACTGTATATAGTTATAAATATTAACAAAATATAGAAAATCTTCTATAATGATTAGCTACTTTCGATAATACTCGTTATTATTTCTATGTCGTTAATACTTTGGAAAATTAAGTAGATTTTTCAGTGTCACCTACTGACCTGCTTCAGATCGGTTCTTATGTTACACGAAATTATCGGAAAAAAATGATTTTAATGTTGATATACAATTGTATAATAAAATTACACCAATTTATACGAATTAAAGCTTATAAACTCCCATAGGAAACCACTTCCACTTACAATACCCTCGTTATGATGTCTTAGTTCGGATTCTGAAAAGACCACTTACCTAGTAATTGCTAGTCCGGATATATTTACAACCTATCTACTTCAAGTCTAAGCCTAAATACAGGTTGAATGTGCATTCACTGTTAGTCTGAATGGCGTTTAGACTCAACTGAGATGAAATTATAGTTGAGCAAAGTCGTGCGTCTGACCCGAACCAGTCACGCAATGCTTGCATAAATTTATGTCACAGTCAGGTAACATTTTGCTTATAACAAAAAAAGATCGGCAGATAGAAATGCCGATAGGAGTAAAAACTTGATTGTTAGTAAACTATGTTGTTTTTTTCCGACGACCTACCAATTAAACTACTAAAACTCCCACCACCTTCAGGTGGTGTGGTCTATAACGACCATTTTTTTAAGAGATTGAAGTAGCAAACGAGCATGCAGTCCACCTGATGGTGAGTGGTCACTGCCGTCCATAGACATTTGTAAGCAACTTCATACAAGACATAGGGTTCTATCTGAAGTGTCCCGGCAACCATACCCTTCCATCGAAACGCAAAAACTGCTTCACGCTAGAATTAGGTTTGGCGGTGATACTTTCCCGGGCGAACTACACTGGTGCCACCACCTATGAAATCATCACCATTATCATCACCACCGCCACTACCACCGTTCTGGCGAGATTGAATAACAAACATCTATGCGTCCATCCGCTCCACCTGTTGTCTTTTTAATATTAGTAGGTAAAATATAAAGAAGGTATATCTATAGCTATGAGTATAGTAAGTAAACATTAATAATTATGTTGATGACGCGAACGTCTTAAATCCATAACTTTACCCGCTACCGAAAATCAATCAACGCGCCTAAAGTTTTAACTGTCATAAAAGTAATTTTTATGTTTAGTAGGTGTTACAAAATAAAGGGGCATTAGGTTGTTAAAAATAGGCAATGAATATTAAATTACACTGTCGTGTTTATTTTATTAAGATGGCCGTCGAGACTATGCCCGGGTAAGGTATTTACTAGGTAAGTAGTTTAATTAATTGTTTAATGTTAATGGCTATCCTCTTTTATACTTCTACTTGTGTTCTAGATACTTGTGTTCATAGACAGCAGAACAAATGAACTATGTGTCAAGTTAGTTATAAGAGTAGTATCGAACGCTGCATAGTTGTGATTTTAGGCGAATCCTTTACATATTGTGGTGGCACATAAAATTAGCACTTAAGGATAACCACGCATATCTGCCTGATTTCATATAGAAGTCCAGTTTTGTTATGTATTAAATACAGATATTTTTTCTTTAGGCTTATTACATGTACGGTCATAATTTAATATCAATATAATGTATCTCTTTATAGATACCTAATGACAAAATGGGTTCTAGTTTGTTGAATCAGTGTGGTTCGATTTGGAAGGTCGGTTATACGAGTAGATACCATGGCTTGCAAGATAACCGCATGCAAAAAACGCTACACAATAGCTATAGTATATGCCAATAGCCAATGTATTTCAATGGAATGATACCGATGCTAACTAAGGAGTAAGAAGTTATTTCAGAGCGGCAACGCGTGTGTGATAAGCTTCAATGGGCACCTCTATTCTGGCATCTCTGTACCATGTAAAAAAAACATGATTGTAATTATAATAAAAAAAAATGGATATAAATAAGAAAAAAGACAAACCCGCTGAGTTTCTTGCCGGATCTTCTCAGTCGAGGTCGTATTCCGATCCGGTGGTAGTGTAAGAAAAAAATGTAACTAACAATTTGTAAGTGCCCCCGTAGGCCTATACAAAATAAAGACATTTCATTTCATTTCATATTTGCATATAGATGCGCATCAGCAGTAGTGACCACTAACCATTAGAAAAGCATTCTCTTTGCTTATTTATTATCTTATAAAAGTCATTAATATTACACAAAAGTCATATTTGCCTCATTGCAGGTTTAGTAGCATTCAGCCAGGACTTCTGTACACTTGTCGCGGAGAACATTTTTCATTCCCGTGACAACGCGCTGTTAGCGATGTCGCATTCGGCAATGCAATGTTTCTGTTGTATTATCGGAAGGAATATTTTTTGTTGAGCTGTTCATATTTTATCGTGGAATTGTATGAGGTTTGGAGCTATTAAATATTAATACTACGTTAAAAAATTAGTTAAGTTTGAAAATCTTATGGTACCTATGTCAAAAATAGTGTGGTGGCGTATATTTGTGTTATTGCGTTAAATTAGTACAACAATAAAATATAACGTAAGTAAATAAAAAATATTGTGGAATAAATTGTGTCGTGGGTGCCATGGACACACACAAAGACGAATACACAAACACCCAGACCCAGAACAAGAATCTAAACTAAACTCATCATTCAGATACCTGTCTGGCCGGGAATCGAACCCGGGACCCACTGCATGTCAGACCGGTACGCTAACCGCTGCGCCACGCGGGTCGTCATAACTTATATATATATATATATATATATATATATATATATATATATATATATATATATATATATATATATATATATATATATATATATATATATATATATATATATATATATATATATATATATATATATGTCGGATTCGGTTATTTTGAATCGAAGCGGAAAGGCGCGTCGAGCGGTGCTAACTTCACATCGTCGCGTCTTGGCAGAGTCGTGAAGTCAGCCGAGGGTGGCAGACACATTATTGTGAACGTCACTCAAAAGCGACAACACGGAACTGTCTCTCCGTTTCTGTCTTTTATAAAATTAATTACTATTGAATGTATTCGGTGCTGTATTTGTGATAAAAGTCTTTGTAATAATTATATCAAGAGAATTGACACCAAGATTTGTTATTTTGCACGAGACCCATAGTCGCCCACACCATTTATGAAGATATTGATGTCGCATATAAAACAAATGCCGACATATATATATATATATATATATATATGTCGGCATATATATATATATATATATAGGTACAGAAAATTTCACATGTAGTATACTTTTTATACATTTAAACAAATGTCACTATGTTATTGGTAATGGTGGCCTGATTATATAAAGTTGGTCACCAAGTCCAAGACTCATTCCGAAGTTATTTGCGTGTTACAAATCAATGGTCACTAGCATTAACGAATCTTCTGAATTAAATTAAAAAAGTTCTCAAAGTTGTATGTAGTCTTAACCACCAAGGTAACCTAATACTCATTCAGAAAAGAGACTTGTGTCTAGCAATAGCACAATAATACGCTACCAACAAGCACGTAACACCTTTATTTAATTACCCAGTAGAATACAAAATTGCAAAAATGCTTCAGTTAGGATAACGAATGCACATCTAAATGAAGTAGTATCGATTTGCGGTGCATCCTGCAATCAGTCGCATTGACACAGCGGCGCTGTCGGCTGCATTTTTCATCCCCTGACATTCGCCCGTTAGCGAAAATTTATGCTATTATTCATGCGATTGATGTAAGAGCTGCTGTCATACTGCACCAATACGCACATAGATGATACAAGTGAACGCGCAATGTGTGTAAATATTTTGTCTGCAACAGTAATAAAGCTTGGTTTTATTCTTTGTGCAGAACGCGCACAGTTATACAATTTAGTGCCAAAGTGCCAATTTAGTGCCATATTTGTCAACAAAGACTTGTCATCAAACGTGTTTATTGTAATTTAATGAGAGTTAATTTTCTAATTAGCTTCTATTTTTTTCTCGAGCTTCTAATTAGCTTACTAGCTCAAAAGAATAAAAAAATAGATACATACTTCCCAAAATATCAAAATTCAGTCAGTCTGCAATGGGCATCAGACGAGCGCCATGACTACACTTTTGATTACCTGTGTCCGCTCCCCTATCGACAATTTATTCTCAGTTTATGAGTACTTGCTCTACGACTAAAAAGTAATGTATTTGTGTATGAATAGGGTTAACTACTAATTTTAAAAATTACCTATATCAAAGTTCTATCTGTTCATCGGTTCTCATAAAAAAATCGCAAATAATGCTTAAAAATCCGCTCGTCCAACCAGACAACCCCCTTAAAGTATTCTTATTTACGTTCAAATATTGCATTACAAATTGCCCAGAAGGTACGAGAAAGTATTCACCTTTAAACAATATCTGTAAAATTGATAATTACAAATCTCTCACTATGGATCGCATCAAAAATACCACATAGATTAAAATTCATACTAAATGACATTGTACAGATTTAGATGCTTCATAAAACGTCAAAGGCAGACTGCCTGCAGTGTGCCGCAGCCGCGCTGCCGCGACTACATTTTTCATCCCTGATGTCCGCTCCGCTATCGACGGCGCTTGCCAATTTATGTTACTCGCACAATGTGACTAACTGATAACTGCTATTTTGCAGGCAAATATTGTGAAATTCTTAATATTTGTGTATGTGCCTTTGAACTGATAATCTTAAAATTGTGGTGCATTTTAAGTAATAAGCCGCCGACGGATTAGTATGAAAATTTGCACGGTTATAGTGGACGTAGAGAAGGAGTGCAGAATGTTAATATATTTTTCAAATAATGCACATAGCATAAAATCAACTAAAACACATTACACATACTACCATGCATTTGTCGCAAACACATAAGTATTAAATGAAATAGAACAATCAATGTCATACTATGAAAACACATAACGTCAGAAATGTCAGTGTTTTTGTCAAAATACCCACTATTGCTTTTAAATGCGGATTAGCTAATTAAACCTATTTTATATTTAACGGGTGCATTCAAAACTACTTGAAAATTATTACATTTTATTTGAATTTGAGAAATATTCGGACAATATGAAGTTTAGTTTTTTAATTTAAATTACGGTCGAATTTCGACCGATGCGATGGGTGACTAAACATTATAGTTTGAGTTCAAAAGTGAGAGATAGTCTTTTACAACAAAATTTAAACAACAAACAATTTACAACATGGACGAATTACGTGTACGGTGGAGTACCATTGATTTTGCGTTATTCCTTCATTTTATTTTGATTAAATGTTGTGACTCAATAGAATAGAACATAGTTAATTACGTACGGTTACGTACGGGTACCTTACTTTTTATGCTCGTCGCCTGATTAATCTACGCCTACCTAAGTAATATAATATAGAGTCGCAGACTAAGAACGATAAACACTCACAAAGGCTCTGTGTCTTTAAGTATATAACAAGTCTCAGCATTGATTGATATACATAATAAATGACGTTGTATAGATTTGACGCTCTCCGCAATATCAATTGCAGACTGTCTGCAGTGCGCCGCAGCCGAACTGCCGCGACTACATTTTTCATCCTGGCGTGCTCCGCTATCGACAGCACACTCATCAATTTATGGGTTATGTTAGTAGTACTGTGCTCTTCTTTCGTGTCAAATGTTGGCAAGTCACAGATATTCAGTGCTTGAGCACGTATAGAACGTAGTACTTAGTATTCGTATACAATCTGTAACATCAAAATGTGGAAATAATAATAATAAAATTTATTTTCTCTCACAATAAGCACTTAATCTATAAATACGAAACAAGAGTGAATAATATAATCTGTAAGCCTAACATTGTGAGAGACTGGTGGCTGAAGTAGGTAGTAACCTGTGTTACAGGTCACCAGTGCCCTCCCCCCATGAAAGCAAGTGTCTTGTCCAATTGAATCTGAAGTTGATTAAAAAATATCGTAAATGACTTTGTAGGTGTTCCAATTTGTTAGTAGGTATATGTTTATAGGTCATACAGGATATTTATTTAATTTCATTGTACACCTTCAAAAATATATTTGCAGGTGCAAAAATACAATTATAAATCTTTAACAAACATCCTGCCAATTATTGTTTCACGACAATTATTTATTCATTTATGCATTGAATAATTTTCAAATTGCTCTCATTTTCGAAACCAGTACGGCGGTGTTGAAAATAAGATACAAAACATTCTCCGTTATTTATATTTGTTCAATACGATCGTAGTAGTTATGTTGTATTGAATGTTTTTCATAATACTGCAGTACACTTGATGGTATCTCTTTCGCCCATTGACATCTGTATTCAACCCAAAATAAGATTTGAACCATATAATATTTCGGCAATTATCACTCAACACCAAATGGACTGTAAGGTCGTTTTCTACTTAAATTTTATACAAAACATTCTCCGTTATTTGTATTTGTTCAATACGATCGTAGTAGTTATGTTGTATTGAATGTTTTTCATAATACTGCAGTACACTTGATGGTAAGTATCTCTTTCGCCCATAGACATCTGTATTCAACCCCAAATAAGATTAGAACCATATAATATTTCGGCAATTATCACTCAACACCAAATGGACTGTAAGGTCGTTTTCTACTTAAATTTTATAAAAAAAATCTTACCTTATATCTATTGGGCTAGATGCGTTGCCACTTCTAAGGTCTAAATTAGGTATTTCTTTCTATTATACTACAAAGTAGAACACAGAAGTGCTTGACACTTCCTTTTTTATTAATGGAGTAGCAAAGAAGCATGCAGTCCATCTGATGGTAAGTGGTCGCCGCCGCCCAAAGACATCTGTAATCAACTTCATATAGAACATAGGTTCTATCTAAAGTCAATCACAAAAGCGTTGCTACTCCCAAGGACTAGGATGGTCGCCTCATATAAAAGTGTGCTAGCAACACTGCTGTTATTAGGCAAAAGGAGGTACCTACTTAACTTATCAAAGTGAGTACATTATACTGCAAAATTTCTAAGAGTCTGCTTACCACCGACCAATTTACATTCATTTTAAATAGACTCACGCACGCTAGATATAATAACGAACGAATAGTGTTAGCCGAGTGTGGGGGATTATTTTCTAACATTAGCTTGCACGTGGCTTGCAGAGAAATAGCAGATGGAGTCAGATGGACTGTCCCACTTTGTAAATTTGCAACACTTCTCGCGCTTATGATATTTTTCTACCGTCTATTATATTAAAATAGAGAAGGGATTATTATTTTTTCTTTGATTATCGTCTATCCATTGCACGTTTCGCCCTCCTAATTAAGAGCATTCTAGGCAATAGGTAAACACCCCAAATTCATATACGTAAATTTCTGATATTTCAGTAAGTCTCTGCCTTCAGGCAGGAACTTAGTTTTTCTTTCGACTTGTTAGTTTCGGCGTAAAAGCCGCATATGATAATTAATTTGTAATAAAATCGAAAAATCCACGAAGTTGCCAGGCACGCGATGTCTAAGTCTCCGAAACCCCAGTGTGGTAGGCCAAATTAATTCCGGGTTCAGTACTGTAACAATAATAAAATAGGTAAAATGGATTCACGTCTACCTCATCATCCACATCTCATTACGCTTTTTTTATCTGACTGAAGTAGTAAACGAGCATGCAGTCCACCTGATGGTAAGTGGTCACCGCCGCTCATGGACATCTGTAATCAACTTCATACAGAACATCTGAAGAACAGTTCCATCTCAAGTCAATCACAGATGCGTTGCTACTCCCGTAGAGAATGATGGTTGTCTCATATAAAAGTGTGCCAGCAACCACACCCTTCCATCGAAACGCAAGAATTGCTTCACGCTAGAAATAGGTGTGGCGGTGGTACTTCCCCGGTCGAACTACACTGGTTCTACCACTTTCAAAATGTATTATTATTACATTCATTTACACTTTCTGTACCATCATAACCCCTGCTGCCCATGTGGCTACGCCTATGACGTAGCCAATTTAACATTAAAGTTAGGGACATTTTGTATAAATTTATAAATCGCTTGCCCTGATGGATAGTACAAACGCTAAACTGTGAGAGCCGTGCATGCCTGTAATTACTTTAGCTATTATAATAATAGTTCGTACGTGCCTGCAGGAAGTGAAATGGACAGATGTATAGGATGTTTGTAAATATTTCACTAAAGTATTATGCTGGACGCCCGGTGTGTGGTTACGCATTAATGTAAGCAATTATAAAACTGTGGGGGTCGCCAAACTTATTTACAATCTTTATTGATGTTATTTCATGGTTGAGGTGCTGTATTTATTTTCAATTTCAATTGATTAACAATGAAAATAATAGAACAATAACATTTTATATCAATAAATTAATAGATAAATTGTTAAGATAACACATATATTCACAATTTATTTGATCTGAACATTTGATCGTATAGGTTTTGTAGGTTTGTAGCTAGTTCAAAGTATACGCAAAAAGAATAGAAAGGAATAATGGTGCGTAAAGGATTTAATTGCACGGAGCACTAACGGTCTGAGCCACGTTTTAGTCAAAGCGAGCGGAACATTGTATAATCTTCTGGTCTTTGCGCAGTACTATTTATTTACAATGAGTCGTTGCTCGTTTTGTGCACTAACGCAGCACCATCTGGCGTACAGTACTGCGAAAATCTTCATACGCTTTCAACGCACGAAAATCTTTTATGTTTACCTATTTCTAGTTTAAGGCTAGAAAAAGGTAGACTCTGGCAGTAAAATTCAACAGTTGGATCCACATATTTATAAATATCTCGGTATCTCAAAGTATGTAGATTTAAAATAAATTATTATTAAAATTTAATTAAAAAAGTTCTTTTGAAAACTACTGAATTTGGTGCCCTCTTTCAGTAGTATTTTATTTATCCACTACTGGACCACACCACATAAGTCGAAGGTTTTTTAGGGCACAATTCTCTGGCCAAGTGCAGCTGAGTGCAATAAGTGAACTTCCACAAGATTCACACAAGTGTAGAGTTTAATGACAAATTTAAATAATACAAAAACATCAAACGAATATGAATAATACCTACATGAGGATTTTAATTTAAATTCATACAGAAACTTAATTAACAAATGTTTTTATTCATTATAATGTATATGTAACTCGAAGCATAATATTCCACATTTTAAAAGGTTACTCAAGTCTTTTTGCTGTAGGCACATACCTACTGTGGACCAGGCTTGCAATTTTAGAACCATATCAAGTCTTTGTAATCTAAATCGGTAGAACGTGTACACAATTTATTATATCTTTCGCATTTTAACTGGATTTAGATAAAAATCTAAAATAACAGACAATTAAACTTTAGAAAATGTTTAAATGAATAAAAATCTATGTCTACACAAAATTACAGATTGCATAGGTATTTTGTTATAGCATTTTATCTTAACTTTCCCGATTAAATCTCCAGTGTCAGAATCGATACAGTTATAATTAAAGATAGTGCTAAGACAAGGCGGTAGTACCAGGCGTGATAGTTTGAAGCTGTATCACGGTTATTATTAACTGATTATTAGATAGTATCGTGGCGGCTTCGCTACAAATTATCTACCGTTCGAGGCCTCAATTGATGGCAGCCGATGCACAATGCATTATACCGCTTAATCAAACAATAGTTTATTTCGGCCATTACGATTAAGTTAACTAGGACGATATCGTGCAACGGAAAACTAGACAGTTTGCATTGCTTTCTGTGTCCGTTTCCTATTTTATTTAAATACGACAATTCTCACGCGGCTTTGTCTCTGTCTCAAAAAAAGATATTTTTTTAAGTGTGAACTGCCTATATTTTATTACTAATACCATTGATTGCTATTAAAACAAAAACCACCTGTTAAATAAAATTAACTAAAAGAAGGAACAAATAACTAAAACGCGGCTCACTGCGCGCGGTGACAAATCTTATAAAAGTTTGCAAAATTTTAAATTAATTCGGTAATTTTAGTTACTTTCACAATTATGGTGAATCCAACGACATTTACTACATGTAAATACGTTAGAAAAATATTAACCTGCTGCTGACGCAGTCGGGTATCACTTCTTTATCTCATCAACCCATTATTGTCCCACTGCTGGGCACGGCTCTTCTCTCAAAATGAGAGAGTTTAGGCCATAGTCCACTGCGCTGGCCAAGTGCGAATTGGTGGACAAGTGCCAAAAAAATTGGAATTGGTTTTTCGATATAATTCGTAGTAATTATACATGTAGGAACTAGCATATATTATTCTTGCGGCTTTGCCCACTTTAGTCACGTTGACATAGTAATGAGTATCTCATATTTTAATACTTCTTTATCACAAGGTTTAAAATCCGTGATTAATGATTAAAATAGTTGTTCAAATTAAAAAATATTGGACGTACCGAATTGTGTTCACAATTCAAAGTATGCATAATATGCGCTTGCAACGATTATATTTTTATTTTAAAAATACAAACAAACACTCTAACTTTACGCTCCAAAGATATATGTACATTGCAGTTTGTTTTTACGAGCTAATCGCAGCGTTGACTTTGAACAGCCTAGATATGTCCATTGCCTTTGCTTATCAAGAAATGCGAATAAGGAAGTGGATATTTTCCGCGGAGTTACTGTTATTTATTATCCAAACATACATTGATAGCTTGCATTAACGTTTATGGGCTACACGGATCGTTAGCGTAAGAGTGCGAGGACGAAAGCTAATTCATATTACTGTCGTAGCTTTAAAATGCTTCCAGAGTGGCTCAGCGTTAAGCATGACTATAAAGTGGAGTACTATATTTTGTTTTCATCATCGTTGGTCGTAAAAGAAATGAGCATATTCATATTGACCTTGGTCATTTTCCAAATATAAAAAGTTAAAGGACCGCGTGTTTGTACATATATTTGTCTATTTGTAATAAAATATTTTGGGAATAAAAATAACAAAATAATATAGGTTTCTATTTTTTTTTCAGTTTTGCTCTGTCTAACCGCATATCTGAAATAGTCTCAAAAAATATTCTGAATTTAATTTAGTTATTTAAGAAAAAAATAACAGTTAGTAAATATTGTTGCAATAGTTTAAAAGGTGGTAAAACAAGAGAGAAACACACAACACCGTAAAATTAGCGCTTTTGGGTAGCGTCGAATGCTTGAAAAAATTTATAAAAAAAAATCCGGCGAAATAACTGTCGTCTGCAAAATTTTCTGATGAAAAAAGGATCGTGTTTTTTAGTCTAGAGTACATTCTAAGAAAAGTCTGCGGGCCGAAAAAAGGAGATACGGGCCAAGTGTTGCCAACCTCTGCCATATAATAGTCACTGTACTCATAAAAAATAAGCGTATTAAATCCATAAATAACGCTTCTTATAATAACAAATGGGCAATAGACTTCGTAATATAGATCTGAGATATAAAAGAATTGAATAAAATTCAAAACATGTTTCAGATACGCTTTGCGTTTTCAATAATTCATGTTACAGGCACTTCGCAGTAAAGTATAAATAAAGATCAAAATATTAAAGAAAGTTACTTTTATGTTATAATAGAGCTATGTCGGAATGCCTTACGTGCTCTTACATTCCACAATTATATATTTTGCTCTCAAGGTATTGATTCATAGTATATAAGTGCTTTCATCAAAACAGGGACATTTGTTTCTTAAGATTAAATTTTAAACACCTTATAACTAATTAACCACTTTAACAAAAAATACTTAACTTTATTTAAATTAGAGATTTCTTTGAATAAGGATTGTGCCGTAGTTTTAGTATTTATTTCGCAGTTTCAATTTTTTACGAAATTACATTACATACAAAAAAACTGTTTTGACACTAGATACGCGACACACGACAAAAATAAGTATTTGTCGGCTGATGGCCATATATCTCCTCGTTAGATTAGACATTCTTCTACAGTTATACACAGATATATGCTGTAAATAATATAATTATCCTTTTAAATGAACCAAACATATATTGAACTATAATATTAACTAAATAAACTAGAGGACAACGATCCGTTGGGATTTTTCTCCTCGCCGATCTTCTTCTGACGTCCTGTCATCGGCCCCAACGTTTCGTGACGCACAGCGCCTCTGCCGCCGATGCGTGGTAACCTCTATTTGAATTTCGATTATTGATAAAAAATATAAATAGCGCCGACACGGCCTTCCTGACATTCGCTCGTCCTCGAGCGTTATTTTTCTGTAACCCAAAAAAAATAATGTTACTTACGCAAAACCAGACCTGTCTAACTATAATCCAAGAAATTCCAGTCTTACAAAAAAATCAAAATCTCATTATCTCGTACCACCACCTAGGGATCACCATTCATATAGAATGTGACAGGCTAGGGATCTGTTATCAACACACCAGTACACCACAACTTCTTGTCGTAAAACACATCTAGCATCTGAAGACATTTACCAATCAAAAGTGTTACTCGAAATGTTTGCTATTCAACAGCTTTGCATATTACCTTTTGACTTAAAATAATAAGTCCTGATCCATTCTTAAATTATTATATCGTCGCAAGTATCTCCACATTTTCAATCTGAACATCAGACACAGACGATGCATCAATAGCTTCAACAGCGTTCAAACTTTGCTCACAACTACTATCAATCGCCGACACGGTCTCAACATCAACACAAATATCATCTATAATTGCCTCTACAACTTCTGTCAATCCTGCTCTACCTTCAGGCACCCTTCTTAAATTCTCATGCGGATATTTGTATGTCCTGTTAGAGCCATCCACATGACGCAGTTCATACCTATCATTTTCTAATACCTTTACAATCTTAAACGGTCCCTTAAATTTGACCGTTTGCTCTCGCTACACCTGTCGCGATAATATGAAATTCTATATTATAATACGAACAAAAATCTTTAAATTCTTTACTGATAAAACACCGACCCTGATCCACTATAACTCTCTTTGGAATACCAAATAATTGTACTGCATATTTTATAATATCAACGGCACTATTAGCATCTAAATTAGTAGTGTATCGTAATAGAACATATTTAGTGAAAGCATCAACGAGAACATACGTATATTCCTTTCTTTGACTTTTTCCGCTTAATTTTCCACTAATGTCAATATGCACGGTATGCCAAGGTTCAGAAACTTTAGGAATAGGATGTAAACGTCTTTGCTGAGCGCCAGACGAACCTTTACAAGTTTCACAAATTAAACATGCATCTACAAACATTTTCACAGCTTTATTCATACCCGGAAACCAGTACGACTCGTACAACTTTTCAAGAGTTTTCTCGTAACCAAGATGCTTAACTTCCACATGCACATGACTAATAAGAGACCACACTAACGATAGAAGTACGATTGGCAACCACAAATTACGTCTATTACGTTGTATTTTTCGATATAATAACCCCTTTCTAACGTCATATGATTGAGCCACATCACTAGGAAGATCGCCCGCTTGCCATTTTGCAATAGTATCAGAAATATCTTTATCACGTTGCTGTTCCACAATCAACCAACCTCGCTGCAATTCTAATACACAAATTTATTTGACATGAGAGGAAGAATTAGGACATGCTAAAGGATTTCGAGATAAAAAGTCTGCATGCGACATAAGACGTCGTTCTCTAGATTCAATTTTAAAATCATAACTCTGTAATATAGCCCACCATCTATGCACACGCGGTGTAAGGTCACGCTTTGTACTGGATGACTTTAAAGCGTTACAATCTGTGCGAACTGTAAAATGACGTCCATACAAATAATGTCTAAAATGTTCTACAGCACGAACTACGGCAAGCGTCTCTAATTCATATGAATGGTAACGTGATTCTGCATCAGTAGTGCGACGACTGAAATACTCTACATGTGGTAGCTTATTCTGGCGTTGAAAAAGAATAGCTCCATAACCTAAAGAGCTGGCATCGGTATGAAGTTAAATTTCCTTATTAGGATCAAATATGCAAAGAACAGGCTCTTAAGTTAATATTTTTATTACTTGTTCATGAATATCATCATGTACTTGTGCCCATTTAATCTCTCCTTTATGATGCATGAGCGGATATAAACGCGCCAAAAGAATCGAAAAGTTAGTTATAAATTATCTAAAATAAGATGCAAGTCCTATAAATTGACGCACTTGTGTAGCAGTACTCGGCCTAGAAATGTTTGCCAATGCTTGCACTTTTTTTTTGGGTTAGGTCTAATTTCCCCTGACTTAATTACGTATCCTAAATAAGTAACTTGATTTTTGATAAAACTACACTTTTTCATATTTAATGAAAATCGCCTGAGTAAGATTTTTTAAAAACCAATTACAGTCGTTTCAAACCTTGTTCTTCCGACGTAGATGGAATAAGTACGTCATCGATATATACCTGAGCATAATCACTCATTTTTAACTCTCTTTGTATACATCGTTGATAAACTGATGGAGCGTTTTTAAGTCCGAAAGGCATAGCAACATATTCAAACTGTCCGTCGGGAGTAACGAAACCAGTCCGCTCTATAGATTCTGATTCTATCAATATAGAATGAAACCCAGACGTCATATCTAAAGATGTGAAGAAATTTGAACCACTGACCTTATTAATTTGATCACTTATTAAAGGTATAGGAAATTTATCACATCGTGTGTTAGAGTTGAGCTCACGGTAGTCCACCACTAAACGGTCACTACCATCTTTTTTTCTTATCAAGTAATATTGGGCTCGCAAAGGGAGAGTTGCTTTCACGAATTATGCCTGCATCAAGAAGTTCTGAAATTTTGCCATTTACAATATCTCTTTCGGAAGCTGATAATCTATAGGGACGTCTTTGCACAATTTTATTAGGATCAATTAAATCAATTTTCATAGTGCCCGTTGTAACACGCTTAACTGAAAAGCCGTCAACAAAACTGTCTTTGTATTGTATTAACAAATTAACGAGCAATTCTTTATCATTTCCTGCTAAGTCAGTTTGAATTTCACTATTAGAAAATAACTGTAATTTTTCACACATTTGATTAAATTTCGATTTAAATATCATAACACCACTGTGACCCACTGTTATATCAACTCCCTTATCTAATGTATCTCGACCTAACAAAACTGATTCTGTAAGGTATTGATCGTCTATAATATGAAATAAAATTTCTAATAACAAGTGTTGAACTGCAACCACACATAGGATTTGTGCATCTGATATTAGAATTTCCAATACCTACTAATATTATTGGCTCATGATAACGTATTCCATGAAGTTGCTGAGTAATAATACTTTTTTAATTAATGAACACTCTGATCCGGAATCAAAAAGAAAATGACAAATCATACCTTCTACGTGAAGCTCTCCAGTTACCATTTTTTATCACATAATTTAACTTCTTTCTTAGTGCCACCGTAATTACCTCTCTTATTGGGCAAATTGTAGACACGTGACCAGTATTGCCACAGGTAAAGCAGGTCAGGGGGCGTTTTTCTTCGGATTTTATTATATTCTGTGTCTGCATCTGTGAACTTTCGCCTCGTACACGTTGACAATTAAAACTCTTATGACCGGGCTGACCACAACTACGACACGTTATATTAAACAAACGAGAATCATTAAAACGAGGCCTTTCGTTATCAATATGATCAATATCATCACCTCGTCGTTTTATACTGACACATCGCAATAAATGACATAGCTGGGATTTAGTTGTTATGTTTTGAGTGTTTAGTTCTCGTCAAACATTATAATCTGCTCTTGAATGGACTGATATTACAAACCCAGTGATAACTTCATCGGGAATATCAACTCGCGGTATGGTCTCTACCATCTGCTAAAGGCGCATAGCAGCATTTGCTGCAGTCTCCGTATTATTTATTTGAAACTTCAAAATACGATCAAAATAATCTTGCATTAACATAGGCTTTGAAAATTTTGCTAATAATAATTGTTTAACACTTTCCCATGTAATATTATCCAGTTTTAACTTCATTAAATAATTAGTTGCGCGCCCATGAAGTGCTCGAGTAAGTAATATTAACAATTAGATACCTTTCAAATCCTTGTGTTTTACAATAATTTCATTGATACTGCACCAGCCCTCAATATCAGCTTCTAAATCATCAGGATCGAATTTTACAAGTGTAATCGGCATTTGTTTTTGCAGACCACATGACAGATTGTGAAGCATATGATTAAATCTTGTATCAGCGGAATCCTCGTTTGTCTCGCGTAGCGGGAGCTCTTATGCAGAACGAAGTGAACTACATTCACTTTTATCGTGTAACGGGGTCTCTTGCACCACTTCTGATGTCGGCTGATGGCCATATATCTCCTCGTTAGATTAGACATTCTTCTACAGTTATACACAGATATATGCTGTAAATAATATAATTATCCTTTTAAATGAACCAAACATATATTGAACTATAATATTAACTAAATAAACTAGAGGACAACGATCCGTTGGGATTTTTCTCCTCGCCGATCTTCTTCTGACGTCCTGTCATCGGCCCCAACGTTTCGTGACGCACAGCGCCTCTGCCGCCGATGCGTGGTAACCTCTATTTGAATTTCGATTATTGATAAAAAATATAAACAGCGCCGACATATTTATTTAAAGTACATACTTATATAAATTGGTGGATTAATTATGACATGACACGTAGGAGTTTAAATTTCAGGTATGCCTTTGATTTTTTATATCTTTGCACAAAAATGGGATAGAAAAGGATTGATTTATAATAAAGAATCAAAGTCATAGTAGTAGCGGCTAATTGAGCAATTATATTATACATTGGAAATATTTATCGATAACTAGTAGTGTGACATGTTTTCTTTTAATATTGGATGGATTTTATTTTATAATTTTATTCATTTATATTTTTATATTAACTTTCGTAGATAATAACGCAGGCGCTTGCAGCAAGGAAATGAGGCTAAAATGAAAGTTCATTATTTCATAAAATAAAATTGAAATTTTACAATTTCCGCATACCTCTTGCGATGGTATAAAGTGGACAATTATGTTGTAAAAGCTTATATGAACCTGTTCGCCAAATAAATTAGTTTGTTTTAATTTGATGAAGATTGGGTTTATGTTGAAACAGTCTCTACCCTTGAAAAGTTCTACAAAACACATTAAGGTTTAAAAATTTAGTACGTGCGTGTACTTTACGATCCCCTAAAGTAACTCATACGACTCTGCGGATTACTTTAACGAAATTGGAGTCAACAACTTGGGCCTTTACCCGAACAACATAAAAATATTATAGGCCGCGTCAAACGTTGGGTCGTTAACTTTTAACATGCCCACTTAAAGGTTGTGTTATGTTCTTGTATTGAATGTTTTTTACTTACATAAGTGTGTGTTATTTTACTTATGAGGTTTTTTATTTGCCTACTTCATAAGTGACAATACATGTAGTTTTTATACGAGATTGTATAATGTTCATTTCGTAGTCCGTCAAAATCGAAATTGGTTGGCTTTGTGGTACGACTTTTGGAGGCAACATTGCTACACCTAAGATAAGACTCTCCTACCTACAATCTGCTCCTGAGGACTAATTTGAATGTTTCGAATAAGTGTTTCTCCTTACTACACCTTTGAAACTAGAAAATAGGAGCGCTTAACACTGTTATTGTGGTGTATATGTGGAGTAATTGTAGAGCTTCCGCAAGCAATTCAAGATCTTTCAATATAACTACGTATTTTTGAGTGTATAATAGTATGTAATATAGTGTGTAATATATTTACTTATTTGTATATGAGCACTATGCGTTTTAAAATTGGTATTTACATAAATACCGATTTAAAAGCAAATTTTGTCGATACAAATAATCATACTTGATGAAATCCAATTGAAATCGTGTGAAGTATGCATTGAACATTAATTCCTCTGAGAGTACTCGCACTCGTGCTCTTTTGGAAGGGAGGGGACAGATTTTATATTCTTAATCATCTGTGAAGTGGACCGCTGAGAATTCTTACTTAAGAGTTGTACTATACCCATGTCTGTCCGAAGCGGTTGTGTTACAAAACTTTTTTAGATGTTTATAATGAAAAGCCCAAAGATTCCATGCTGTTAGACTTGAAGTTTGGTAATGTAATAAAAATAAATACAGCAGAATTTAAAAACCATTTTGACTGTGGTAGAAATATCCATTAAAATATTGTCTCCATGCGTAAGATAGAAACATCGAAGTCATGCAGCTTTGCTGCATTGTCCTAATTAAAAATAAACGAAATATATCAGTTTTTGTGTATTTTTCTTTTGTTTTACTCGTATGAGGTACTTAAGTAATACAAAATTGTGACATAATGCAATGACACCTCATTTGTTAAAATCGTTCATGCAGATGCATAAAAAACGCATTTAGAACATTCTAAAGAAATAGACATACGTACGTATACATCCTTACTTACGCTCGAAAATACTAATAGCATCCATTGATAACAATCAGTCTCCTCTTTTATTTCAATATTTCTCAGTTCTCATCCGATAAAATTATTGAAAATTGAAGCACAAATATTACAATAGACTTCAATTATCTTAGTCCGTGATCCGAAGACGATTTAGCATAGCGTATGACATCAGGCTTGAATGTCAAGTTATGCAAAATCAGAAATGTCAGACGCTATTGATCTAAAAGAGCGAAGTGGCAATTGCCTACTAAATAGCTTGTGCAACTATAAAACGAGTTGTACTTTTATCTCTCCTCTGAATAGAAAAAGTTAGTCTGCAGACTTCATTTATAAAGACATTATAAACTTGAGTTGACTTGTTGACCCTAGGTTTCATAAAAGTCACACTGCTACTGCTTACTAAATCTGGTTCTATTAAAATTTTATATTTCATTACTGTCTCGTCCCGAAAATAATTAAAAGAGGAAAATCATTTATTTGGAAGTTTTTTAGATCTAATTAATTTAAATAAGGTGACAGATTTTTTAAAATATTTATTATTCTTTAATGCGAAAAACTACTCAACAGATTAGGATAAAATTTGACGCACAGATAGCATAGTCTGTGAGCTTGATTAACACTTATTTCTTTAACCAAGCATATGAACATAACTTAAGCAGGCGTAACTGCTAAAAAAGTACATACTTAATTAATAAAAAAAAAATGTGTTTATTGCCCTCTGGCATTATATTTTTTGATAAACATATGACAAAATCTGTAAGTTATACTAAAGGTATATTTCAATGAAACTGCATTGATTTGCCTTTGTGCACAGTACTTTTAACTACTTAAAAGTAACTTGTTTACCAAAAAAGCGCAAACTTTAATAAATTGCACAAAATGCACAAAGCTAACTTTTAAGCTTTACGTGTATGCACTACGCTAGAGTTAAGGAGTTGAACAGCTAACGATTTAAGGCAGGCGTCTCAGCATTAGCGAGAAAGAATACCTGTAAGAGGTGGTAGGTACACGGTGGTATCATGGAATCGTAAAAGATAAATAAAACCGGCAGGAAGGGTTCCTTACCATTACCTACAAAAAACCGCAAAAAACTTAAGTTTCTCGTTTAGAAGCTTCTTTAAATGTTAATGTTATTTTGTTTTTTTTTTTGTATGTTATAGCAGCAACAGAAAAATCTGCTGTAAATAAATTAGCTGTCTAGCTATCACGATTCATGGGATATAGCCTGGTGAAAAACAGACAGACGTACAGCGAGTCTAGTAATAGGGCTTTTGATTTTCGTTACGGAACCCTAATAGTTGCGCTTTTCACCCATTGGCCCTTACTTTTGTTATTTTAAAATCAAACAATTTATCAAAAACAGTTACTTGATGACGATGAAACCAGTGCCCAGAACAAATACTTCACATTACGTCACTCCGTCAGCGGTCGAGAGCTAAAGTTACCTTCGTGTTAACTGTTAATATTGCGAGCTCAGCTAACACGTTCAAATTAAACTGTTTGTTTAGTCTTGCGCACTTTAGTATTTTCACCGCAGCGAATTTGGCGTTCTGGCATCGGAGTTCATCCTCTTCATATCTAAATAAATCGATATACATAATATGTATAAATAAATGGTCTCAGACAAAACTGTGTCATACCTTTTTTCTACATGTGTTAAACAATTTTGATGAGGAATGGAATTGGTAACCTTAATATTTTTTAAACAAAGATAAAACAATAGTTTAAATTTATAACTAAAAGTCTTTTGAACAATCTTCAGCATTTACGCAATCACTATATATAGCTTAATGAAAACCGGGATAATAAAATTGGTTAAAATTAATGAAAATAATTTATTGACGTAACCGCAAGCGGTTACCTGCGCGAATTGATTTTAACTTCGGTAAAGAAGTATTACCAACACATCAGTATTTTAAATTCGAAAAAGTAAATGATCGGGTGCATATCAGGTGAAGTAGAAAACGAACATGCAGTCCACTTGGTAGTAAGTGGTTATTGCCGCCCAAAGACATCTTAAAGGGTACTTTTGCAAAAAACAGCTTAAAATAAATTCAGCGTGAAACAGTTCGCGTTAATTATCACGTAATGAAGTGGATTAAGTGCGTGCTACCCCTTGCTGGGCAGCCGCCGGGCTTTGTACAAATTAGCAAATAATTACGCTAATGTAAGTACGATGACCTCGACGATTTATTGGCGTGGCACGTTTCGGGAGAGTTAAAGGTCGAAATTATTATTTATAGACATAACATGAAAATGAGTAGACAGATTCGTAGACAGATTTAGTGTTCGGTTTACGCACTCATTTTATTATTTAGTTAACTTTATTGTATATAAATAAACACCAGAAGATTGGAAAATATACCAAAAGTATTATAAGTAATCAATTTTATATAAATTGCAAAGAAAACAGAGAAAAAGTTTATATCGTAATTGATGCCTTATTTAAGTATGAAACGATTCAAAACTGTAAAATCTTGTAATCACTTGTGATTAAATCACAGGTATTTCGTTTAAAATAAATCTTTGATAATATTTTAGGATATAAGGATGCAGTGATTTAGTCCTTTAAAATATCACCGGCCTATGTATTATGGTGTGGTGGAAATATGACACTGACATGAGTTGTCAGGGCGCAAAGCATGCTACGCGAATATTATTTTTTTAACAAAATACAGATTACCTTTATTAACAATTTACGAAATATTTGAAAATCATTCCTGATTACTAAACCCACCGCAGTATTATCATCGGTAATACAAATGTATTACCAAGTGTTTATAAATGTGTACATACTACTCACTAACAACGTGCTTATAAAATTTACACCTCTCTTCTGTAAGCTCAACTAAACTTGGGGAAAGATATTCTTATTTTTGTCATAAAATTAAAATAAGGTTGAACGCAGGCGGTGACGGTCGCTTGATGGTAAGTAAAGCCCTTTATTTTATAGTATGATAATGTCGTAAAAAAATTTAGCTATTTCTCAAATTAACGTGCACGGATAGACGGACTAATTTATAACATGAATCATTTAATAACTGGGCCTTATCTACTGACATGGTTTCAATATTCATCAAGTTTTATATTAATGTTCATAAAATTTGATATTTTTAAGACTTGTTTACCGAAAACTGTAAAATGTCATATACATTAATATTGGTAATAAATTAGTCGGATGCCATATCATATGTTGCATAGCCATCTGAAGATCCACTTAACTCGACCATTTGGATCATTTACATATAATTTAATTAAATAAATTTCGTCTATAAAACTAAATAATATTTCCGTACACATATATGTTTATAATTTTACGCCACTGATTTCTACGGTTCCCAGATCGTTAGGAGCGACAATAAAATAAATTTTCTATCAATATATCTAATCTCGACGTTGCACCGGTCGTGGCTGCAGGAGCTGCCTTTCAATCCAGTTTTTCTAGAGTTCAGGAATGCAGTCCATTGCACCTGCTGCGCTACTAGCACTTAAAATTGAGTCTATTGATTAACACTAAGTGTACAATGATAGCATAATGATATTTCTAGCAACGATATTCATGAAGTCGTTAAATTCACTTCAAGTTTCGGTTGTAACGAGCGATCCTAACGATAAATAAGATAAGGTAATGTGAACATTACCGGGACCGTGCTATTATCTACTTAGAGGCTATTTATTCCACTTCAGTAGACATAAGCATCATTCTTGCGTTCAATATCTATACACAGATTAACTTGGTAAAAGAAGATTAATAGGATATTAATATACAAAGCCTATTTCTTGACTATTGATAGAGGTAAGCCGCAAAAGCGAAACAAGAAATCAAGTACTCGTATACCTTTAGATTTATTGTATTTACCTGTAATGTAGTGAGCATAGTAAGTAAGGATATTCAATGAGAGTATATTCACCTTCTCTTTGGCGTACTTGAAAAGATTATGCAGATGCTACATTACGAGCGAACGTCTCAAGTGATTCGGTAACGCTGAGCGGAATATAATGTGCTCGCATCACCAATTTTTTCGTGTTATGAAAGTAAACATAGGCAATGTCTATCATTATTTACTTTATTGTAAGCCACAATACTATATATAAATGTCTTAAATCCTACTGGACCTAACTCATTTTCATCATTTCATCCTGAATATAATAAGATATAACATTATTAGCGAGTAAAACACGGTTTCGCATTTTCAGAAAAATGTAAAAGTCTTACTCTTAGAGCTATTGCCACCACATCTTTTTCTGTATAATAACTTTAGGAGTCAAATTTAAATGGGATAAGTAATTTAAATTTGAATTTTGTGAGAAAATCTGAGGCATTCCAATTTAATCCTTTTGTTTGGAATTGATTACAGAACTTCATGTGCCGTTGCCACTTACCATCAGGTATACTGCATGTTCCTTTGCTAGAAATTATCTAAACATATACATATTATATCTCTTTCTAGGAATTGACGTTAAACCCGTATGAGTTAAATGTATTGTACCAAGTTATTGTTTCGTTCCAAAATCATTGTAAAAATCATATTATTATTTTAAAATAAGCTATAAATAATTACAATTATTTTGACTTTGCCTTAAAATATTACGTTATTATGTGAAATATCATAGTAGGGCCGTAGAATTATTTAAATTAAATACGAACATAGTTGAGTTACGCTTTGTGTCGGATCGGCTATGCTGTGAATGAATACGAATGAATGAATGATTGATTGATTAAGCCAATCAATCGAATAGCATTGAACGTCGATATTGTGACATTACTGCTACTCGAGGCTCGCTTGTAATAAAATTCAATATTATTCAACAATAATGGCCGCTTTAGATACAGTGTCGGGATTTTGTTACCAGATTCCATTAATCGAATGAAATATGTTGAGTTCCACTAGAATTCAATTTTATAGGATTATAAACCAAAATTCTTCGCCGCGGTATAAATTACTTTTATGTAATTGGCTACTGTCCAGATATTTCTACGCTACTAAGTACCTACTCTTCAATTATTACGCAGACTAAAGTGGCCTTTTTAAAGTGGTACGACGACCCGCGTGGCGCAGCGGTTACCACACCGGTCTGACACGCAGTGGGTCCCGGGTTCGATTCCCGGCCAGACAGGTATCTGAATGATGAGTTTAGATTCTGTTCTGTTCTGGGTCTGGGTGTTTGTGTATTCGTCTTTGTGTGTGTCCATGGCACCCACGACACAGGAGAAAATCCTACTGTGGGGCTATGAGTGTAGAAAGCGTTTTTTTTTTTTTTTTCATAATAACTAATAATTTTAAATAATTAACTATCTTTGATTTAACTTTGTTTACTTTACATTTTTTTACTTATCTGTTTTTTTCTAATGTTGTAGTCTTAGCTCATCCAAACCGAAAAAATATTACTTACTTTTCATACATAAATATCAGTGCAAAGATAACTCATATTTTATTTATAACTGAATAGACTGCATGAAGAATCAATATTTTACTTATGTTATGATTTACAATGCAACATAATACGTATATTAGCTAAATATGTATAAAATGAGGCTAGACAAATCAACTGATAAACGTTGTCAAAGGAAAAGTAGGTGCAAGTTTGTACAATCGTATTACGATGGCGTGTTTTCCTGCAAAGGCAAAGTTTAGCCTCCTCAGTCCAATAAAATGGTATTCTATAAACTTTATCCACACGGCACACGTCGCGATCATGTTTTATGATTTGCTCGAGCAGGTATTATATCTTTTTAAAGCTTTGTTGACACGACATTTTTATAACGTATTGACATACTGTAGTACGAAGTATGTAAAGAGTAAAAGTACAACCCCTATATCCCAAAGCTGGACTTTACTCAATGAAAAGTGGAACAAGCCAAGAACATACTCTCGCCCTTATTCATTTTAAATGATGTTAATTACATTATTTATAAACTTAGGAGATGTAACCGTCGTTGCCGAAATTACTTATCGCATTTCATAATCTCTGATTGTCTTTAGCAATGACAGTGTCCTTATTTGAAGTGAGTTTCAAATAATTAATTCTTACAGTTTAATCCTAATATTAGGTAAACTACGCACATTTAGATATTCCATTATCTGATACGGCACAAAGAACTAATACAAATTATGTTAAAAAAATGTATAACAATTTTACGCATCCTTTTTTATCTATTCCAATCATATTAACATCAGAAATTTATGATAACAGTATAGCGGTATTGTTTTCTAAAAATAACCGAACATATTGGCTACAAACAATGAACTTTTTGCTACACTTTCCAGTTAGTTTCCCGCAAACTTGTTAACACGGCTAACGTCAATATCGTAAAACAAAACTTGGCGAATATTGCCAAACTCCCACTGAATACAGATCGCGTCACGCGAACCTTCCTCAGTTCGCAATGCAACTCTCTGCCTTTAAATGCTTAGTTTCTTCTTTTTATAACAAACAGTGGCTTATTACACTTTTGGACACGGATGTCTCTAATAGCCTTAATAATATATTAACGCCATAGATATAGTGTATTTCTATATCGATGATTAACGCCTTTGGACTTGGTCATTTATAATGACTATAAGAATACTTTAAAATTCCACCAAATATCAGGCAGAAATTTGTTGAGAATCAAGTTATAAAGCATTGTTCTCTCTCTAACCACAGCCTTGAAGGTCTTAGGTCTCTTAGTATGAGTTTCCTCTAATCGGTCATTGTTTATGTCTTCGCAGATACATAGCAATGTACATAGCGAGTTTCGTTATCGTTTTCAGCTATATCTTCTACAGGTGGTAGAACTAGTGTAGTTCAACCGAGGAAGTACCACCGCCACGCATATTTCCAGCGTGAAGCGTTTCTTGTTATATATGAGGCGATCATCATAGACGTCGGGAGTAGCAACGCTGCTGTGATTGACTTTAGATAGAACTCATATTCTATTTGAAGTTCCTCACAGATGTTCATGGGCGACGATGACCACTTACTATCAGGTGGACTGCATGCTCGTTTGCAACTTCAATCAGATAAAAAAAAATATAGATAATGATGAGCGAAAACACAAACAGTATTTGTTTTGAGGATACGTAATACCTAAATTTGTATTAAGGGTAAAGGATACAGCAGCGTTTGACATTGTTGTTATAAGCTTCAAATGGGTGTAGTGGTACTGCCACCTTAAATCATAAAGACATAGGTTTTTAATATTACTTCCATTAGACTAAATAAATAATGTTTACATATTAGTAATTTTATACTTCATATCACTTTAAGGACATATTTTTTTCACCTGATTAAGCAAACAAGCACGCAGTCCACTTAAAAGTGGTCACTGCCGCCCATGGACATCTGTAAGCACTTTCAAATAGAACAAAAGTTAATCCTAGATGCGTTGCTACTCTCGAGGACTGAGAGAGTCCCCTCGTATGAAAGAAAGTCGGTTACTACACCCTTCCACCGAAATGCAAGAACTATTTCACGCTAGAAATAAGTGTGGCGGTAGGAGCACCCAGGTCGAACTGCGTTAGTTCTACCGCTTGATAAAAGTAAGAAATTAAAATGAAAATTATTTATGTGATGACCCATTTTACGAAGTGGCTTAGGGCGGTTCCAACTTAAAAATAAAAGTATTTCGCTTCAGAAAGTATCAAGCAGTGCCATCTCAGATAGGCATCTGACATATATTTAGGAACAAGGTCGACCTATTTGTTTATTCGGAGGGTTTTAGGGTTAACTTATATGATAACTTAAGGGACAAATTCGAGTTATGATATGGCTGGCCCTTAAAATATTTCCGCTATTTTATTTACAAAGTTTTGTTCATACTACAAAAGTAGAAAATAAAAATACAGCCCAATGTTATGTGATCTTTGTTGCTCATAGCGATAAAAGCAGGACTGGGACTAGGCCTAAAGGAAATATACAATGGTGACATCTACATCTAATACAATACATCTAGGCGATGGTTAAACTAAAATTCTTAAAACCACAGTTCAAACTACATGGTTACACGGTTATCTCAAGTAATAGTATTCTATTGTAAGTTCCTAATTAGATATAGAAAACAAAAGATGGTTGTCGCGTTCAAATTTTTAATTAAATACTAGACACTGTTACTAAACAAAATATTTTTTAAGTAAGTACATAAATACATATCCAATTAAAATAATGTCCGGTAACAAGTTTGCGGCTTTAGAAATTAATTTAACTCAATAATTAAATAATTCTCTATAGCAAGTTCCGAACTGCGAACTAAAATATAACGATTTTCAAATGTAAATTATTGACAATAATGCACACAAATTATTTTAATTCATTATTATTAATTTGACATGCCGCGCTATTTAACTTGATAAAACACGGTGAGTGAATATAATTATTGGATTTATTATAAATAAATTACCACTTCAGCGAACTGGCTTTATTAGTAATTGCACAATGCATTTGATAAATATACTGGAAAGTAAACATTTAGAGTATTTTATTTGCCTAAAAGTCCGCAATTTTACTAATTACTAGGCTAACATAGAATAAATAACGTTCGTGTACGCCGAATAGATCCGAAGCCAAAATGGTTAAAACATGTTTCGAAAACCATTGAATACGCCATTTTTGAAATAAAATATTATATAACCTCTATTTAAAGAAAAAAAGTACTTTATGTATCTGGGTGCCTAAAATATGAAGAAGATATTTTGTTGATGTAGTCATTAGTAGCCATACTCTACTAAACGTTAATATATTCCCATTTTAAAATGGAATAAAGTTCTTAAAGTAGTTTAAACTTCATTAAAGTAAAAAATATATTCAGAGACAGTTAATTACACATTTGTATCATTAATTATGATGATTCAAATTTACATTAGCTAATCATACTAATATTATTAAAGCGAAAGTTTGTGAGTGTGTATGTTTGTTACTTCTTCACGTCTAAACGGCTGGAACGATTTTCACAAAATTTGGTAGGGAGTTAGCTGACACTCTAGATTAACATATAGGGTACTTTTTACTATGGGAAAATATCTTATTCCCACGGGACAATCGATACATCGACTTTTTAGCGCAGGTGAAGCTGCGGGGTTCAGCTAGTGTCAATATAAGACGTATATTTTTCTTTATAGGGTCAATTAAAATCAACGACTATTTCGAAATCCTCTACTTCAATTAGACATTAATGATTTTACACCGCCGTTTACTACAACTATACATACTATACATATAACAACAAAAGAATAACCATTACGATAAACTCCTCCGTATTCTTATTGTCTCTCTACAGTTTACAGAGCAATTTCCAGCCACAGCAGATAACAAGCGGTTACCCATTGTCTCTCCCATTCCAAAGCGGCGAATCTCTGACAGTATTGTGGAATGTCTTATAACCTTACTTAGTCTACACAAGTCCCTCCCGTGGGTCCGCCTGCGTTTACCAAAGTATGGGTTTTCAATGGTTTTGCAGCGACTCTACATATTTTTGGGTTACAATTGCATATTAGTAAGGTCTAAAGCAGTAAATTAGGTCTAAAGTACTTAATCTTTTTCCAGATTAATTTCAACAGCATGAAGTTAAGTTATAAAAAATATATACATAAATTTGTTGATAACGTAAAGTACTGTTTCTGCAAATTCTATGATGTTAACCGTTGCTATATTCTGTTTTAATAATTTAGGTGCGGTAGAGAAATTTCTATGAAGCGATCCAGCTTAGCCGAGAATGTTAGTAAAGCACTTAACGTCTATCTCATACCTATCTGGGGTTGATTACAAATATTCATGAGCGGTATAGACAGCTGACCGACAGATGGATAACAAGCTCATTAGTCACGTCTATATCTCGCATACTATGTAATATGCCAGGTAGAACCAGTGTAGTTGACCAGAGGGAACCACCGACACACTTATTTGTAGCGTGAAGCAGCTCTTACGTTTCGATGGAAGGGTGTGGTTACCGGCTCCCTTTATATAAGACGACCATCATAGTCCTCGGGAATAACAGCACGTCTGTGATAGACTTCAGGTAGAACCCATGGACTGCATGGTCATTTGCTACTTCAATATATAATAAATAACCTTATGTTTGTTACGTATACATACATATATTCGCAACAAACATAAGATTAATCACCTCATCTTGTTTGAAGTCAATTAAAAACGAACTCGAATAACTGACAGACAAAATCATATGGATTATTATTCTTATACAAGATGAAAACTTGCAGAGTTCACATGCTTAGCGCCATTCTAGTAATGTATGTTACAGTAGTTGTAACAATAACTTACTTAACTTGCACGGTTTGGACTTTTTATTTATGTTACAGGTCGTAACAATGAGTAGATTTATTTTAACTAGGGTTGTCGTCAACACATTATTGTCCCACTGCTGGGCACAGATCTTCATAATAGTTGGGACAATTTTAAGCCACAGTGCCTTGCGCTATTCAACCAAAAATTGAGAGGCTTGGCACGCCAATAAGAACTTTTTTAAAGAACTCTTAGATGTTTTCCGTAAAACAGGTATAAATATTTTTAACATGCACAATATACATGCACAATTTAAAAAACTTAGTGGCCTGGATTTAAAGCTCGGACCCTTGATTGAGAAGCCAATTTTTAACTAATCAGCTATCACTACTCATACAACTAATAATAATATTATATATGTAATTATGTAATTATATTAAAAAAAATGGATATAAATAAGAAAAAAGACAAACCCGCTGAGTTTCTTGCCGGATCTTCTCAGTTGAGGTCGTTTTCCGATCCGGTGGTAGTGTAAGAAAAAAAAATGTAACTGACAATTTGTAACTGCCCCGGTAGGCCTATACAAAATAAAAACATTTCATTTCATTTCATATCTAGTGCCGTACTATATTTTAGTCAGTTGTAGTACGAGATACAGGTATTATAAAATCAATCGTGGATGGTAAAATCGTTAACTATAAAATCCGAAAAATGGTGAAAGAAGTTATAAGAATGTCACAAAATAATGGCAGAGGAATGTGTACAGCGTCAGTAAAAAATAAATGTGTAGGTACTGTATTTTATCTCATTTAACTAATTACCAAAAAATATTATTGCAAAGTTTTTGGAAGTAAAAAAAGGTAACAGCCCTATTTCTAGCATAATTTTATCTCAACATTTACTTGGTACTGTATGTCTGGTAGACATAATAGAGTTACTATCTTGTCTCACAAGGTTTAGTAAAGTAATCCGGTGTTAAATAATGTTAATGTTAATCTGGCATTCATATTTCTCGTTCGCTCTAATATAATGCAGATCATTATATACATAAAATGTGTATTCCACATACAATAAGCGCATTACAAGTTGTAAAGCCAATTATGAGTATTCAAATTTATTCAACAATTAACCTAGTAGCTGCAGTGCAACTGACATTCACTATTAGAAAATAAACACAATTAGACGTAAAATTCAATTCAATTTTCAGTTTTACTACAAAACTCAGGTGCAGTTAATTGCGTTGGAATTGTAGACGTCAGATTTCCAACTAGGAATTAGGTTGAGGCTAATCCTCTTATTTATGTACACAGTCGGAGAACAGTTCCTATATAGATGAATAGTAAATCAATCAGCAGGTAAAGAATTAACAAGTCATTTATAGTGCGTATTTAGCTATGTACATATATTACGTTGTCCCTGTAGTTCCGTGACAACTAAAAGGGGCTACCAGGATTGAAGCGGTAAGAGTGGGTGCTCGAACCGTCCAGTCAAGCGACTCCAGGAAGGTAAACATCAGGAGGCACGGTGAGCGCAAATGCTCGGGGTAAAGCCCGAAAGGGGCACCGCGCTCGGAGGACTCCGGTTGTGTTCTGTTGAAGATCCCGGAGTTCTGGCCACAGCGATAAGGACGGCCACCGAGTGGGTTTTAGTGAAATAATAATCTGACATAACTTGGCATTGCACCCACAGCCTCCAGTAACTTTCGAAGGTTTCCCCTCAATAATTAAAAAAAACAAATACATAGGTACAGCTCCCTTACAATAATATAAAATGTTCAGATAGGCTGGTATAACAGGGGTTGGATATTGCATCAGTTTCAAGTGTGAATATCAATAAAGGTTTTTTGGAAGAAATAAAATCAGAATTATGTCTGATGTGGTAAAAGTAGTGGTCATAATATGTATAATTTTATTTATTACCTGATTGCATTAGAAGCAGGATATTTTAAGTTGTAAATTATTAATTTCTCGCTTCCATCTCCTTAGTAATTTTACGGTTTCCCATCTTGACAATACGTTGTTGGAGTTTAACATAAATGAGTTTAGACATGATACTGCGCACACGCACGGAATAATAATTCTTCTGCAGAAAAACAATCACAAAGAGCCTCTAAATGCATGCCTATCTGACAAAGAAAAAAAATCGACGAATTTGAAGAGCAAATCTTATTAACTATTGATTTAAATGCAAATGTAGTTAAAATTGTATATTATTTTTGTAAGCCTATTTAATTACGCATTCCATTTTCTAAGCCTCAAGATGGAGAGTCACTTCTATTTAATTCAGTTATGTTACGAAGCTATTACTACTTCGTAGTCCACATCTTCTAAATGTCATTTGTAGGTATGCGAGTACTACCAATAGTCTTCAAAAATAGAGGTGGACGATGTGGTATACACATAACCTAATTATCAAAAAGGACTCCGTTTTTGGAACTCTACAATTAAATACACACATTTTCAACATTTACAGCCCCACAGTACGATTTTCTCCTATATCGTGGGTGCCATAGAGGTATAAAGACAAATACACAACTGGGTGTTTGTGTGTTTGACCCAGAACAGAAATCTAAATTTATTATTCAGATACATGTCTGGCCGGGATCGAAACCAGAACCCACGGCCTCTCAGACCTTAATGATGACCGCTCCGCCACGCGGGTCGTCAAATCCGTGGTCGTTTATTAACACTAGCATCGTATACAATAACATGATATAATTGTCATTCCAGGCGCGTCTGTTTGAGCCGTATGATAACAGATGGCAACGCATTTAGGTAATTCATGTTTAGCTTGTCAAGGTCTCGCACACATGGATTCAACCCTGGAGCGTGACCCAAATACCAATACCACAGTTTAGATGTTCGCGGATCATACCAGTATCACTTACTATTTTTAATTATTTTTGCCAAAATTTCGACCCAGTCACATGGATTGTAGTCACGGCGAAGCTATCGACGTATTTTTTATACACACTTTCTACAGTCACAGCCCCACAGTAGGATTTTCTCCTGTGTCCTATGCCATGGCATGCAAAGGCGAATATACAAACACCCAGACCCAGAAAAAAATGTAAATTCATCGTTCAGATACACTGGCTGGGAGAATAGCTGGGAATCGAACCCAGGACCCACTTGCATGTCAGACTGGTACGGTGATCGCTCCGCCACACAGGTCGTCAAATATCGCTATAATACAAAATACCAAATCACACTGTATACTTGAATCAAATCAGTAATTTGAGCCAGCTTATTTAATTTGCATTGTCGTAAGAATGTTTCCAGTTATACAGCAATGCTACTGCTATATGCCAATAAGCCTAATATCAATCTATTTTTGTTTGCGTAAATATCGAGTGTTCAAATTAATTCCTACCTGAATACATCTCCACTGTTACCAACCTCATACTCGACTCAATTTTTTTTAATAAATTACGGACGCATGGATTACAGTAACAAAATAACATGTAGCGAGCTGAATTCACGACAACTACTTTAATCTTTAGCTACATATCAAGTATGTGCGTTTGTATGTACACAAGGTTCCACGTTCAACCTAAACTCAACAAGTAATCCTAACCAAAATTATACTTTTTATACTCGATCTTATCAAAAGTTTATCAAGAGTAATATTAATAAAACCTTGTAAGACGAGCAACACATAATGGTACGTTAAAAGTGCGGTAAATTGAAAAAAGCTTAGCCGAAACTGCTATACTTACATCACTTACAAAAGTTATTAAAAAACTTTTTCTGTATATTAGCAGTTTTACCAGCACATTTAGGGACCAACTGGGACTTATGTACAGCAACAGTATTTGAAATGTCAAGGTTACATTGCAGGTAAATATAAAAGTTTCCATGATTCTGACTTTTAACAAATATGTACTTCTGCATGAACTTAGATTAATAATTTTGTAGAAAAAAAACCTGATGAACGTGACTTTTATCCAGTAATCAACGCCCCTGATGTGGACGTGATGTTACACAGAAAGATGCTGTTGCCCATACTTGCCTCGGGAAGAAATAATGCTTTTCAGTACCGACACGATACGGCACGTCATACAATTAAATCTATAAATTTACAGCTTACAAAACAGCAAACTGGATGCTGATTGGCTGGGACGGCGCAAATCCGCTTAAAGTACACGCTAATTGGGTGGGACAAACGCGCCAAATATATTCGCAAGTATTCGAGACTATTAATTTAACTATAGCAGAGATATTTCTTTAGATAATAAAGTTCTTTAAACAGAACTATAGCAGAACCCTTCGTCTTTCGGCTCCGGTAACACAACCGGCACCATTAAGTGCCGGGAAATAACAACAATGAAGTGTTACTAAATTTGGAAGAAATATAAGCACAGTAAGGCATTTAAAGTTTAAAGTCTGAAGATCTAGTAACAAACCTTTAGCCAATTGTATCAGATATAATCTAAATATAATTTGAATTTGATTATGGATTTATGTGGACGGCTTCCCTGTTTTACTTATAAGATTGAATAGCAATCGGGCATGCAGTACATATGATGGAAAGTTACTGCCGCTCATGGATTTGTGAACAACTTCATAGAGACCACGTGTCCATTGGTTAAGATGGTCGCGACTTATAATTTTAATTTTGAAGAAGTATCTATTTCGTAGTTGTAATGTAAGAACGTCTGCGTTGCATTAGAGGTCTATATGATTTACTAGTATTTGTATGTATGAGGTCGAGTCGCTGAGACGCAAGTCAGTGAACCAAAAGTCAATACAAGTGGCAAGTGTTCACGCATGATTAAACTCCACGTCAAACCTCTAGATACCTCAATATGATATTCTTGTAAATTGAATTCTATTATTTTATAAGTATGAAGTTTTTACTAAATTATATTTTTATTAATGAGTTTGTTGTACTGATGTGATTTGTTGACTGATTCTAAATACTAGGTCATTCCCGCAGCGTTGCACGCTCGGTCACGTCTACCACGGCAATGAGTAGGTACCTATCATATGTGTTAATCAAGATCATTAATGTCAGCGTAATCCGACCGAATCAGCGTACGTTTTACGTGAAAGAGTGATAGACATACACCCTCACAAACTTTAGCATTTGTTTTGTTTGTTTCGCATTACTGTATACTAAATATTTTTAAGTAATATTAATAACATATAGTTTTTCTTCAGTATAAGTATTTCGTGTCAATTTCAAAGATAATTGAACTCGTCGTAGTTCGAGTCCGAAGGCAACACGGCCATAACTATAGGAAAGTTACTTACTATCTTTACTATAATATAGATATTTTAATTAGAGTGCTCCAACTTAATCCTCAGGTTTATCAAAACTATTATAGTCATCTGTAGTAAGAACTTGTACTACTTATATACGGAGTAGATAACATAATTATGCCGTCGTTTAGGAATGACCATTTACTTACTTATTCTTGATTCGATTTAAGACTAATATTATCGGAAATTGATACATTTTATTATGTGTTTTGCTAGGTGGTAGAATCACGACAGTTCGACCGTGGAGGTACCACCTCCTTACTTATTTCTAGCGTGAAGCAGTTTAAGCGTTTCGGTGGAAGGGTGTGGTTTCAGTTTTATATTAGGCGACCTTCTTAATCTTCCTATAATATGTCAGCTAAATCCCCACCAAAATTTATGAAAATCGCTCCCGCTTCTTAGACGTAAAGAAGTAACAAACATAAACTTTCGGTTTTATAATATTAGTATAAGTAGGCATATATCGATGTAACCTTCTAGTATTACACAAAAACTGACATTATTAAATAGTATCCTACGAGTTATACGAGCCTGTTCAGAGAGACTTATAAATAAACCTATTCAGATTGAATTTACATACAACATAAATACAGAATATTTAACAGTTTCGCTATTGCTATACGAATTATATTGTTACTACAATATATTTGATGAAAATGTAAATTAATATATTATTCCAGCAGCGTTGAAAATTTATTAGGTCCAATTCTCGAATTTAATTTAACGGGTGTTGAAATAAAGGAAGTAATCCCCTAAACAATAGGTGATTATTTACTTAAATATCCCGAATCCTATCCTGAATTATTATTCAAAAGAACTTTCAAGCGTTTATGATAAAACCAAGTGTCTATAATAAGGTACTGACAAAAATAATAATTAACAAAACTACATTATATAAAGTATATTGTTTTGTATTATTTTTGTCGGGATGGTTAATGAAATAATTTCTGATTGTTGGAACTATTTATTAATGTTGGGCAAATTTTGCTTCATGATTGTCCAAATTAAATTTTCCTCCAGGTCTGTGGTTTCCTGAACTATTCTCGCAACAAGCTTTTTATGATAGAAAATTTTACGATGCAAGAAAAGGATGGGTTTGACTACTACAAAACTAATATTTTTCTTTTCAGTGCACTGAAATAAAAGCTTGTTTTGAAAATGTTTTTTTTTTTTTAATATTAGTTTATTATTCACTAATAGTTCGCGACGAACAGAAGAATTAAGAAATAAAAATAGATAAAATGTTTAACTTATGTCACTCAATGGGTTCACTACCCGTTGTACAATTCTATTTTTCAACTGTTCGTGATGAACATAACAATTAATAAATATGAATGTATCAAATGTTTGTGTCGCTATCCGGTGTACGTAAATTATCTTTATAAAGCTTACAACACTTACAACCTACAGTACGTTTAAACGCGTAGGTGTTGCTTTAATCCCATGACAGGATTTGTTGACGATGTAGTGTTGTACACTTGTCCCATAAATCATAATAAATATTGTATAGGATTATTTAAACAACGTTAATGCAAGCAGCAAGCCCACGGCCCACCACGTAGATCTCGTTTTGAAATCAAATTAATGTTCTCGATCTATAAATCGAGTTCGTATTTATTAACGCGTTGATTCATATTTTATACACTTAATATGAACTTGTAAAGCTATTTTTAACTTTATTAAAGAAGGAGGTTCCTAATTCCGTGCGCTGATACCTAAGTAGATTTTTTGTGCATTGCCACAGAGATACGTGGTTACAGTAAGATATAGAATATCTTTAGTTAGCAAATTTTGTACTATTTGCTAGAAAATAAAGTTAATAAGTAAACGATTAAAGATTTTATTGTTGTAAGAGCAGTGATAGCCTAATGGTTGAAACTTGCCCACTCGATCGGGAGGTCCGAGGTTCAAACTCAGGCACGCACCACTGATTTATGTGCATATTAGAAATTAATTATCACTGTTTTTCGGTGCAGGAAAATATCATGAGGAAACCTACACACCCGAGAGTTCTCAAAAAAAAGTTCTCCGAGGTGTGTGAAGTCCAACAATTCGCACTTAGCCAGCGTGGTGGACTATAGCTTAAACTCTCTCATTCTGAGAGAAGACCCGTGCCCAGCAGTGGGCCAATAATGGTTGATGAGAAATTGCTGTATTATTAAGTCATTTTATACCAGAGAAGAAACGTTATCTTTTTACATTATTGCTGGGTTCCCACGGAACGGATAAGGAAGTAGTTGTTATATAACTTGGTCAAGTTCGCATTGAAACGGTAGTGGTATATATTATATCTATAATTCACATCCACCTAACAGTATAAAATTATGTTAAACTAATCTATTTCTGCGACTTTCGAGCTTTTCTGTTCGTGTATTTTAAAATCTCTACGTGGAAAGATTTAAAAATACGGGAAAGGGAAGTTCGGGTTTTTTTTTTGTATTAGCAAAAGAGTATGCAGTCCACCTGATGGTAAGTGGTCACTGCCACCCATGGACATCAGTGAGCAACTTCAAATAGGACGTGGGTTCTATCTGAAGTATATCACAGATGCGTTGCTACTCACGAGGACTATGATGGTCGCCTCATATAAAAGTGTGCCGGCAGTCACACGCTTCCATCGAAACGCAAGAAATGCTTCACATTGCAAATAGGTGTGGCGTTGATACTTCCCCGATCGAACTACGCTGCTTCTACCACCTGTAAGGATCAAACCTTCGAGGATCAAGATCCACCTTCAGGAGGATCAGAGCTCTTAACAACGGATTTTTTAATTTAAATATACACGTCTTCTTCATCAAGTCACTTGGAAATTAATAAATATATTACTCCATCCATATTTTTATACTTATACAATCAATACCGGCTAAAATTTAAAAAGTAACTCATTCAGTAAGTCATTAAAAAAACATAAATACAAAAACAAGTTTAATGTATTCATTAACGCTTGAAAATTAATTTATATTTGCAATGTACATAAAAGTACAGAACACATATAATAATTATGTTAACATAAGCGAGGAAAAACTGTTATTGTATTTGCATATTGTGTATGCCGTATCTATATGATCACCTTACTGGGCCAGTAGCCTCATTCACGAACTTTGTGACCAATATTTAAATATTAAATTTGCATTTTGTGTCCGCTGACTATTTAATATATCTTTCGACAGTGTTTTAATTCTTATGATGTATGTGGTTCTATTTTACGGACAAATTACGCGCTCAGGCCAATTAAAAAAGGTACTATTTTCAATAATGTATGTACTTAACATTAGTTGTTAAGTCCACCAATTCGCATTTGGCCAGCGCGGTGGACTATGACCTAAAACTTTCATTCCGAGAGAAGACCCGTGCCCAGCAGTGGGACAATAATGGGTTGACGATACGATGTACTTAACAATTATTTTGTAAAATCTACCTATGTCTTTAAACTTGTCGTCAACGGAGCATTATCAGAATTTAAAAGATTTAAGCATAAACCTTAGGTACCATCCGGTAGGTACTCCATGGAATGAAATATAATTATTTACTTATCCGACGACCCGCGTGGCGGGGCGGTTACCATACCGGCCTGACGCACAATGGGTCCCGGGTTCGATTCCCGGCCAGACAGGTATTTGAATGATGAGTTTAGATTCCGCTTCTGGGCCTGGATGTTTGTATATTCGTCTTGTGTGTGTCCACGGTACCCACGACATAGGAGAAAATCCTACTGTAGGGCTATGAGTGTAGAAAGCGTGTTTTTTTTATTCAATTTTATATATCTGGGTAAGATGGCCATAAACTATGGACAAACCATTACACTTCTATTTTATAGGTAAGCACATTTACGCTGTTCCCCCGATGTCCAATAAAACAAATGACCGACTGATCTGAAATAAAATACGGACCTAATGGCTTTTAAATGAATCAGGGCTAGATTTTGGATTTTTGCCAAAAGCCAGATTTTTTATTGTTATGCGTCGTTCTAACCAGTCGTGCCGTATGAAAAAAATAAGTATTGGAAGAGCAACGAAACAATCAAATTAAGGTTAGGTATATCTAACATTCCGAAATGCTTTTTTACGCACTCACTACTGTTAACATGATAGCAATGATTCAACTACCATTATTAGTACTTAAATTTCAAATTAGAACTAGAACAGTGATAGCCTAGTGGTTGAAACTTGCCCTCTCAATAAGGAGGTCCGAGGTTCAAAGTACGCACCAATGATTTATGTGTGTATTAGAAATTAATTATCACTGCTTTTCGGTGAAGAAAAACATCGTGAGGAAACCTACATACCCGAGAGTTCATTAAAAAAAAGTTCTCGAAAGTGTGTGAAGTCCACCAATTCGCATTCTCCAGCGCGGTGGACTATGGCCTAAAACTCTCTTATTCTGAGAGACGACCCGTTCCCGGCAGTGGGACAATAATGGGTTGAACCCCAAATTACAAATACATAAATGACTGAGGATAAATCACTATCTGTAAAAATAAATCAGAAAAAATCTTTTAATGTACCTAATAACAGCAAGGATATTATGTGTCACAATATATTAATGAAAAGGCTTCAACAAAATTCTATTCAGAATCTGCATTCAAATTATATATCGATACGACTACCTAATTATATCATTTACTCAAACAAATAGGGTTCAAAGACCTTTCATCTAGTCCGGTAACACAACAGCCTATACTCTTCTACTTCTAGACTTATTAATTACTAAGTCAGCCTTTTAAAGTCCACTGCATGGACATAACCTCCCCAATGAACGTGTGTGCCCATAGTCGTGTAATATACGTGTGGGTGGGTGTTGATATTACACATGAAAAAAACTCTGCCTATCTCTTCGATTTTTCTCCTTTTCCTTCCTTTTCACCATAGTTCCTGTGCCTGTGACATGCTCGGAAAAAAGGAAATGGTTCTATTCAAGACACATAATTGTCCAGACAGAATAATATTTAAGAACTTCCAGCTGTGGCCCTAGTGTTCAGTTTGCTACACTATGATATTACTTATTGAAGCAATGGTATGGCTTGCGACTCTGCAGAACAATGATATACTTGTAGCCAGAATTTTCTTACGGGGAAATCGGCCTATGGTCTACCACTCCCTCTGACTACAATCATTTATTTAACACAACATTTCGAATGTTATTCGAATTTATATTAATAACAATTAATAATTGTTTTAATCGGGCCCTACATAATTCAGAACTTAAGGCGAACAAAAACTATATTTTGCTTGACACAAGCAGATTATATGAAAACAGCACTAGGTTAAGATGTGTGGACAAACCAAAACTCTCCTTCCTTCTTTAGCTACGGGTATGCCGCCAGATACAAATTGAGGTCACCGAAACCTTACTCCACCAAACTGATAACAAAGATGATTGATTGATCTCGAAAACAACACTACTTATTTTATTCTATTTCCGTTTACAATTTACTTTACTTGTTAAACTTGCGTGAATTTATCACACCCATTGTGACTAGATTTATCTTAATTTATGTAACAAAACATTATAAATAATTCATACACCAGCCCTAAATACATACAATAGTGTCAAATGCTACAATTTAGATGCCTCCCACGCGCCTATCTGCTACGAACTGAGCGAGAAAATATAGTCATACTCGTATGAACTGCTAAGGTGAAAACATTAACATTAAATAAATAAAAAACAAGGAGTAGAATCCTACTCCGATTCAATCCTAACCGATTTCAAAAAACACGAGGTCCTCAATCGAATGCCTCGTCTTTTTAATTAATTAAAGTAATTAATTAAAGAAATATCTCTATGTCTTTTTTGGACGACCTTTTCTTTGGTGATTAGATAGTTAAGGTATAGGTAACTTATAATTGTAACTCTTGGCTATTGGTTAGTATTTTTAATTTAAGCATCAAAACAACTGAACCGAATTTTTAAAAAGTCCTAACTTAATGCTGTTGAACTTGGGAATAGGCTATTTATATCCACAAAATATTTAAGGATTCGGCGTTAAAATGCAAATCCAGTCACGCAGACCACGGGAGAGTAACTCACGAAAGGTCATTTATTATTTTTATGTTAATGACAAGTTCTTGTAAATAAAGAACAAAATAGAATAACAATATCTAAATAATCCTTATTATTCGGAAGGTTTTAAACACCTCTCTAGTATCTACCTACCTCCATACATAGCGATCTAATATAGAAAATACAAACGGAGATGTTAAATAATCTAACTATCACTATAACTTTCAATAAAAGGTGCAATCCTTTCAATAACGGTAATTCCTATGAAAGGCACGTGGTTAATTAATGGCAGATTTAATTATCGTGACTGCAGCAGACCGCGGTGTCCGGGCGGGGAGCGATTGGACCATAAATCAAGGGAGCACTTTGTGCCGCACCGTCCAGAATAGCACGAGAACCATGTGGAAAATACTATGATTTTACATTTAATTGAATCTTGTTAACGTGAATTGATAACGGTATTAATCTTACTATCGAATCATTACGGTCACGCAGCTAGCTAAGAGACTACTATTATCAGAAGAGCTTATGCCATAGGCCACCACGTTGATCAAGTGCGAATTGGTACATTTCACATAATTTAATACCTTTTTTTAAGGAGTTCTTCGGCTTGTCGGCTTCTTTCGGCCGCATTCAGTGTATTCTTACGATATTTTGATACGCCGTCATAGCAAGTAATGTAAATTTTTAATACATAAGTAGGTACATAATTTTAAAAACCTGACTGCTTCGATTGATAGGGCAAAAGTCAACTAATAAGCTATCAATCCTTGTTGATTATCTGTATTACCCAGTACAGACGTAAAATTATTTTTTTCTTTTTCGGAAATCAATTACCCTCAGATGGAGTGCACTTCTAGTATAATACTTCAATCTTATGAAAAATCTTAATATTTCGTGCATAAAATAACATACATTAACAGACATTTAAACGTTATCTCAAATGTATTATCTAAAAGTCTCATCTTAAAGCTCTTCTAAATTACCTACACTTCCCACAAAACTTCACTTTATTCCCACTTCTCTGTTCATGCAGTTATACTATGGAATTTGCTGCCGCCTAACATTCACCTCTCTGAGACAATTTCTATTTTTAAAAGAAGAGTCAAAGAGCACTATTTCATATTTTTTATAATATAAATGTATATACTAATAGATATAATAAAAAATAAAAAAATATATTATTAAATATAGCTATTTTGTGCACACTTAATTTGCTTTATAAATGCTAGATATTGCCGATCCCAGGGCTGCTGGAAGAAATTTCAGTATGAAATAAGTAGTCCCTTGTACCATATTTAAATAACGAGTTTGTTTTTCTGTAACTTTCCGTGTACAAAAACATATAAATAAAATAAAGGCTTATAAAATATAAATATTTTTCGCATGTAGCTCCTTACCTATAGGGCATTCAGTTGTGCAATCGATTGTGACCGCTCGTGTTACTCGTGATCAACCTATTTTTAACGGAATGCATACCCGAACAAAGGGTTCAGTCCACTATTGCATTTATTTGACATCGAAATCGGAATTAAAATTTCATACCGTCAAAATACGACGCTCCATTGTTCAAAGCAAGCGGTTCTGGGTTTCGATATATTTCACCATTTTATCGTTTATTCGGATTGTTGTGAATGATGTGAATCTAAATTTATTTTTACAATGACAAGATTTTAATGGAAAAAGCATTACTCTGTTATATTTCGTCAGATAAAAATAAAAAAGCGAGTTTGCCTTTAATATTACACTGATGTTATTTGCCGTCATTATCCATATTTTAACAAAAAGTTAAAATGTGGATAATAATAATGTTATATACTAACATTTTAACTTTAATTTTAAATTACAATATTTATATATAATTATTATTTATACCTATAATTATAATATTATATACCCGTAATTTTGTATTACATATTTAATGCAATATCATCTTATTGTTGAGTGTGTTTGTAGAATATTTTTCATATAAACATTATTAGAGCATGAAAACTGAACCTATGTATTAAAGGAGATGGCCAGTTTGTGCCTTGTTGTCGATGAGATGATGAAGATGTAAATGTTAAGGACCCTAATGATAAAATTAATCTAAAGTATGTACCTACATAAATTACCCAATATTTTACTTTGTGTATAACTGGGTAGAAACATTCAAGTCTAAAAAATAGCTTATTTGCAATTGGTTTATTGAACCCTTCTCGCCATTTTGTTCCTGTAATAAAACAAAAAAGTAAATAAATACTATTTATGTTCAATTACATTGGAATATAAGGATAATTTGATATAATATTAAATGATAATAGGAAATGATAATTCTATTTACCGCTTTTGTTATTTTTATTTATTAGCACAATCGTCAGACCTACAAAAAACTTTTGTTTTTTTGTATTTCTGACGATGGACTTTGAAATTGTTTAATTATTATATAATTTATTTAGGATACTCTAAATCCCATAAACATAAATTCCTACGTGTTTTTTTTTTTATACTTTAACCTAACGATAAGGCAGACGGGCTACCTGATGGAAAGTAGTCAACTTCGCCTATGGACATTCGCAACACCAAAGAAGTCGCCAATGCATCGCCGGCGTTGAAAGAGAGCTCTTTTCGCAACTTTTTTAAGAACCCCATGTCATATCGTTCTCAGAATACCTCAAGTGGAAGCTTATTCCACAACTTGCACGTCCGTGGCAAGGACTAGCGTGCAAACCGAACCGTGGAGGACCGCCACGAGTCCAGTCGGTGTAAATAGAACATCCTTCGGTGCGTGGTACGGTGAAGAAAACATGACGAAGGCACCAGGTCAAAAAGTTCCTCGGAACACTCACCATTGTAAAGCCATTGTAAACCATTAATATAATAAATTTTACGACGATATAAAATTAGATATTATATTTATCGAGCATAAACTACGATCTTTTCATCGCGGTCATTACCTTAAAAGTCTACTCTTGCATTTAAAACTGAGGATCATTAAAATCCGTTAAAAAATTGCTAAGCTATTTTACTTTACTGTTGCAAAAGTTAGATAGAATACAATGGTAAATCAGATGACATGCGGCCATAAAAATACGTGGCTGTACGAGGAATCTAGATAGAAGTGAGTGCACCTGAGCTGTTTCTAGGCTACCAGTTTTATGTCGTCAGGCCAGTTACTATCATCACGTACATCGCGACTCTGGTAACAGCCACACTGTAACGGTTACACGAAATGTGGCCTCTGTAACCTTAATTATACTGTGGAAGTTCCTTTCTATTCCTACAACTTTGTAGACACCACGATAGAGACCTACTTTCGAGCCCGCTTTCGTCGCCAATACAGTTTTCATTGCTTTGTTGATTCACTATCACAATGCACTAAAGGCTAGTGCATTAAGATATGAGCTAAAATAAAACGAGACAATGTCCCAGGAATATTTCATGACCAAGAAGTAGGGTAGGTGCGTACAATACAGTTCGTGCATACAATCATATTAATATTATAAAGGCGAAATTTTGTGAGTGTGTATGTTTGTTACTTCTTCACGTCGAAACAGTTGGAGCGATTTATATAAAATTTGGTAGGGAGTTAACTGTTACTCTGGATTAACATATAGGCTTTTTACTGTGAGAAAATATCTTATTCCCACGGGACAATCGATTTTTGCTAACGCGAGCGATGCTGCGGGATTCAAATAGTATAAAGATATTTGATAGAGCGGCATGATAAAGTGGACATAAACATTTATCCTTAAATTCAAGTCTATTTTAATTATTGAGTGGCAGTTACTACCTGCTGTTACGGCTATATCTATTTAACAAAATTTATTATGAAATGGTTTTGAATTTAATATACCGTGGCAAATCAATAATAATTACTTCACGGCATCACTAGCACACAATTAATTATAACATATTAATTAAATTACATAATTATCAATTTATTTAATTAGTGCAAATACTAGTGATTGGATATCCTTTTGTGCTAACGGACAAACATATCTATATAGACATATAGATATATATGCTCATTTGATGTTAAATAGACTCCAGCCTAGTATATCATGTAAATAGGATATGATATATTTATAGTATGTATTTTTTTATCTTATTGAACTTCTAATTAATACATAAAAAGCATACTGTCCACCTGATGATAAGTGGTCACTGCCGCCCATGGACATCTGTAAACAGCTTCATATAGAACATGGGTGCTATCTAAAGAGAATCACAGATGCTTTGCTACTCCCGAGGACTATGATGGTCGCTTTATATAAAAGTGTCCCAACAATCACCACCTACCATCAAAACACAAGAACTGCTTCATGATAATAATAGGTGTAGGGGTTGTACCACCCCAGTCGAACCTTTATTCTACCATCTTAAAGATTTAAGTTCTACCACCTTCAGTAACAGATTAGCGATTAATGAAGTTAACTATTTGATTAACTGTATCAGCTTTATGTACATACATCCTAGATGAACTTTGAAGATCTTATATCCCTAAGCATCATATGAAACGAATTAATTATGTTAGGATAAACACAAACAGTATTATAGTTAGGATCTACCACAAGAGCTCTAGTAAGAGTAGTAGAGTATTCAAGAGCAAAGACTCCACATACTCTCTATTAAAATTGAAATCATTCCATCAAAATAAATAATAGTTTAAAAAAACATGGGGTGCATGGTGTCAATTGTTATAGATATTTTATAGTCAGATATGAGTAGAGTGATTATCATTTCGATAATATCTTAAAAAGCACCCCACGCTTTTTTAAAAATAAAATATTTTTTTTTATTCACACTATTATTAATTTATATTCATTGAAATTTTTAACACTATTTTCTTAATTTAAATTCATTTAAATTTATTTTCTATTTTTTAGTTCGATTTTTTTATAAAAAGCGTTTTTTAAACTATTACTTATTTTCTACTTTTTAGTCAAATTAAAAAATGGAATAATTTTATCAAATTAGTGTATTGTCATCGGTCCTGAATAAATCTACAAAGTTTGAACGAAATCTGGCCGTTTAAAGTGGGTCAAAATCGCGCCCAAAGAAGTCGGTTACAAACATACAGGTGAAGCTAATAAAAAGCTAATAATAATAACGAAACATTACCCTCTGTAACTTTTCAAATATTTTCTTCAAATTAGAAGACAGCCGAGATAACTTTAACAAAGATATTATACCGTACAAATGGGTGTAGAGGTGGTGACTCTGGAGCATAGACGTAAGCAGGAATGCATCTATGAACATGAACTATATACACTGACATTATTATGCAGATACGGCATTTCAACTTAGTTCCCAGGGGAGGGACATCTGCAATTGACCTGTTACAATTTATTGGCCATGTTCCTAGTTATCCATCATCTGGAACAATAGTGATTACATAGAAACGTTCATGTATCACTTCTTTAATACAAGTACCTTTTATATAAATAGTCTTTTAGCTTTTTTTCTTCACTGTTTACTATAAATAGTAATATTTGAAATAAACGACTCGTATATACGGAATTGAAAAATTAAATTTCTGGAATCGTAATTCACGAACTCTGAAACAATGAATGATTTTTTATAAAATATAATTAATAACTATGGGTAGGTAGGTAGATATTTATGCATTTGAAAACTAGACATATTATTTTAAGTCATTAAAAACAGTGAATTGTGGCGCCATCTGTATTTGTAACTTGTTTCAACTGCATGAGCCTTAACGACATCTGTCGTCAATTATGATAACTAATTGACATGACAGTAACCACTACTAGTCCTGTACTGAGACAAACTCCAATAGATGGAGCCAACAGGTATCTATATACGTGGGTGTAAATTTAAAATAGGAACCACAGTTTATAATAAAAGTTAAATTTTTGGGAATACCTAACGCGTGTTAACTGCATCTTAAAGTAATTATTTATCATACGGGACTTTTCCACCAATTTTTTTGGGACTTGTCCACCAATTCGCACTTGGCCAGCGCTGTGGACTACCTATACCTAAGTCTCTCATTTCGAGAGAAGACCCGTACCATGCAGTGGGAGAATAATGGGTTGACGACATACGGGACTTCGACGCTTTCGCCGAAGGCCTCCCTTCCCTAGTTCCAGAATACGATAGAGATGAATTTAAGCGAATCCAATTTGGAGTTTATGACTCGAGATGTCTTTTGTGTTCTATTCTATAGACGTAGGTACATCTCATGAGAGATACCACAGAGAGGAGCCTCTCCGTCTCAGGTCGTCGCAGATTTCATAACGAACACCAGCTAACGTTGCCAGATCGCTAATATAATCAAACATATATTAACATTTAGTACAAAAAAATATACATTTCCATGACGCAGCACCTAGCCGAGCATTCAGAGCAACGCCACGGTATTTTTTTCGTTAAGAATCCGGTATACCCGTTAAAATATTGCTTTATGTCATCATCGAACTTTATAATAAATTATATTGTTTGTTATGTCTACTAATGATGTAACGAATGTTATTATTTTTACATTCGCGAACGCGAATGCGGATGCCAATAACTTCTACCGACATTTGTGAATGTAAATGCGTTTGCGAATGCGATTTGACGACCCGCGTGGCGGAGCGGTTACCATATTGGTCAGACGCGCAATGGATCCCGGGTTCGATTCCCGGCCAGGCAGGTATCTGAATGATAATTGCAGTTACTGCTATATTAGCAATAACATTCGCACAACCCTTGTGAATGCGATTGCGGATACGAAGACAATAAGTAAGTACATGCGAATATTCGCTAATGCGAAAGCGAATATTCACTACATCACTAATATCCACGCGCTAGAATTAAACAAGTTTTGTAACACGGTAAAGGTCAAGTGATTATAAAAAATGTTACAGGTTTAATTTCTACGTTTTATTGCCTATTCTAAATAATTTATACAAATACGCGCGTGTCGAATTAAATAGATAATTACGGAAGCCCCCGTAATGTTAACTAACCTCTGTGGATATAAGAGACCCGGTAACTTTAGCACCTCACTGTAATATCCGAGACAAAAAAGGGAGACAACGCCTCAAATACTAAAACTTAACTTCTGTGAGTTTTTTAATACGCTAATTAACCTAAATATTACCTAAACAGAACATGTAAGTAAAGAATCATCTAGGTGTGACCGAGCTTTCCTTGTATGATTAAGATAAGCGTATCAGTCTGAAGATGATTTTTACTTAAAGACGTATTAATTTAGAATACAACATGATTTTTATTTCATATTATTATAGATTATTTTAAAGTTAATTGAGAAAATAGTCATCCATTGTGTCTTCCATAAGGTACGAACTTAATTTTGATCTGAAGCAAAAACTTCAAATAGATTTTAAATCTATACGAATATCAGCTATCGGCCTATGAAAGCTTTTTAGGTATCTTTAAATTGAACAAAATAGCGATGCTTTGAATAAAAAGTATCGAAATGAGCCTTTTTACGACAGTTTGCCGTAAAACAATTAGGAAGTTTCTACAGATACAGAATGAAACGAAGAAAGTGCTGTCAAAATTGAAATCGGAAGCTTGAAAACTCCACTCCGAGAAAAATGCGTTCAAAGATCGTTTATTTGAGACCAATCGGCGATGCTATAAAAAAAAGGTCCAAACAAGACCTCCTCTTTTTCCTCATATTCTTATTTTTCTGCGGAAATTTGTTTTTACGAGCTTTCTTTTGCTATCAAAAAAAAGATACACGGGCAGATAGAGGCGAAAAAAAACGAATAACGAGTGATCGGTGAAATTGATATCGCATATAATTATATGTCACGCTCTGTTCCTTTTCTCTGAGAAATGCTCTAGCGGCCTGAAAAAAAAACTAATTTTGATTGAGAATTTTATGACTGGAACGAAAAACATATTTATCCAAGGCATTTCAACTTACTCTTAAATGGTAGCAACTAATCTGGGACCAACCTCAGGTAATCGTAAGACTCTCATCTGTGGTTGATTCCAAATATCCCATGGCGGCAATAGACACGATCAGGTAGAGTGTTAGATAAACAGTTTGTTTGGTTGTTTTAATTTTCTATTAAAAAATGATAATAATTGGTTGTAAATGCTTGAATCGTATACCCCAACTTACAAACAAATCGATACAATTTCATTTGCTTTGAAATATTTTGTTTAAGAGACTAACTGACATTTTTAGTCTAAGGTTAGGTAATGTAAGTATCTATCGGTAGGAGTATTAATTTCTGGGTCAAATAGTAAATCAGCCTTATACCTACTATGCTCAAACAATACCGTAGATAAAATTGTAATGACAATATCACGTGAATATATTACATACTCCATTAGGAAGTTGCTATAGACCCTATATTTATATTATAGTTTCCATAATATAGCAGTTCACGGTATTAATGATTACCTATTAAAATTTTGAAGTATTCTTTACTTTAAAATAAATGCAAAAAATACCAAGGCTGTCAATATCTAATAACTCTTATCGTAAACTATTCCACAGAATCGATATTTACTACCTATTTCAGCAAATACAACTATGTATTTCTATTTACATTTTCACTCCAATATGTTGCATATTCCTTGCATGTATTTTTGAATCATATCAGTGGTTTGTTATTATTACACAATGTATGTTGTCCATCATATAAGAAAAAATATTATATATAACATCGTATTAAAAAAATAAAAATAGAAGATATCGCAATGTTTTGGTATGTATCTTTATTTTTACTAATATAAACGTCTTTTTTAAAAATATACCAATATTGAAAGGTGATTTGTGGGCGAACTGGAACGATTTTAATTTTCATGATTTTAAAGCTTTACTATTCAAGCTACTTAAGATGTACATGTGGATCCGCCAGAATAGCTGCAACAATAATTGCCTATTAAAAAGCATCAGTTATCTATACATTCGTCAGAATAAGCCGGCGCAGTAACTCACAAGTTGGTAGGACAGCCTTCATGGCACACGCGTCCAGGCACCAAGTGACTGTACCCAATGGATATATTTTAGTTTAACATAAGTGCGACATCCTTTTACCAATCTTGGAGTAATTTGATCTATTATTTATATTACAACGAAACATAAGTTTTATTGTTATTATAAATAGACTTTTAGTCTTAATTATAAGATGATCACCAAATATGGAGCAACGACCGTTAATGAAGTATCGACGGAAAAGGAAAATGAAGAGGGCTTCCCACATGAAATTGAATTAAGGTAATCTTTAGATTATTTGAGAGTTCGTGCCAGTGTGATCAACGCGGTGCAATTTACTATTTATCCAATTTACAACACACGATCTCAAAGTGGGACACAAAATGAAAATTGTCGTCCTTGTTAATGGAAAGATGAACGTTTCCTATTCTTAACCATTGTTCCTGCCTCTGTTATAGTCTAAGTTATCACTACATAGTATAAAAGATAGTCGCTTCCGCTGTCTGCCCCTATGTATGCTTAGATCTTTAAAACTACGCTACGCATTTTAATATAGTTTTTTGAATTAATGGAGTGATTCAATAGGAAGGATTTTTGTGTATAATTAATGTATATAGTGGAGAAACACTGATAATTTTAGATTTTTGACTTTTAGGCGGAACGAAGTTCGCCGGGTCAACTAGTTATATATAATTAGCGAACCGTGCTCATTTCACATACATATCAGAGGTCATTATGATAATTATTGTTAGATTAAGGAAATGCAATGGTGACGTGCACGCGAGCGTAGCCAGCTTTTGATTCCGGGGAGTATTCAAGAAATAAGTGGCAGTGGTAAATCCATGGGCAAACCATATATGTGTTACTATTAATGTTAATATTTTGACCTTTTCAGGAGGGGTTTGAACCCTCTCCTCCCCTGGCTACGCCCATACCCGTGAATGTTTTAGTTATTTATTATAAGTATGCTGTATTTTTTAATAGTTTCGACTATCGATCATTATTTATTACACTTAATTACAAATAGTAATAAATAACTGATTTATAATTAAAACTAAAGCATATTTTTATACAGATAATATATAAAGGAACCTATTTGTAGAAGAAAAACAAAGTAAATTATTGATTTACGAATAATTTCACGCGATACGTGAATCAATTTTACGTTTCTTTCGATATCACTTTATCGCTATTAGCTTTTGCTAAAAACACAGTTTTTCATTAGATATTTCATTTAAGCATCATTGTGACAATTAACTTGAAGTTATGTGTTTTTAAAACTCAAAATATTTTGTAACGACATGACGAATTCTTGAGTATCCATTATGAGTTTCAATGAATTCAACGGATTCAATAATAATTTTCAATGACTTCCTTATGCCTCTTTCAACTTGATCAAATTAAAATTATAATCAAGTTCATTAATTTTAAGGGCTTCTTCAAATGTTAAATTTGCTATGAGTGTAATGTGACATCAATTATTTTAGTATATTTAAGCAAATTAGTACGTAAATAGTTCAAGCTTGACACCAGAGTATCGTGGTAATCCGATCATAAATGAATATATAGCTATACCTCGAAGGTACCTTTATTATAGGATAGGTACTACATTCACGCGTATTAATGAATCCAGGCGTACCATAGAATGTGAAAATTCTTATTTGATGAATATATCTGAGATATTTTAAGGAATGGAAAATTAAAAAAGCCTAAGCTGAGTTAGAGAAAACTTTAGGGGGTAGAGATTAGTAGCACTGCCTTTAATTTATCTATTTCTATACTACTAGCCTTTGCCCGCGGCTTCGCTCGCGTGGAATTTAGTCTGCCACATAAAGTTTGCAAGGTGGTAGAGCAATGGTTCAACCAGAGAGGCATCACCGCCGCACCTATTTCTACCGTGAAGCAGTTCTTGTGTTTCATTTGAAGGGTGCGCCCGCCGGCTCACTTTTATATGAGGCGATCATCATAGTCCTCGGGAGTAGCAACGCATCTGTGATTTACTTCAGATTGAACCCTTGCCGTACTTCCTAAGGCGATTAACATACGGTACCGCTCACTGCCACGGTAGGCGGTGAAGCGGATCTCATGTTGTATTAAGGTCTAATAAATCCGTTGATGCCTCACAAACGTACATCGACTGGCCGCGCGGTCCAGCGGTGTTCTCATCACCACCGTGTCTCCGCGCTAACGACAGTGCGGGCTGTCGGAGCCTCACACACGGGCTGGCGCCAAACCGCGCGGATCATCGTTGAAGCAAAAATGCATTTCGATGTCGAAAAGTTTATTTTGATGATCGGTCCATCCGCGCATACAGGTGCGTAAACCGCCTTACCGCGCGGGGCACCGCTATTCGCAGCGGTGCGCGGTGCCGTGTGTTAATCGCCTAAATCAGTGTGTTCAAATTTCAAATCACAGGCACGTATATTAATTTGAATTAGTTTTGTCGGCAACAGATATTAATGCTTACTCTGAAATTAAAAGTTTTAAGAAAGGGTCTCAAAACGCGTGACGGTTACCAACGCGCAGTTGGCTAGCGTGGTCAACTACGACCTAAACTACTGCTAATCTGACATATGTGCCGAGTTGTATTACATTAAAAGGTCGATGACGATTGAATAACATATTTAACCTTTCCGCTGTTTCATTCTCATTGACTTTTTTTCTTTTTTGTCGAGGGAGAAACCTTCAAAAGGTACGCCGAGGGAGCGACGCAGGGTTATCTGGGATTCTTATAGCACCAGGACTCCGGGATCGTCAAAGGAACGCAACTGGAGTCCTCTGAGTGCATTGCTCCATCGGGCTCCTCCCAAGTGAGCGGCTGGGCCCACCACTCCATCTGGTCTTTACCACGATATGCGACCACATGTATGCCACCGTCCTTCCCGGGATCGCCTGGCTGGACGGTTCAAGCTCCGTTCATCCTGGCTCTCACGATATCATGCGACCACACATGCTGATATCTTTCCCGAAGTTGCTGACTGGGTGTTTGGAGCTCTCCGTCTAGCCGTCCGCTTTGATAAGGATTAATATTTAGTTTGTATAAAACCCATGGAAACATCAACTTGATATTTTTAAAATTTTCAAAGTATAAAAAGAGTTATTGTGGGTTATACATAAAATATAGACATATGCTGTCGCGGGCTTTTATTTAGATCTATGTGAGCCAAACAATCCCACGGTACATTATATTTGAATATCTCCAACGGTTTAGGCAGCGTACGCGAAGATAGCTCTCAGAGCACAACTTTTTTTCCGACTAACCTGATATTTCTCGTTATATTATAACCTTATAAAAAAAAATCATTACAAATTATAGCTCATGTGTTATTCTGATGTATAACCTATACTACTGTAAAGTTTCAACCTAATCCGTTGAGTAGTTTTTGCGTGAAAGAATAACAAATACACATACATCCTCACAAACTTTCGCATTTATAATATTAGTAGGATAGGATTGGCAATTGGGCAGTGCTGGGTTTCTCGTTTGACCTAATGAGGTGTTTCAATGTAAGCGTTATGAGTAGCAGCGAATTTGTTGCCGATGTTAGGTATAACAATAAGCTTATTATGTTGTTTAAAGATTGCAGTCTCTACATGTTTACCATCTTATCTTATCTTACCTCACTTTATGTTCGTTAACTGCTTTGTATTCAAACAAACTAGTGTGTTTAAGAAATATAGGTATCTAATATTTAAATAAACTGTACCTATTTAACAAATATTGAATGAAGGCGTGCAATCTAGCCAGCGCTAAATAGCTACTGCCGCCCATGGAGATCTATAATAAAACCCAGATAGGGCGAACGTCCTACTTGTGGTAACCCACAGACTCATTGGCACCCGTTAGTTAAAGACTAAATCAAACGCCATAAGTGTGTCGGTCTTACTGCATCCTTCAAACCAAAACTTAGCGTCGCTTATCAAATAACAGAAATATAATAAGGCAGAAATAGGTTTGGTGGTGCTTTCACAGATGAATTAAGGGAAGTTCTGCTACCTATAAGTGGCTTAACTACATAATAAAACAAAGTCGCTTCCCGCTGTTTGTCCCTATGTACGCTTAGATCTTTAAAACTACGCTACGAATTTTTATGCAGTTTTTTTAAATCATAGAGTGGTTCAAGAGGAAGGTTTTTGTGTATAAAATATGCATAATATAGTGAAGGAACACTGATAATTTTGGATTTTTGACTTTTAGGCGGAACAAAGTTTGCCGGATCAGCTAGTGTAACATAAATTTTCTTTTTCAGCATACCGTGCAGAAGACGACGATGGTGGCGCATAAACCAAAACATGTTGTACGGCTTGGGGCATGTATACAACGACTTGTGCGCGGCCATGTGGTTCTCCTATATGATGCTGTTCTTCCAAGCAGTGCTGCATATGCGGGCCGCTGTGGCTGGCGCTATGTTGCTGTTAGGTGACGTAGTTTCTATTGACATCGGACATATCGATACTAATTCATATTTTCGAGAATTTTAAATAGCGATAGCCTTGTCGTATAAACTTCTTTTTGGTCGTATGAAGTCTTTCATGCCGCGAGTTGCGTGCAGATTTACGAAGATACTTTTTTAAATTGTACCAAACAGGCGATCACTACCTATATCTTTAACAAAACCCACATAGAAGAAATGTTCTACTTTAGTCAATTACACGTGCGTCCAGAGGTAGTAAAACGATGGTTCGACCGGGGGTGTAGGTACACACCTATTTTTAGCGTAAAGCAGTTGTTGCAATTCGGTGGAAAGGTGTGGTTGCTGCCTCACATTTATAAGGGGCGACCATCTTAGTCAACGGGACTAGCAACGCGTCAGTGATTCACTTCAGCCAGACATCTCGTTTAATATGAAGTTGCTACAGATGTCCATGGGCGGCAGTAACCACTTCCCATCAGGTGGACTGCAAGCTCGTTTGCTACTTCAATCTTATAAAAAAAGGACTCGTGGGGTTTAATACCTATAAGTCGCGTGGTATTTAATTCAACCGGCATCCACACCCTTCCAACGAAACGCATGAACTATTTCACGCGAGAAATACGAGTGGATTTGAAGGTGGTATCTATCTCACCGGTCGAACCGCAAACAATGATTCTACAACCCTTTCTTTAAGAACGCGCTTTCTACATTCATAGCCCCACACTAGGATTTTGTCTTGTGTGTGTGTCCACACACAAGACGAATACACAATCACCCAGACCCAGACCATGAATCTAAACTATCATTCATATACCTGTCTGCCGGGAATCGAACCTGGAACCCATTGTCCCTCAGACCGGTATGGTAACCGCTCCGCCACGCGGGTCGTAACTATATCAGGTGTAATTTAAATAGGTATTATTTGAATTTGATTATGGATTAATGTAGACGGCTTCCCTGTTTTATAAGATTGAATAGCAAGCGGACATGCAGTACACCTGATAAAAAGTCACTGCCGTCCATGGATATCTGTGAACAACTTCATAGAGACCACGCGTTCTATTTGCAGTCAGTCATAGATGCGTTGCTACTCCCGACGACTAAGATGGTCGCGTCATATACAAAATCTGGTAAGCACACAAAATATACGTGCCGATGGGACTTTTTTTTAAGAACAATCTTTAAAATAAACTATAAGCTGCCAACAAAGAAGGAAGCAATTGTGAAATATTAATTATTTTTTATCACAAACTGCTGTAATACCACTTAGTAATCGATATCCTAACCACTGACGCCAAGCTCAAATACTTAGAGCTACCTATAATAAGTCCTTATCAAATTTCAGGTCAAGTCGTAGATGCTCTAGCCACACCGATGGTAGGTGTTTTAGCTGATAAGTACAGCACGAAGAAAGTCTGGCATTTAACAGGTATGTCAAAATGTGCTGGAATTGTCTTTACGCTTTGAAAAGAAATTCTGACTTCAAATCCGTGCTTTCAAATACGTTTTACAATGATCATTGCGTAGACTTTGATGTGATTAGTAGCAAACGAGCATGCAGTCCACCTATTTTAAATGGTCCCTGCCGATAAAGGACACCCGTAAGCTACTTCGTATAGAAGAGGGATTCAATCTTATGACCAAGGAAAACATTTATAGGTGATTGAACTCTTTGTAGTTCGAATCCGGAAGTACCACCATTACATCTATGACTGTCAAATAACAGTGTTAGGAGCTGCTGTGTTCTGTCCGAAGGATGTGATAAGAGAGACCAACGTACTTGGGACGTTCTTAGTCCTCGGAGATAGCAACGCATTTGTAAATAACTTTAGATAAGACTCTGATCTTATCCGAGGGTGAATGCAGATTTTTTTTAATCGGATTGAAGTAGCAAACGAGCATGCAGTCCATCTGATGGTAATTGGTCACTGCCGCCCATGGACATCTGTAAGCAACTGCTTAAAGTATAAGTACATGGATTCTATCTGAAGTCAATCACAGATGCTATTTCCGCGGACTATGATGGTCGCCTCATATATGCCGGCAACCACACCCTTCCATCGAAACGCAAGAAATGCTTCACGCTGGAAATAGGTGTGGCGGTGGTACTTCCACGATAGAACTACACTGGTTCTACCGCTTGTAATAGTCGGCTGTGGGCACTTACCATCGTGTCGACTGCATGCACGTTTGCTACTTCCATATTATGAAAAAAGAAATATTGTGAGACATCCTACACGTCTGCATGTTTTGTTACGGATCCCAAAGTGTGTTTTAGCAACTCGCACACTGCCTGCTTATTGGACTTTACTACGGCAATAGTAGGTTATATCAAACAACCTTAAAAACTCGTTAAACTAGTAGTAAAACGGCGAAACTGGAAAACTTGAAAATTGTAGCTACTATAATTCTTGTTTATAAAATTGAAATGACTAATTTTGTCATAGGTACACTAGGTACGTAATGATTCCTTAATATGTTTATTCAAGAGACTAAGTAGACTAAGTTGTCACACACTGAACCGGGCAGCTACATTTAACCAGGGCCATATTTCCAAAATCTGACATTGCCTATGCTAATATGATTAAAAGAGTGGTCCTAGGTTTGATCTAAATTGTCGAGGGCTACAGTATTCCCTGGCTGTCTTAAGAGGCGACTAAAAAGGGATACCGGGGTTACGGGCGGCTAGAGTGGGAGCTCGAAGCGTTAGGTTGGGGACTCAGGGAAAGACCGCGGTATGTATGGTGGCACACTGTTGAAAAGACGAAAAGGTGGGCCCAGCCGTCTACCTAGAGGGAGCCCAATGGGGCAACGCTTTCATAGGACTCTGGTTGCGTTCCTTTGGAAATCCCGCTTTGGAGCGCAGAGGACGGCAAACGGGAAGGGCTTATAGTGCGATAAAAATCCCACATAACCCTGCGTTGCTCATACGGCGTCGGGTACCTTTTGGAGGTTTCCCTCTCGAGAACAAAAAAAGGTTTGCACACTAGTTTGCGTGGTAATTTCGCAAAAGGTGGTCAAGTTCGGAACATTTTTGTGAAAAGTGGACAAAAGAGTACTTTTTAATACAACTTTGTTTTATTTTTCATTTTTTGTGTTATTATTATATTTGTTGAGTCTATATGCTAAATAATTATTACTTCATATCTTCATAACCCTAATACACCACGATTCGTTTCGTTATCCTTATGTTTTGTGTTATCGCACAAAGTTTGACATTAGTTATGAAAACGTGGTGTGTCTCACATTGAACCACTCTTTAATCTGAAATTTACCTAACCACTGCTTAGTGCTTCTGTAATTAAAACAAAGATAAACTGAACTTACACTCATCATTACAACTTAATAGCGGTTAGGCATAGCAAATAGAGTCACTTAATCTTTAGTAGCACGGAAATATATAAGTAGTGTATAAATATATATGCGTGTTATAATGCCTAACAGGTTTTTAGTTCATTGACTGAGAATTCAATCGTTTTATATAGGTATCCATCCTGCGAATATTTTTGCATCGTCTAATAGAATATATAAAGCTATTTAAATACCTACTAATTATACCTTATAACTATTAGGATTGGCTTACAGTGGGGTTAAAAAAAAATAAAGAGAAAAGAGGCAGACATTCAGCTTCCAATATGCATAAAGCGTTAAAGATGTACCTATAGCTCAAATGAAAGCAGCCGAAAATCTGCTAAAAATGTTAACATTTCATATGACCTTACACTACTATGTAGCGCAAAATTTGATTGTTGCTGATTAGGATCTCGTCGAAAGATATGCAATTGAGACATAATTATCCATCAAAGAGTCAGCAAGTAGTTTAGCCCTCGCGTTCGCTTAACAATATGTCGGTAAAACCATCTTTCGTTAACATTAAGCAAGCGTAGCAATGGTTCGCTACCCGTCCTATAAGCTGGCAATGACTACTAAGTAGATGATTAAAAAATTTATATCTTATTAATTTAACAAATCATTTGCTATAAAGGTAGGTACGCTATTAATGTACTGATACTAAATAAGGTAATTCAATGTGAAACACATTCTGGTTTTCTTTTCAATTTTAATTTAATTATTACAATTTAGGTTACATTTTCTATAAACTTAATTAAAAAGTACCTATAAAAACTACGTGCGTTTGTCTTGGATACTAAATCATCCTTCAAATCCAATCGTCCATACTGCACGTCCTAGAATTCCTACACATTGAACAAAATCTTTTTTTCAGAAAATCTTTTAATATTCTGAATGTAACACGAAACTTGAACATTCATATTGCACATTTTAGATAAATAGATTCCCCACAACAAAACTTAAACGCTTCGAAGCATAAAGAGTTATGTTATGCGCTGCCGAAATTTACCTGGTTCAATGTAGGGCAACTTACTCTAGATAGCTAAGTACACAGGTAATTAAAAAAGTCATGTGATCCGGAAATCCGTTTTCCGGCTCAAATGTGTACTAATCGGCTACTTACTCTGTATTAAAACGTTTTTTTTTGTTTCTTGTTTATACGGGCAAATATTTTTTATAAGAATATTAATCAGCTACTACCTACTACTACTTTTATTACTCTGTGGTAGCTACGCTGCCGGAACTTCCATTTACGCGTTAAAAGGATCGATCACAATTACATGTCACTTAATAAGATTATAGTATATCCAACTACTCCTTAAAAACCACAACATGAGGCCAGTAAATTCTCTCATTCTCTGCTCATTTCTAAAAAGCAAAAACCGCTACTCCACAATTCTACCGTCAATAGCATAGATATTTACACTTTTACAATACGGTCTCGTGGGTTTGCAGAAAAACGCGGTAAAAATTTTGGTTATCTTTCATAAATCCTTTGTTTGTAATCGGATCATAGTGATTGTAGCTTTATATGAAAGAGGACCTTTGCACCTATGACTTAATAATGGTATAGATGCCATACTGTAGTTTGGCCAAAAGCCTTAAAAAAACTTTTGCAGTAAGTGTACCCAGTGTTATTAAGCATGTGACGTTACAAACACTCGACTTACTGCAAAATGTGAATTGCTAAATTTAGAATTTAAAAACGATACAAACGAATGAAACGATGAAAAATGTAGATCTTGTTATTGTGATCACAGCTATATATATGTCTTACTCAGTTTTTCCAAAAATCCTACTTACTGCAACTATGCTATTGAGGGCAGAATCATCTATCAACTGCTGCTTATTGACAACACACATTATTTTCAGGCAGCCTTATCGTCACATGCACGTTCCCTCTACTGTTTGTAAGGTGCTGGTCTTGTTGGGTATCGGATGACAATGTCTACCTCACCTGGTGGATGCCCTTTTACTATGCAGTGCTCATAGTCTTCTTCCAGATTGGATGGGCCATCGTACAAATTTCACATCTAGCTATGATACCAGTTATAACAGAAAACTTGGCGGTTCGTGCTGAATTAACTTCTATAAGGTAAAAGCCTACTTACTATTACTAGCTGTACTTAGTTATTATACTTACCTACTATCATATCAATTATGTTTATTGGAGTAAGATGAAATGTGCGGTCACTGCACCGATATAAAATTATTATTTTCCAACAAAGCTGGTAGGCTTTGGAAATGAGGTAAGCTAATAATGGTAATAACAACGTAACATAGATCATGTTACGTTGTTATTTAAGATACAACATGTTTGTAAATTCTTGCATGCATGAGCTGACTGGCTCGCCGATGTGAGATTTTTTCCGATTCTACTATTTGTTCCATGGATGTGGCCTGATTTTGGTTTCGGGGAAGGGGTGGGAGATTCAAAAAATAAAATACGTGTACCGTTGGTAACTCCATGGCAACCAACAATATACGTTCTACTATGAATGTTTATATTATTATCTTTCCGGGAGGGGGTAGGGGGGTTGAACCCCGTAAACGAACGCCTGGCAATGCCCATGATTTATTCTATTCTATAATTCTTATAAACACTCAATAGCGCTTTCATCTCCATTGACATCGTACCATAATACAGAACGCATATACCCAAAGCTTGGTATTCTTTCAAAGTTAAGCAACGGACGTAATCGAATGCTGGATGAATGGTTAAATTTAAAGCACATTTACTTTCGTAGGCACGGCAACAATGGCCCAATGTGCATTCATGCGAGGGCATGTGAAGCCGTCGCTACCGGTTAACATAATACTGTGTTGACGACTTATAAGGGAAATAACACATGTGTGACAGAAAGCTCATGCACTAGTAACACAGACGAGCCTATTATCGCCATCTGTCAGCAGCGACAGTCGGACCTTATAACGAATATCAATTCTACTCGCCGACCATCGTTCACTGTCGCCGCTCGGCATCCGATTGCCATCGCCTATGGTCGATAGACACCACTTACGATCGGTTGCAGCCACATAGGTACCGTCGATTGCCGCCACTTGTGGACAGCGACTGTAACCTTTCGTCAGTTACAAACGTCAGTGTCCGTCGACAATCGTCGTCAACATGAACTGTCGCTAGTGTAATAACACCCTAACCCGTAGTTTAAACCACGGACATAGTACAACCGCAGCTGTTCTTAAATCGATATCCTACCCCTAATTAAAAGATACTTTATAACCATTTTAGATATATGGCTTCAGTCATATCAAGTCTTATGGTTTACTTCATTACATGGACCGTATTGAGAGCCACAAACTACAGCACATTTATTGGACCAGCGGATGATTACAAATTTAGGGCAAGTAAATATTTTATGTTAGACAACTGAATACTCTTTTGAATAAAGCAATTGAATATGGGCAATATTTAATACATATACGTACTTACCTTTATAAGTCTAATTTATTATTTCAGGATGTATCAATTATATTATCTGGAATAGGACTAATAGTGTATATAACATTTCACATATTCTTCAAATTAAATCCGGTAAAAGAGCAAAAAGCTGTTTCGAAAGCAATGTGTAATGGAACAGCTGAGGCTAATGAAAATGTACCACTAAAGGTTACGGCCAAATCGAAGATTATGCACTTTTTACGGATGCCGTTGTTGTACCAAACTAGTATGCTGTAAGTAATAAAGTAATAGGTAAAAAGTAGCTATAGATGAAGTGACAATGACGTGTAGGTAACGATTACGCATAATGTTGGTGCATAGATTAAAATTTGAAGCGGATCACAGCTGTATACACCAATATCAAATGTAGTGCGCAATGAGAATAATTTGCTATTGGGCAAAAACAGGCACCTTTTTGCTCGACTGATCAGATGTTATCGATTAAAAATACAATAATGCACCTTTGAAACTGGTTTGAAACGTGTCAAATAATCACATCAACATATTTTCCTTGCGATCGTTCTTTATTTACTAAGTTTAGTTTTTAGTTAAGAAAAAATAATCAAATATTTTATTTGTAAATCTTCATTGAATAGAGAATATTGATATGTTTGATGCTAGCGCTTATTAAGATTGCTACAATACACTAACATTGATGACTGTTTATGTTTTAGTTATGTCTTCTCCCGATTATACTGGGCATTGAGTCTCGTCTACGTCCCACTGTTTTTAGAAGAGCGCCTGGCGGTTAACCAGAGTGAGGGGTCAGAATTGGTGGCCAGCGTCCCTCTCGTATTATATTTGTCATCCCTATTGTTCTCGTTTCTTCTTAAAAGCAAAATTAGTAGTTGCGGAAACCAGGTAATATTTTGAACTTTTTTTAATGTGCACTTACCTAATTAGTGTTGCTCGTTCCGGCCTAAGGACATAGGTACTCAAATAATTTAATTTCACATGGGTCTTTTTCATGAATCGTGAGGTTCGTAATCACAGAAACGTTGCGTGGCAGGTTAATTAATACGCGTAATGTCCCTACTTTATTAAACTTAAAACTGGAAGATGATAAAACAATAGCGCAAATAAGTAGAAACTCCGAATAAGCGGCGATAATACCTACCGTTAAAATGGATCACCATATATAGCCAGATATACAATTTGATGTTAAATGTGTGTATGAGTATCAAGCGTAAGGTGTAAGTATAAGCACGGTACAAATATGATAATAATACTGTGGTATAAGAAACCGTTAATACTATAAATAATTTTATTTTTGTGTTCCAGGCGGCGTATTTAATCGGAAGTTTCCTGAGCTTAATTAGTTGTCTATGGATAGCTCTTGCGATTGATCCGGAAGCCAGCGTCGTACAGATATATCTAGTTGCAGCTCTTATCGGTCTGATCTACGGCTATTTTTTTATAAAATTAAAGTTGCAAACGAGCATGAAGTTCACCGATGTTAAGTGGTCCCTGCTTTACCATGGACATCTGTAAGAAACTTCACATAGAATATGGGTTCTATCTAAAGTAAATCACAGATGCGTTGCTACTCCTAAAGACCAATTGGTCGCCTCATATAAATGTGTGGCGATGGAACCCTTTGGCCGAACCACATTACTACCTGTACTCTTATTATATTTTATCTCATACATTAAACGTAAAGATGTCCATTGCGAACAGTGGCAGTGGTAGAGAATTTTGTCCTCCTCGTGTCGTCACGAGGAGGACAACATTCTCTATAGCCACAACGATGACATAAAAAAAACTTAGTCTTTTTAAATCACAGTAGTACACGTCCTAAATAATCATGGACACCTGTCTGCCATTACACTACAATAAAAAGGTCCCCAAATGTAATATCACGAGAAAAGTTCTTTAGTAGAGTTTACTACTAAGATTTCAAAAAGTTTTTTCTGAAGTCTCTAGTTTGGGGGCCCTTATATTTAATGTATTCCCCTGGACCGTTTGAATTAAATGCCGCCCTTAAATCTGGCTCTGGGTAATTACCAGGGTGATCACCTTCATAGATTGGGTCACGCCAGTTACGTAACTATCTTTGTTAAGTTAATTATCTACCTTATCAGATCAGAATTCGTAATACAGATTCAAATTATTACAGGTGCTGGTAGTTCAATTACACTTGTGGCCAGTTTATGCATAACTGCCGATCTCATAGGACCTCACTCTCATCAAGGAGCATCCATATACTCTATTGTTACTTTCGCCGACAAATTAGTCACTGGGATTGCCGTTGTAGCTATAGAAAATTAGTAAGTAACAAAATGAAATAAAACATTAATGTATATACAAACATTACTTAGACATTTTTTATCGAATGAAAATAAATGAATTATGATATAATTATACATAATTATACAATCATTTAATGAATGAATACAGTGCATATTCGATATAACTAATCGGAAGGGAACAAGTAAATATTCGTTATATCAAGTAATTCGTAGAATTGAGGTTTTATAAGTTGAGGTTAAGTTGGTTTAAAAATCGTTATGCAAATAAATAGTTTTATTCACCTCAATATTACGTACTTATCTTGTTATAGCGAACAAATTCTACTTAGGTATAAATGAAAACACATTTTCATCAAACTACTGTATGTATTTTCTATTTAAAACAAGTAGGTGGTAACATTTTTTTTCTTACATTAATAATCAAAATTAAATGCATTAAAATCCTTAAAATTAGGTTCCTACATAACTTGGTTTTCGTATAAGTAGGTACATTATATAGGATACACTATTAATTGAATGTTAATATCAAAGATTCGCACAACAAAGCTTACGAATAAGGTGGGAACTTTATACAAAGGTTTTAGGTTGACAAAATTAGTTAATTAGAGGTTTTTATACTTTTTCTTGATAGTTGAAAATTCGTTAAAAAGAGATTGTTCACAATAAAATTCGTAATGGAAACGGATATTTTACATTGACTCTTATGAACAATTCGAGGGGATTACAAAGAATTTGTTAAATCGAGGAAATCGTTATATTGAGGTACCTACGTTATATTATGGTTGCACTGTATATACCTACATTAGGTACCTATAGGTACATTTGTTTTATCTGATTGAAGTAGCAAACTCGCATGCAGTCCACCTAATGGTAAGTGGATACCGCCGCCCATGAACATCTGTAAATATCTTCATATAGAACATGGTTTCTATCTGAAGTTCATTACAGATGCATAGCTACTCCCGGAGACTAAGAAGTTTGCCTCATATAAGTTTGTCGGCAACCACACCCTTCCATCGAAACGCAAAAAAAGCTTCACGCTAAAAATAGGTGTGGCGGTAGTACTTCTCCGGTGTAACTACACTACCACCTGTAAATTCCATACCACATTCACATCTTCTAGCCAATATTATAGGTAGACTTGAGAAACCTAATTTCTCCACTCCCATCCCAAAATCGATTTGCTATTGTTAACATAATTACGTAATGACACATTCAATGATTTAACATTTGTGCCACCAAGAGTTTAATTTATCCCACTCTATTACAAGGATTTTCGAAAAGGGTCCTTTCATATTTTTTTTATATATCCTATAGTGTTACTTACTTATCTTAAACAATTTGTTGTAACCTACCTAAATAATGTCTCGTATTTCAATAATTTATTACATTATTATTTGTAGAATATAACATGTACATGTCAGTAGAGATAGACAAGTATGTTGGTTTTTATATGAGAAAGGGTATGGTTGCCAGCTCACTAATAGCAGTGAGCTGGCAACATATAGATGAGGCATCCACCTTTGACCTCAGGAGTAGGAACACATTTATGATCGAATTCAGATGTACTATCTGAATTGTTCTATATGTTCTATCTTATGTTGCTACTTTAATCTGATAAAAATAAATAATACTACAACTTCATTTTTTTTATAATTATAGAATATAGAATATATTTGTATATTAAGTACAAGCTTATAATTACCAGGTACAAGAAAAAAGTAATAGAACTGAATGACTGAAATTTATGAACTGAATATAATAATGAAAATTGGTAAATTGAGAGAATCTCTGATCTTCAGATCAGAGATTCTCTCCTGAAATTCTAAAGAAAAGATGGTGTTCCCTAATTTATTTGACATTACCAATTTAGTTACTTTGATTCTAAGTTAAACAGGTCACTGGATAACTTCAGTACTTTATTTTACAGCAAATGTGAAAATGCGCTCGAGTGCCCGCAGTACTACAGAGGAGTCCTCACCTACGCCTGCGGCGGAAGTGCTGTCTTAGGCATACTATCACTATCCTTCACAATAATTTCTTTGAGGCGTAAAGCTCAAACAAACCAATAACATTATGAAACAATGCTTTACAATTAGGTATGTTTACAAAGAATAAAAACCAAATTTAATGTATGAAAAATGGTCTTATTGGGTTTAATTGAAAAACACGTACATAAGGATTATACACTCGACATAATTTATTTTCAGGATTATATAAGGTCAAGTTTAAATGGTGTTTTGAGAAATTTTTCTTCAAATCATTAAACATCTTAATTTTTTTCTGTGTGGAACACTTGCTCATAGTTGCCTGAATATATAAATTGTACAAATTATTACATTTTTGAAATAATGCTGTAGGATCAGCTA